>CM062102.1:10654200-10718972 GCA_031163375.1 Conogethes punctiferalis | reverse complement strand
GCCCTGCGTTTCGCCAACCCGCCGATGTTTTTTGTACACAAGTTAGGCAGCCTTATATACGCGATCTCCTCCAGATATTTTTTTTTATTTTTTATCGTAGCTCGACATAGTGGCTTCCCTACGCCTAATGGAAAGCGAAAGAGAAGCCCAAGTCGCTGTGACAACTGGCAAGTAACTGGTTAGTTACCTGTTAGTAACCTTTGATTTTGGCTATGTACCTCTATCTATATAATATCTATCTATCTGACGCTTGGCTTATTATCCGTCATGGCGAGTATTAACTTTCCAATCTAGCTCTTGACAATTCGCTTTACGACCTTTACGATACAGAGGCCGTAAGTTCGAATATTTTAGGGAGTCTTAGCCGGGCTTGATGCGAGAATATATTTAAAACTAGCTTTCGCCCGCAACGCTTTCGCCGCGTGCGTGCTCAAGCTAGGTCTGCGACGCTGGACGCTCCGGGCTTCGCCCTACGCGGAGCTCGGCCTGCGGCCTCGCGATACGCAGCTCGGCCTGCGGCCTCGCGAAATTACTTTTCTGGGTTTTTACCGTCGCGTGGGCGGGCGCGGTGGGCTTTTTTGTAGTTCGTTGATTCGGTTTTGTGTGGGGGCTCCTTGGGGCGCCAGCCGCTCCGGGCTTCGCCCTCCGCGGCGTTGCTTTGGCGGCTTGGGTTGGCTTGCTCGGCCTGCGGCCTCGCAAACTATTTTTTTTTTCATTATTGAAAGAATAATTCTTGGGGCACTGCTCCGGGCTTCGCCCTACGCAGAGCTCGACCTTCGGTCTCGCATATTTTAGTAGCGTAAAATGAAGGTGGGCTCGCTCGGCCTTTGGCCTCGCAAACTGATTTTTTTTCATTTATTGAATGAATAATCCTAGGGGCACTGCTCCGGGCTTCGCCCTGCGTAGGGCTCGACCTTCGGTCTCGCTTATTTTAGCAGTGTAACAAAAAGAGGCTGGGCTCGCTCGGCCTTCGGCCTCGCATAGTTATTTTTTCATTCGTAGGTAAAAACTCCTTGGGGCACTGCTCCGGGCTTCGCCCTACGCAGGGCTCGACCCTTCAGTCTCGCCTGTTACAGTAGCGTAACTAAAAGAGTTTGGGCTCGCTCGGCCTGCGGCCTCGCATAGTTTTTTTTCATAAGTAGGTAAATATTCCTTTGGCACTGCTACGGGCTTCGCCCTACGCAGGGCTCGACCTTCGGTCTCGCGTAGTATGGTAGCGTAACTAAAAGAAGGTGGGCTCGCTCGGCCTGCGGCCTCGCATAGTTTTTTTACATTAGTAGGTAAACACTCCTTGGGGCACTGCTCCGGGCTTCGCCCTACGCAGGGCTCGACCTTCGGTCTCGCCTGTTACAGTAGCGTAACTAAAAGAGCTTGGGCTCGCTCGGCTACGGCCTCGCATAGTATTTTTTTATCATAAGTAGGTCAATATTCCATGGGGCGCTGCTACGGGCTTCGCCCTACGCAGGGCTCGACCTTCGGTCTCGCGTATTATGGTAGCGTAACTAAAAGAGGATGGGCTCGCTCGGCCTACGGCCTCGCATAGTTTTTTTTTCATAAGTAGGTGATTATTCCTTGGGGCACTGCTACGGGCTTCGCCCTACGCAGGGCTCGACTTTCAGTCTCGCGTATTATGGTAGCGTCAACTAAAAGAGGATGGGCTCGCTCGGCCTACGGCCTCGCATAGTTTTTTTTTTAAAAGTAGGTGTTATTCCTTGGGGGCACTGCTCCGGGCTTCGCCCTACGCAGGGCTCGACCTTCGGTCTCGCCTGTTACAGTAGCGTAACTAAAAGAGCTTGGGCTCGCTCGGCCTGTGGCCTCGCATAGTTTTTTTTTCATAAGTAGGTGATTATTACTTGAGGCACTGCTACGGGCTTCGCCGTACGCAGGGCTCGAACTTCTGTCGCGCGTATTACAGTAATGTAACTAAAAAAAGGTGGGCTCGCTCGGCCTTCGGCCTCGCAAACTGTTTTTTTTCATTAGTGCATGAATACTCCTTAGTACACTGCTCCGGGCTTCGCCCTACGCAGGGCTCGACCTTCGGTCTCGCATGTCATAGTAGATACCATAAGAATGTTCGTCACGTTAAGTAATGTAAGTATGTTCGTCACATCAAGTATCGTAAGTATGTTCGTCACATCAAGTATCGTAAGTATGTTCGTCACACCAAGTATCGTAAGTATGTTCGTCACATCAAGTATCGTAAGTATGTTCGTCACGTCAAGTAACGTAAGTATGTTCGTCACTTGTATGGGAAATCGTGATTTTTGAGTTTGCTTTTATTTTATTCCAGCCTTGATTTATTAGGTCATTTGGGACCCTCAATGGAGTCTGTAGACTATTTTTGACAGGACCTCATACTTGGTTTTCAAGATTTCGTAAATTTACGTTTCAGGGTAAATCTCGGAAATTACCCCAAAAGTGGGGTAAATTTTTCATCAGTTAATAGGCAATCACAGGACCTTTAAAAGAGCCCCCGGACTTTTTTTTCTCAACGCACCCTTTCTACCCCAAAAGTCACTTTGAATTTTTGGAAAACGTAACTGTTTTACAAAATGGCCGCCAGCGCAACCGCCATCTTGAAAGTCTGACTTTTCGGATTTTTCCCATATACTACACTATATATGACGTCTATTGGCATTTTTACTTTTTTCCTGCCAAGCATCTTGGCGGCCAGCTAGCTCGCCGAAAAAGGCATTGCCAAAAAATTTGTTGCCCCGCCGCGCCGAGTGTTGCCAGGCCACCAAGATAAAATAGTCAAATGTCATTTTAATGGGTCAAACCTATAAGTACTTGGCAATTTTTTATTTAAAATTTTGGTCCTTCTACTTTCGACTTTTTTGGACCATATCTCAAAACTATCAAAAAAGCCAAAAATATTTTTATACCTGGCAACACAAAATGACCCATCGGATAACTGACCAGTACATTGTAATTTTATAAAATGTTTGCCATCACACTAAAAATCCATTTTGAAATTTCCAAACCAAACTTTTTCACAAATGGCCGCCAGCGCCGACGCCATCTTGAAAATCGAAAAATCGGAATTCCCATATACCTGACCATATATGGCAACGGATGGCATTTTTACTTTTTTCTTGCCATTTGCCGGAATGCTCAAAGTATAAGCCAAAAATGGCATTGTCAAAAAAATTGTTTTCCCCGCCATGCCGAGTGTTGCCAGGCCACCAAGAAAAAAATGGTCAATGTCATTCTAATGGGCTAACTTTTAAGTACATGGCAACTTTTTATTTAAAATGCTGGTCCTTCTACTTTCGACCTTTTTGGACAATATCTCAAAAACTATCAAAAATGTCAAAAATATTTTTATACCCGGCAACACACAATAACCTAACGGATAACCGACCGGTACATTGCAATTCTGTAAAATGTTGCCTCACATTGAAAATCCATTTTAAATTTTCGAAAACCAAACTTTTTTACAAAATGGCCGCAGCCGCGCCGCCATCTTGGATATCAAAAGTCTATATTTTTCCTGTATTCCTAGACTAATACTGGAGCAGAGACAATTTTTTATTTTTTTTCTTAAGTGCATCCTTGGATCCACAGAACTTCTGGAAAATGACTACTGCTCAAAATTGTTTTTGCCCGTCAAAACCAGTGTTGCCAGAATTTTTCTCCTAAACTACCCTGTGGCCAATATCAGTCGGGGGTTGCCATAAATCTGCATACTCGAAAATCGGATACACGTCAATATTTTTCCACTCATATTTGGAGCCCTGGGCCAAAAACTACCATCAATTTGGTAGAAATTATAAAACCCTACCAATAAACTGATAAATATCCTACCACTGCCTAATACTAACCGAATCGATCCAGTGTTGCCAACAGTATGAAAAATCAATTTGAAAAACACAAAATATTTTCTTGGGACAAAATGGCCGCCAGCGGCGCGCCATATTGTTTTTCTTTAGTCTATGGTCACCGGTCGACACTCGACTATATCTGTGACGAAAATAAAAAAAAATCTTGCCGCTATCTGTAAACACCGCGACGCTATGACCACGCAAACATGAGTCCAAAACCAATTTTCAATCCAAGATGGCGGCGCGGCCATCTTGTTTTTTTATTTTTTTTTAACTTTGACGTTTACAACTTTCATAGACAATTCGAAGACAGTATGCGCCGCTCGGTCATTCTATACATTTTAAACTTTTTTTTTTGCGAAAAACCGCCGCCATCTTGTTTTTTTTTGTTTTTTTTTTCAAAAACCTGTTTTGATTAAAAATTTAGGTACCTTTAAGTTAACATCCCGACCATAGACAAACTCTTTCCACCCGAAAAACACCCCTGATCAGTCAGTGAGTCAGTGAGTGGTAATTTAGCTTTATATATTATAGACTAGCTTTCGCCGCACGCTCTTCGCGCGTGCGTGCTCAAGCTAGGTCTGCGACGCTGGACGCTCCGGGCTTCGCCCTACGCGGAGCTCGGCCTGCGGCCTCGCGATACGCAGCTCGGCCTGCGGCCTCGCGAAATTACTTTTCTGGGTTTTACCGTCCGCGTGGGCGGGCGCGGTGGGCTTTTTTGTAGTTCGTTGATTCGGTTTTGTGTGGGGGCTCCTTGGGGCGCCAGCCGCTCCGGGCTTCGCCCTCCGCGGCGTTGCTTTGGCGGCTTGGGTTGGCTTGCTCGGCCTGCGGCCTCGCAAACTATTTTTTTTTTCATTATTGAAAGAATAATTCTTGGGGCACTGCTCCGGGCTTCGCCCTACGCAGAGCTCGACCTTCGGTCTCGCATATTTTAGTAGCGTAAAATGAAGGTGGGCTCGCTCGGCCTTTGGCCTCGCAAACTGTTTTTTTTTCATTATTGAATGAATAATCCTAGGGGCACTGCTCCGGGCTTCGCCCTGCGTAGGGCTCGACCTTCGGTCTCGCTTATTTTAGCAGTGTAACAAAAAGAGGCTGGGCTCGCTCGGCCTTCGGCCTCGCATAGTTATTTTTTCATTCGTAGGTAAAAACTCCTTGGGGCACTGCTCCGGGCTTCGCCCTACGCAGGGCTCGACCTTCAGTCTCGCCTGTTACAGTAGCGTAACTAAAAGAGTTTGGGCTCGCTCGGCCTGCGGCCTCGCATAGTTTTTTTTCATAAGTAGGTAAATATTCCTTGGGGCACTGCTACGGGCTTCGCCCTACGCAGGGCTCGACCTTCGGTCTCGCGTAGTATGGTAGCGTAACTAAAAGAAGGTGGGCTCGCTCGGCCTGCGGCCTCGCATAGTTTTTTTTACATTAGTAGGTAAACACTCCTTGGGGCACTGCTCCGGGCTTCGCCCTACGCAGGGCTCGACCTTCGGTCTCGCCTGTTACAGTAGCGTAACTAAAAGAGCTTGGGCTCGCTCGGCCTACGGCCTCGCATAGTATTTTTTATCATAAGTAGGTCAATATTCCATGGGGCGCTGCTACGGGCTTCGCCCTACGCAGGGCTCGACCTTCGGTCTCGCGTATTATGGTAGCGTAACTAAAAGAGGATGGGCTCGCTCGGCCTACGGCCTCGCATAGTTTTTTTTTCATAAGTAGGTGATTATTCCTTGGGGCACTGCTACGGGCTTCGCCCTACGCAGGGCTCGACTTTCAGTCTCGCGTATTATGGTAGCGTAACTAAAAGAGGATGGGCTCGCTCGGCCTACGGCCTCGCATAGTTTTTTTTTTAAAAGTAGGTGATTATTCCTTGGGGCACTGCTCCGGGCTTCGCCCTACGCAGGGCTCGACCTTCGGTCTCGCCTGTTACAGTAGCGTAACTAAAAGAGCTTGGGCTCGCTCGGCCTGTGGCCTCGCATAGTTTTTTTTTTCATAAGTAGGTGATTATTACTTGAGGCACTGCTACGGGCTTCGCCGTACGCAGGGCTCGAACTTCTGTCGCGCGTATTACAGTAATGTAACTAAAAAAAGGTGGGCTCGCTCGGCCTTCGGCCTCGCAAACTGTTTTTTTTCATTAGTGCATGAATACTCCTTAGTACACTGCTCCGGGCTTCGCCCTACGCAGGGCTCGACCTTCGGTCTCGCATGTCATAGTAGATACCATAAGAATGTTCGTCACGTTAAGTAATGTAAGTATGTTCGTCACATCAAGTATCGTAAGTATGTTCGTCACATCAAGTATCGTAAGTATGTTCGTCACACCAAGTATCGTAAGTATGTTCGTCACATCAAGTATCGTAAGTATGTTCGTCACGTCAAGTAACGTAAGTATGTTCGTCACTTGTATGGGAAATCGTGATTTTTGAGTTTGCTTTTATTTTATTCCAGCTTGATTTATTAGGTCATTTGGGACCTCAATGGAGTCTGTAGACTATTTTTGACAGGACCTCATACTTGGTTTTCAAGATTTCGTAAATTTACGTTTCAGGGTAAATCTCGGAAATTACCCCAAAAGTGGGGTAAATTTTTTCATCAGTTAATAGGCAATCACAGGACCTTTAAAAGAGCCCCCGGACTTTTTTTTCTCAAACGCACCCTTCTACCCCAAAAGTCACTTTGAATTTTTGGAAAACGTAACTGTTTTACAAAATGGCCGCCAGCGCAACCGCCATCTTGAAAGTCTGACTTTTCGGATTTTTCCCATATACTACACTATATATGACGTCTATTGGCATTTTTACTTTTTTCCTGCCAAGCATCTTGGCGGCCAGCTAGCTCGCCGAAAAAGGCATTGCCAAAAAATTTGTTGCCCCGCCGCGCCGAGTGTTGCCAGGCCACCAAGATAAAAATAGTCAAATGTCATTTTAATGGGTCAAACCTATAAGTACTTGGCAATTTTTTATTTAAAATTTTGGTCCTTCTACTTTCGACTTTTTTGGACCATATCTCAAAAACTATCAAAAAAGCCAAAAATATTTTTATACCTGGCAACACAAAATGACCCATCGGATAACTGACCAGTACATTGTAATTTTATAAAATGTTGCCATCACACTAAAAATCCATTTTGAAATTTTCCAAAACCAAACTTTTTCACAAAATGGCCGCCAGCGCCGACGCCATCTTGAAAATCGAAAAAATCGGAATTTTCCCATATACCTGACCATATATGGCAACGGATGGCATTTTTACTTTTTTTCTGCCATTTGCCGGAATGCTCAAAGTATAAGCCAAAAATGGCATTGTCAAAAAAATTGTTTTCCCCGCCATGCCGAGTGTTGCCAGGCCACCAAGATAAAAATGGTCAAATGTCATTCTAATGGGCTAAACTTTTAAGTACATGGCAACTTTTTATTTAAAATGCTGGTCCTTCTACTTTCGACCTTTTTGGACAATATCTCAAAAACTATCAAAAATGTCAAAAATATTTTTATACCCGGCAACACACAATAACCTAACGGATAACCGACCGGTACATTGCAATTCTGTAAAATGTTGCCATCACATTGAAAATCCATTTTAAAATTTTCGAAAACCAAACTTTTTTACAAAATGGCCGCCAGCGCCGCCGCCATCTTGGATATCCAAAAGTCTATATTTTTCCTGTATTCTAGACTACATACTGGAGCAGAGACAATTTTTATTTTTTTTCTTAAGTGCATCCTTGGATCCACAGAACTTCTGGAAAATGACTACTGCTCAAAATTGTTTTTGCCCGTCAAAACCAGTGTTGCCAGAATTTTTCTCCTAAACTACCCTGTGGCCAATATCAGTCGGGGTTGCCATAAATCTGCATACTCGAAAATCGGATACACGTCAATATTTTTCCACTCATATTTGGAGCCCTGGGCCAAAAACTACCATCAATTTGGTAGAAATTATAAAACCTACCAATAAACTGATAAATATCCTACCACTGCCTAATACTAACCGAATCGATCCAGTGTTGCCAACAGTATGAAAAATCAATTTGAAAAACACAAAATATTTTCTTGGGACAAAATGGCCGCCAGCGGCGCCGCCATATTGTTTTTCTTTAGTCTATGGTCACCGGTCGACACTCGACTATATCTGTGACGAAAATAAAAAAAAATCTTGCCGCTATCTGTAAACACCGCGACGCTATGACCACGCAAACATGAGTCCAAAACCAATTTTCAATCCAAGATGGCGGCGCGGCCATCTTGTTTTTTTATTTTTTTTTAACTTTGACGTTTACAACTTTCATAGACAATTCGAAGACAGTATGCGCCGCTCGGTCATTCTATACATTTTAAACTTTTTTTTTTGCGAAAAACCGCCGCCATCTTGTTTTTTTTTGTTTTTTTTTTCAAAAACCTGTTTTGATTAAAAATTTAGGTACCTTTAAGTTAACATCCCGACCATAGACAAACTCTTTCCACCCGAAAAACACCCCTGATCAGTCAGTGAGTCAGTGAGTGGTAATTTAGCTTTATATATTATAGATAGACTAGCTTTCGCCGCACGCTCTTCGCGCGTGCGTGCTCAAGCTAGGTCTGCGACGCTGGACGCTCCGGGCTTCGCCCTACGCGGAGCTCGGCCTGCGGCCTCGCGATACGCAGCTCGGCCTGCGGCCTCGCGAAATTACTTTTCTGGGTTGTACCGTCCGCGTGGGCGGACGCGGTGGGCTTTTTTGTGGTTCGTTGATTCGGTTTTGTGTGGGGGTTCCTTGGGGCGCCAGCCGCTCCGGGCTTTGCCCTCCGCGGCGTTGCTTTGGCGGCTTGGGTTGGCTCGCTCGGCCTGCGGCCTCGCAAACAATTTTTTTTTTTATTAATGAATGAATAATTCTTGGGGCACTGCTCCGGGCTTCGCCCTACGCAGGGCTCAACCTTCGGTCTCGCCTGTTACAGTAGCGTAACTAAAAGAGCTTGGGCTCGCTCGGCCTGCGGCCTCGCATAGTTTTTTTTTTCATTAGTAAGTAATTATTCCTTGGGGCACTGCTACGGGCTTCGCCCTACGCAGGGCTCGACCTTCGGTCTCGCGTATTATGGTAGCGTAACTAAAAGAGGATGGGCTCGCTCGGCCTGCGGCCTCGCATAGTTTTTTTTACATTAGTAGGTAAACACTCCTTGGGGCACTGCTCCGGGCTTCGCCCTACGCAGGGCTCGACCTTCGGTCTCACCTGTTACAGTAGCGTAACTAAAAGAGCTTGGGCTCACTCGGCCTACGGCCTCGCATAGTTTTTTTATCATAAGTAGGTGAATATTCCTTGGGGCACTGCTACGGGCTTCGCCCTACGCAGGGCTCGACCTTCGGTCTCGCGTATTATGGTAGCGTAACTAATAGAGGATGGGCTCGCTCGGCCTACGGCCTCGCATAGTTTTTTTTTTCATAAGTAGGTGATTATTCCTTGGGGCACTGCTACGGGCTTCGCCCTACGCAGGGCTCGACCTTCGGTCTCGCGTATTATGGTAGCGTAACTAAAAGAAGGTGGGCTCGCTCGGCCTGCGGCCTCGCATAGTTTTTTTTCATTAGTGCATGAATATTCCTTAGTACACTGCTCCGGGCTTCGCCCTACGCAGGGCTCGACCTTCGGTCTCGCATGTCATAGCAGATACCATAAAAATGTTAGTCACGTTAAGTAATGTAAGTATGTTCGTCACATCAAGTATCGTAAGTATGTTCGTCACACCAAGTATCGTATGTATGTTCGTCACATCAAGTATCGTAAGTATGTTCGTCACACCAAGTATCGTAAGTATGTTCGCCACATCAAGTATCGTAAGTATGTTCGTCACGTCAAGTAACGTAAGTATGTTCGTCACTTGTATGGGAAATCGTGATTTTTGAGTTTGCTTTTATTTTATTCCAGCTTGATTTATGAGGTCATTTGGGGCCTCAATGGAGTCTGTGGACTATTTTTGACAGGACCTCATACTTGGTTTTCAAGATTTCGCAAATTTACGTTTCGGGGTAAATCTCGGAAATTACCCCAAAAGTGGGGTAAATTATTTCATCAGTTAATAGGCAATCAAAGGACCTTTAAAAGAGCCCCCGGACTTTTTTTTCTCAAACGCACCCTTCTACCCCAAAAGTCACTTTGAATTTTTCGAAAACCTACCTGTTTTACAAAATGGCCGCCAGCGCAGCCGCCATCTTGAAAATCTGACTTTTCGGATTTTTCCCATATACTACACTATATATGTCATCGATTGGCATTTTTACTTTTTTCCTGCCAAGCATCTTGGCGGCCAGCTAGCTCGCCGAAAAAGGCATTGCCAAAAAATTTGTTGCCCCGCCGCGCCGAGTGTTGCCAGGCCACCAAGATAAAAATAGTCAAATGTCATTTTAATGGGTCAAACCTATAAGTACATTTCAATTTTTTATTTAAAATTTTGGTCCTTCTACTTTCGACTTTTTTGGACCATATCTCAAGAACTATCAAAAAAGCCAAAAATATTTTTATACCTGGCAACACATAATAATCTAAAGGATAACCGACCAGTACATTGCAATTCTGTAAAATATTGCCATCACACTGAAAATCCATTTTGAAATTTTCCAAAACCAAACTTTTTCACAAAATGGCCGCCAGGGCCGACGCCATCTTGAAAATCGAAAAAATCGGAATTTTCCCATATACCTGACCATATATGGCAACGGATGGCATTTTTACTTTTTTTCTGCCATTTGCCGGAATGCTCAAAGTATAAGCCAAAAATGGCATTGCCAAAAAAATTGTTTTCCCCGCCGTGCCGAGTGTTGCCAGGCCACCAAGATAAAAATGGTCAAATGTCATTCTAATGGGTTAAACCTTTAAGTACATAGCAACTTTTTATTTAAAATGCTGGTCCTTCTACTTTCGACCTTTTTGGACCATATCTCGAAAACCATCAAAAATGTCAAAAATATTTTTATACCCGGCAACACACAATAACCTAACAAATAACCGACCAGTACATTGAAATTCTGTAAAATGTTGCCATCACACTTAAAATCCATTTTGAAATTTTCGAAAACCAAACTTTTTTACAAAATGGCCGCCAGCGCCGCCGCCATCTTGGATATCCAAAAGTCTATATTTTTCCTGTATTTTAGACTATATACTGGAGCAGAGACAATTTTTATTTTTTTTCTTAAGTGCATCCTTGGATCCACAGAACTTCTGGAAAACGACTACTGCTCAAAATTGTTTTTGCCCGTCAAAACCAGTGTTGCCAGAATTTTTCTCCAAAACTACCCTGTGGCCAATATCAGCCGGGGTTGCCATAAATCTGCATACTCGAAAATCGGATACACGTCAAAATTTTTCCACTCATATTTGGAGCCCTGGGCCAAAAACTACCATCAATTTGGTAGAAATTATAAAACCTACCAATAGACTGATAAATATTCTACCACTGCCTAATACTTACCGAATCGATCCAGTGTTGCCAACAGTATGAAAAATCAATTTGAAAAACGCAAAAAATTTTCTTGAGACAAAATGGCCGCCAGCGGCGCCGCCATATTGTTTTTCTTTAGTCTATGGTCACCGGTCGACACTCGACTATATCTGTGACGAAAATAAAAAAAAATCTTGCCGCTATCTGTAAACACCGCGACGCTATGACCACGCAAACATGAGTCCAAAACCAATTTTCAATCCAAGATGGCGGCGCGGCCATCTTGTTTTTTTATTTTTTCTTAACTTTGACGTTTACAACTTTCATAGACAATTTGAAGACAGTATGCGCCGCTCGGTCATTCTATACATTTTAAACTTTTTTTTTTGCGAAAAACCGCCGCCATCTTGTTTTTTTTGGATTTTTTTTTCAAAAACCTGTTTTGATTAAAAATTTAGGTACCTTTAAGTTAACATCCCGACCATAGACAAACTCTTTCCACCCGAAAAACACCCCTGATCAGTCAGTGAGTGAGTGAGTGGTAATTTAGCTTTATATATTATAGATTGTTCGTGTAATTATATTGGGGATGACTTACCTACCAGGCTATTCGCAAAATCTCAGTTTTTTCTTTTCGGAACTTTCTCGAAGTACAATGAAGATAATTTAATGAATTAATGTTGATGTTTAATTAATTAATGAATGATTAGAAAAAAGAAGGAAATAATTTTATCAGTTGTCTAGCACCCATAGTACAAGCTTCGGCTTTGTTTAGGACTAGATGGCGCTGTGTGGCCCAACATGGCATCTGTTGGGTTATCTAAAAATGTTAAAAAGGAACACGTTTTATATCTTTAGATGATATACATACCTATACCTATTTATCATACCACTGAATATCGCCCGTCCTATACTTTCCCTTGCTATCGTGGACTCTCTACATCCAAGGTACTGCTCAAATTTATTAGCAAGACGAACGCTACACCAGTGAATTTCACCTCGCGCCGAATAGAGCTTTTGCTTTATGAACGGAACTCTGCTCTATGGCTCTGTTGAAATAAATTAATCTTAACACATGACGAAGATAGGTCGGTACATCAGTTGTTCGCCTCTTTGGTTAAAGGATCAATCAATAGCTTTGCCCATAATCGCTATGCTGGGCAGTTGGCGTTCGCAAGGCTTAACTTCTTATTTTTAACTTCTTAACACGCATCGGCCTGTAGTATTACACCTTCAATCGTGATGGTTATACCGCCACCAGTCCGTTGCGAGCGCCTCGTTTGATATTCGGCAGGATGCACCACGGGCAGGCAGGTGAGGCTTGGAGGAAAAAGACGAAGGATCTTACATCAACTTTGTTGACCTCTTTGGTCAAGCGGTCAACACAGATACATATTATTATGAAAATTTAATAATAATAACCCACAATAAGCATTGCACACATGCGAAGCCGAGTATAAATGCGAGTTTAGTTGACAAATAAAAACACATAATGTAATCGAATATTATTTTAATTTTCTTAAATAAAAAACCTTGTTGTACTACAAGTAATATTTGTGAGTGCCGTAGCAGACGACTATGGAAATATCAGGAAACGGGCAGCGTTTGCATGAGTACAAATAAAATCTACTGCGCTCACCGACCCGTGTGCCAAGCGTGGTCATTATCAGCCTATCAGTCCACTACTGGATATAGGCCTCTCCAGTTTTTCGCCACCTTACCCAAACACCTGGAGGATTTACGCATAATAGCCACGCTGGGCAGGCGGGTTGGCGATCGCTGGGCGTAGCTCTTCGCTCCAGTGACGCTGCTGCCCGTCATCAGTCTGTGGTATTTCGCTACGCCTTCAATTGTGATAGTTATACCGCCACTAGTTGGTTGCCATTGCCAAAGTTTGTGACAGCCAAGCGTGGTGACTATGGCAAATGTCCAGCAACGGACGGTTGCAGGCTTATGACGATGAAGGGGCCCAAACTTGGCCTTCAACAATAAGGATTGCCACTTCGGACTTTCCGGCGCCACCTAACCACATGCCACGCTGGGCCACACATCGCCATCTAGCCCCAAACTAAGCCGAAGCTTGTATTATGGGTACCAATTAATATGTATAAATAAATACATATTATACATAGAAAACATCCAGACCAATACAAACAGATATGTTCATGGACACACATTTGTGTCCATGAACATATCTGTGTGTGTGAACATACAAATGTGTGTGTGCTGTGCGGGGATCGAACCTACAACCCTCGGCTCAGAAGGCAGAGGGCACTACCAAATGAGCCACCGAACCTGTCAATCAACCATGGGGATGAGATTGGGTGCTACTGTAAATCCGGAAACAATTCGGAGAATTGAGGCTATGTTAGTAGATATTGCTTGGTGTGACAATGGGAGGCCAAGGCAATAGGGCAGCATCCACATTCTTCCCATCATACAAGACAAGGGATCGTTTCTTCACCATGCTCTGTATCTTGAACAGATTCGGTATGGGGGGCGGTTCCAACTTCTTGTTCAGGTATAACATGGCCAGCCTGGTGTCTATGGCTTTGATTTTACTGCCGTACGCTTTTAAATCGAAGGAAACTGGACCTGAAATATAAAAAATATTATACTTCTTATTCTTTCTAGCAGATTCTATTCCTAGTCCTAGTATGTCCTAGCACGTCCTAGCATTTTCGGTCTAGTGCCGAATTGCAAAGTGCCGCTTTCTTGCTCATTCTGGAAAAGATCTGAGAAAGAATAAGAACTTTTTTATAAATGCAGAGTAGTACGCTTTATGAGGAACTTCTTGCCTCGCGCCTCGGTTTTGTGGAACCAAGTTCCTGCGACAGGCTTTTTGCGAACAGCTACGACTTGGGAACCTTCGAGCAATGAGCGTATTTCCATTTGAAGCGACCATAGAACTCGATTTGAGTTGCGGATGTCCATGAGGGGTGTCGACTTCTTACCATCACGCTTAACGCTTGCTCGTCCGCCGCCACTTACATAAAAAAATTAATAGATTGTACAATGTACTATTGCCTTCTGCATCTGTCACTTTCGGGCTGTCAGATCCGTAAATCAGGCTCTCCTTCGCTCTTGGCCAATTTCCTTGGAGGTTACAATCATCATCATCATCAGCCTATTGCAGTCCACTGCTGGACATAGACCTCTCCAACTGTTTGCCACTTAGGGCAAACGTCTGGTGGATATACCCATTATCGCCACGCTGCGCTAGCGGGTTGACGATCGCAGGGCGTAGATTCTTGCTCCGTTAACGCTGCTGCCCGTCATCGGCCTGTGGTATTTAGCCACACCTTCAATTGTGATGGTTATTCTGCCACCGGTCGGTTGCCAGAGCATCGTCTGTTATTCAGCAGGATGTATCACGGGCAGGTGAGGTTGGCTTGGAGCGAAATGATGAGAGGCCGCTCCCTTACGTCCACCTATCCCACAGAAGATTACAATAGCTATCACTAACCATAATACGTGATTTCCACGTAGAAGTCTATCTCCAGACTCTGGTAATCGCTGCAGATGCCCAGCGGCCCTGCGCACCATCGTCGTAGCCGTAATTTTGGCTTCTTGTCAGTATTATCGTAATTTCTTGCTCGGAAGACCACGCAAGAGTATTCGATGGACGCGTAAA
The DNA here is from genome assembly GCA_031163375.1 of Conogethes punctiferalis. Lineage (NCBI taxonomy): Eukaryota > Metazoa > Arthropoda > Insecta > Lepidoptera > Crambidae > Conogethes > Conogethes punctiferalis. The sequence continues at coordinate 10,704,126 of CM062102.1, read as the reverse complement.
TCGTCACCTGCAATCAATAAAAACTATCAGTAATTAGATTGAGCACTTATTTTATGGGTACGCTACTTACTTTAGGATCGGAGCAATGTATGTGATGTTGTCTGATATATATATATATATATTTATATATTATAACCTGCCCAGGAGTATTAAGAATAATCGTACCAAGTTTTGTTAAAATCCGTCCAGTAGTTTTTTTTTCTATAACGAACATACAGACAGACAGACAAAAATTTTACTGATTGCATTTTTGGCATCAGTATCGATCACTAATCACCCCCTGATAGTTATTTTGAAAATATATTCCATGTACAGAATTGACTTCTCTACAGATTTATTATAAGTATAGATGAGTAGAGTACCAGATGATTAGTAGAGGCGGTCTCCCAGAAAACCCAGACCCTGGACAATTTAGAAAGGGTGCATTTCCTTAATAGACCGGGAATCAAAACCGGAATTTTCGGATCTTCCGCGCTTTATTACTTACGTTTCAACCACCGAGGTAGTTCGATTTTGATTTCATACTAATCAGATTACTAACATTGTACCTCATTTTCCTGATGCCAAGCTCTTTCGTGGTGATGCTGGTATGGTCCGTGTATAATTCACTCTTCATCTCGCCAAGGTCACAATGGCCGTACCTTTGAAGGTTAGTCAAAGCTGCAATCAGACAAATCGTTTGGCCGCAGAATGTGCAAGTCACAAAATGTGCAATCTTCAATGTAACGTGATCAATAACTCGAGGTCGAGTGAAAATTATCAGAAGCGCATAATGAAAAAATGAAAATGAAAATGAAAAATCTTTATTGCATTAACAAAGTTAGGTTTACAAAGCAGAGTTTGGAATCTCCTTTTAAGTGTATAAATACACTTGTGCCAGCATAGCTACCTAACCTTACGTTTAAAGGCGTAGCTAAATACCACGGGCCAATGACGGGCAGCAGCGTCACCGGAGCGAAGAGCTACGCCCTGCGATACCAACTTGCATGCCCAGAGCGGCAGAGTGGCGAGTATAGGCAGTCTCCAGATGTTTGACCGAAGAAAGAATTAGCCAGCTAACATGTAAACATCCAAATGTAACTTCCCTTATAGTTATGCGTTCCTGGTAACTGTAAATTATCGCAGATAATCGCTGGTGATCATAATTATCATCCTATCGCAGTCCACTGCTGGACATAGGCCACTTGGCACTTTGGACAAACATCTGGCGGCTGTACCCATAAGTCATGCAGGTGAAATTTTATTTAGAGTGGATAGGCGATTTAATTTCCCATAGGTATTATTGATTTTTAGCGGGATTTTTACGATTCAAACTGGTACAAAAAAATTCAACAAATCAACATAGCGCAGGTGAAAAAGAAGGGTTCTTATAAATTCATTCCTGATCCCCTTTGGGAAAATAGGGTTCAAAAGTTTGCGTGGAAGCGCCGAAGACAAATCTCTATGGACGCGTTTAGAAATAATTTTTTCGGTTGGAATTTTAACATTTTCAAAACTTTTTGGAAAATGAATTATCAAATTTAAATGAGGACGATCATAAAACTCGACAGAATGACTGGTTCTCTAACCTTTGTTATTAAAATTACCTTTTATTGTCGAGAACATACGTCTGTCTACGTAACGACCTCCGCCCGCATGAGTATCGCAGCCAAATGACCTCCGGGTCGGGTTTCTGCCGGTGAGTAGGGTTTCCGGAGCTAGTGGGGGGTTAGGGTTAGGCAGGCATGGTGGTGACAACTGACAGGTAACTGACCAGTTACATGCCCGTTGTCACAGCGAGCTTGGGCTTCTCTTTCGCTTTCCATCAGGCGTAGGGAAGCCATTATGTCGAGCTACTATAAAAAAGACCAAAATCATTAAACAAACGAGTCTTACATCTTCTTAGAATGACTTGACTGTCTCCCATCCTGGTGATGGTGGGTCTTCCAATTCTGAGGATGCTTCTGCGTACCCACTGGTGGTACATTCCGTAGTCCAGGAACCGGGCTGGTGCCTCGCATCCGGGCCCATAGACGCCAAACCCGATCTAGGGAAAGAATCTTAATATTTCTCTCATGGTCTTTGGAATCAGCTTTGCGCTACGACTTTTCCGGATGGATACTTCTTAGGGACCTTCAAAAAGAGAGCTTATGAATTTCTCAAGAGCCGGTAACTCCTCTCTATGAAGTGATCAGTTACCATTAGGTGACCTTCAGGCCCTCACTTCTATCGCTATCAGGCTATATGAAAAAGGGTTTGGAACCATGGAGCAAGTACAATAGTGTCACAAATGACTGGCTCGGTGGCTCAATTGGTAGTGACCCCTGCCTTCTGAACCAAGGGTCGTGGGTTCGATTCCCACCCGGGACACTTGTATTTGTTTCGTGTCTGGGTGTTTGTATTTGTAGTTAAGTATTTATTCTGGTACCTTTGTTGTTCTGATACCCATAACACAAGTGCTTAAGCTACTTACTTTGTGATCGGAGCAATGTATGTCATGTTGCCTGATATTTATTATCTATAAAAAAAAAAAATACCCCCCCCCCCCCCCCACCTCTGTATTTGACACTCATTGCTTCATAGAAAATATGAGTTCCAACAGTTTCACTATGTACTTGCTCCGTCCTTGGAACCTTAAAGCTTTCACTTCAGGGTTATCTGATCATGATTTATAGACGTACCAAATGCCACCGTCTCCCCTGGTATACCACCAAAGCGGTTCCGCTCCTCCATACGCACTCCCCGCCGTATTTGCCCTTGGCACACGACGTGTGAGCAGGCCAGAGAGAGCTGAAGTCTAGCTGTTGATTATAGAAAAAAACTGTTGTCTATTATTAGTTATTAAGAAACGTGCCTTTTTTTTAGAGCCGGGGAAAATGCTTTTGCGCATTCCCCCCGTTCGGGGGAACGACGGGGTATGTGGGACTCACGCCGCTCTCAAAAATGGAAGAGCGGCACCCTGCCTCAGGATGGTAGGAGGCAAGGAATACCCACTAAAAACCATGGCCCCTCAGTCAAGCACCTTTAGGGTGGTGTCACGGGGCCTGGAATGGTTTAGAACTACCGCAACACCACTAGCGCTGCCCTAGGCTGGCCAGACAAACCCCCCTCTTAGGGGGGATCAAGGAACGTGCCTAAATTAGAGGAGGTAGGGCATAGAGAATCATCGCTGGAATTGAGCCGCCCACCCGGGGAAATGCCTCCACCCTATAGAATACCGCAGCTAAATAACCTCTGTCCGAGTTTCTGCCGGTGAGTAGGAATTCCGGATTTCATGAGTGAGTGATGTATCTGCAGCTGGGGGGTTAGAGATGGCAACTCCCGTCTTGTGGCAACACAGACGGCAAATGTGGTATAAAAATACTATGTTATGCTACTTTAAAAACTAGCGGGTTATCTGACTTACCCCAGACTTTCTGTAGTATGTTTTACAACGCTCTGAGTCAACGAACATCATTTCGTATATGCCCACTTGTGGTCTATTGCAATCTGTAAAAATAAGAACGTACATTACAATGTTCTTTTTATAATATTCGTGACAATCACTCTACCTCAAACTACCTCTAAAACCTATTCATTTAGACATGGCGACACATTAAGATATTAAAATTTGTCAAGGTACTTTGATTGTAAAATAGAATCTATGCATGTAAGGGCGACCTATCATCATTTCGCTCCAAGCCTCTGCTCCTCACCTGCCCATTGTGGATCCTGCTGTAAAAGAGGCTCTGGCTCTGCTGTAAAACAAATGAGGCTCTGGCAACCGACTGGTGGCGGTATACCCATCACGATTGAATTCGTAATTAAAACGATAACGGGCAGAAGAGTCACCGGAGCGATTAAGTACCACGGGCCGATAACGGGCAGCAGCGTCACGAGAGCGAGGAGCTACGCCCTGCAATTGCTGCACATCATCGGCCTGTGGTATTTAGCTACGCCTTCAACCGTGATTGTTATACCGCCACCAGTCGGTAGCCAGAGCCGCGCTTGTTATTCGGCAGGATGCATCTCGGGCAGATGAGGGTGGTTTGGAGCGAAAAGTTGATAGGTCGCTTGGGATGTAAATCCCAAAGAAAAGCTTAGTGTAACAGTACTGTCAATCTACCATCAGATAGTGTCATGGCGTAGAACTCAGCGTCTATGAACGTTGTTGGAGGCGGGCATATAGGCCGGAGTTTCTCTGTAACAGAAAATAACTGTTTAGTTCTAAAACATAATTAACATTAACTAGCTCGGTGGCTCAATTGGTAGTGACCTCTGCTTTCTGGACCAAGGGCCGTGGGTTCGATTCCCACCCGGGACAAACATTCGTGTGATGAACACTTGTGTTTGTCCCGTGTCTGGGTGTTTATATTTGTATTTAAGTATTTATTTGTGGTTCCTTCGTTGTTCTGATACCCATAACACAAGTGCTCAAGTTACTTACTTTGGGATCGGAGCAATGTATGTGATGTTGTCTGATATTTTGATATTTATATTTATTATGTAGACTTGACCCAGAAATGGAGACACAAGGGTGCATGATATCAATTTTTGTTGATTAGCCTCGATATGGTCAAAGTAAAAGTCAAAATAATCTTTATTTGTGGGGAAGGACCTCCACCCTATAGAATCCTCCTCCTTGCGTCGTACTCCTCATTAATGAGGGTACGGACCTCCCTTGCGACAAACCTTCTCTCGTACGGTCTTACTCCATAGGTTTCTGTATTTGGCGGCGTGGAGGGCGTGGTGAACAGAAGAGTCGAGTGCGGAGCGGATCTGGTCGGACCAACGTATTGGGCTGCGACCACGAGGCCTTTTCCCATCTACCTTCCCGGTCACAATAAGCTTCTCGAGGTTGACCCTATAGAATACAGCAGCTAAATGACCTCCGGGTCGTGTTTCTGCCGGTGAGTAGGGTTTCCGGAGCTTGTGGAGTGAGTGCTGCATCGGCAGCCGGAGGTTGGGTTGAGGGCCGGTAACGCTCCTGTGACTTCCCTGTAACCTTCAGGCCCATCTGCCCAATCTATCTTAAGAAAATGTTGAAATCTCAAGAAGCCCCTTAGTCAATACCCACGGGAAGAAAATAAAGTATAGAGTGAATCGGTTTTTGTAGAGTAAGCGCGCTTCATCGTAGGCTCCAACATCGCTTAACATCAGGCTAGTTGGGTTCAAGCCACGGAGCAAATTGGGTCAAGCGCAACCCAAAAAAGAAAGAAAAGCTTGAAGAAAAACCTCAAAATCCTTACTTAGGTACCTCGGGATTCTCTTTACCTGGATTGATGCCTTCAAGATCCAGCTGAATCATGGCCAGGGTGTTGTAGGAGTTCTCGTTGAAGTCAGGATGGTAGCTATAATCCCTTACTCGTAGGTTTGGCCCCAAACAGCTGTGGCCCAGGAACACTCTTGCTCGGAATCTATGTGATGTGTAAAAGTTAACGTATAATCATCAGTAGCCTCTCCAGTTATTTGGGCAAACACCTGCAGGTCGTTCCGAACAGCTTCGACTTGGGAGCCTTCAAGAAACGAGCGTACTCCTATTTAAAAGGCCGGCTGCGATCCCAGAACTCGGCTTGAGTTGAGGTGTTTACTGTTAATCATCAGGCATCACATTTGCTCATCTGTCGGCTCTTGCACAAAAAATAGGTTTTACCTATAATCGCGACCCAATCTTTCCGCTATAAGCCACCCTCAGGCGAGTGCGAGCCTCGTCTGTTATTCAGTTACTTACTCAGTCACAGCGAGTTGGGCTTCTCTTTCGCTTTCCATTTGGCAAAGGGAAGCCATTATGCCGGTAAGATTTAAGAGAGGTAGGGCATAAGTAGCGAATCTTCGCTCGAATAGAGCCGCCCGTCCGGGGAAGGACCTCCACCCTATAGAATACCGCAATCAAATGACCTCTGGGTCGTGTTTCTGCCGGTGAGTAGGGTTTCTGGAACTCGTGGGGGGTTAGGGTTGAGCCGGCATGGCGGTGGCAACTGACCAGTTACTTGCCCGTTGTCACAGCGACTTAGGCTTCTCTTTCGCTTTCCATCAGGCGTAGAGAAGCCATTATGTCGAGCTACTATAAAAAAAAATTACTGATGCATACCTGAAGTCTATTTTAGGTAATTTGTCTATTTCCATCGCCGTGCCTAGAGCGATCAGGGGGCCTACTCTAGTCAAACGAAAGTGATCGGATACGAACAAAAAAACGATCGTTTCGTGAATTGGCTACTATGAAAAACGAACACGACAACGTTCGGATACGAACGCTTCAATTCCCTCCGGCGATCGTTTTTTCTACTACAGAAAGCCATAATGACAACGAAACTGTTCGATTTTTAACCTCAAATCTTACGTCAACTAAATAGCTGTCGTTTTCGTTTCGTTTAATATTTTATATAATTTTATTAAATCAGAATGGCTACGTTTGTGGCAAACGGGTACTACTTAAATCTAGAAAACCATAAATAAGTGATTCCGATTGCGGTACAAGCGGTTTTTGACAAATTTCTGACTAGGAATTCTATAGACTGGTACAGCCTCTTTGAAAATCAGTGAGAAGACAATAATCCTGAATAAAATCTAAGGGAATTGATTTCATAATGAAAGTAAATAAGGTAAGAACGGAAAGATCTTCTAAAATCAAAATTTGGTAAATATTTCTTATTGTATGTAGGTATTTCTTCTATGTATATAAAGTGCATATTTTTTCAGGTTTTACCAATTATCACCATTGTTCTATATGATAGGAGACATTGCCCAGAAAAGGAAGGCATTAATTTGGGTATGGAAGGCCCCATGGCCAACAAATGGTGTCAAAATAAGTACTACAAGCAGGGCAATAAACTACCCCAATGTGTGGTCTATAAGTAAATACAAAGTATTAGAGGTAAGGATTTCTTAAGTGTTTATACATATACAGTGTATAACTAAATAATTATTCATGAATTACATAAGTCAAGACAATCACTGTGTAAATTGACCAATTTATCTTTCTATGATTTTCAGGTTATACGGAGTATACATACGGTCTACCTGGTGAATGAAGGTGCACCCATCAGTCGTTTGTGAAGAACGGTTTCCAATTCATTACAAAAGAATGCTAGTATTAGTAAAATGTGTCAAGATTTTAGTTTTGTTTTCCCATAAATAAAAACATAACTAATAAGTAGGTACATAATATTTTAAATATTATTATGACATGTTAGTAGTTACCTATAATTCTAGACTGATGGTATCTAGTTACATCATGTTTGATTGTATTGTTTGGTAGTTAACTATAACTGATGTAACCTATACATGTCATTGAAATGGGCATGACTCTTATTATCAAATTAAATAAAACAAATTGCTTGTTAAAAATTACTTTTTATTAAGTAGGTAGTACAACCACATATATTTTATTTAGTATTTGCAGCAGAAAGGCAGGTAGTGAATCCACACAGAAAGATTTTTCTAGTTGGAGGCTTTAACTGTGATAATCTGGTTGGATGTGATGTACCGTTAACTGTAAAGTAAAAAAGGGATGGTTAGGCAAGTCAATATATAAACACTGTGTTACCCCTCTCCAATAGATGGTTTGCAATACATGGTATATCACACATGTAATTAGACAACCAGTTTGGTGCAGTAGTAGCCAATTCTGCTTCTGGTACAGTGGGTGCAGGTTCGATCCCGCACCGTACAAACATTTGTATGCATGAACAATGAACATGTGTGTTGTGTTGGTCTGGGTGTGTTAATGTATGTTTGTATAATATCAATACATATGTATAATATATATTTATTTACAAAAAAGCATCTAAGTAGGTTTATTAGTTGTCTACCCAAAGCATGTATTTACACCATCTTAGTATGGAACTAGATGACCCTGTGTGGCCCGATGTGGCATGTCTTGGGTTATTACGTCAGATTTACTCATCTCTGCTCATTTTAGGCTCGTAATGTTTATAACCACACATCGTTTCTCTGTGCAATCTCTATATCGAGGTAGTGTATACAATTTGAAAGAAACACAAGATATATTACAATGTAGAGTACTTAGGTACCTTTTCCTACTGTTTAGATGTCTTCACTGAACCCCCATACTATTTAATTGCACTTCAATCTCTCGCATCTCGTCTGCATGAGCTCACGTTTCCAAACTGTCGACAAGTCCAATTCCAGGCTTGAACTCAGGAAATCCACGGGTACATCGATTTGTAGTCGTGGCAATGATCATAAACTGTAAATTTATAAAAAATTAAGAAGTTATAGGTTATTATATTGGACGTTTAACAAACTCAAAAGAAATTGCACTTATAAACACTAAAAACGACCTAGATTTGAAAAGTAAATAACTCGTGTCTTAGAAGGAAGTAAATATAAACTTGTTAAATAATAATACTTACCAAAAAATTGCAAATAGATACAGAAAACATCTATAAATAAGATTTTTCATGCGAACTTGAATTGGAAAATTAACATCAACAAACACTTGTCAAATTTAAGATGTCAAAATAAAGACCATAGATAAACCAAAGGCGTAAAATCGTCTTTGCAGATTTCAGATTACTCAAAATATTTAAATTTTTTATTTAAATTACTTTATTTAGGACTTAATTTTTAACATTTTCACAAAAAAGGTAATTAAGTATTCATTCTGTTCTTTTATCATGGCTTTAAAACAATTTTTATCTTAATCTTAGATTATCGATTGAGATACGTCAATATATTGCCCTCTGTAGTTCATCCGAAAGGTTTTGTCTATGGTCGGAACAAGAGAGGGTCGGCTGTTCGGGCCCGAAAATGAACTGGAGTAGGGTCTAGATCGGATGATCGTTTCCGATCAACGAAATCCGTCATGTTTCTGTTCGTTTACTGTAGTAGGCCCCCTGTTTCGTAACTAGCACCACGACAGTAGTGAAACGCTGTTTGCCTGAAAAAAAAATACTCGGCTACAAAAAATAGGAAATAAATATTTACTAACTTATCGTAAAATGGACTAAAATATATCATATATATATATATATGTTACTGTATAAGCTCGAATTGCAGTAAATCCTAAGATCTGCCAGTAAATCCTTAGATCTACCAATTCCCAATGGTAAATGTCCAAAAATGTTTGCGATTCGAACTTTTACCATCATTTAGTTGGTAAATCTTAGGATTTACATTAATGGATGGTACGAGTATATGTTGAAATGGACCGAACTGACGTGTGTTCAACATGCTTATCGGAAATATAAAGGAACTAGCTGTGCTCGCGACTTCGTCCGCGTGGAATAGTTATTTTTTCCCCGTTTTTTTTTACATTTTCCATTATTTTTTCGCTCCTAATAGTTGCAGCGTGATGTTATATAGCCTAAAGCCTTCCTCGATAAATGGTATATTCAACACACAAAGAATTTTTCAATTCGGACCAGTAGTTCCTGAGATTAGCGCGTTCAAACAAACAAACAAACAAACTCTTCAGCTTTATAATATTAGTTAAGATTAAGATTTGACGTGCTTAAAAACGATTGGAAACTTTGTATTGAAAATTTGAAACAGTGGAACAATATTTGTAGTAAACGAAGTCGGGATTAAACTACAAGTGCCTACGTTACTACAAATAACCGTTATGGGAACGGAATGTTACGAGTGAAACCGAAAGATGAAACGTTGCCATAGACCGATGACGGGCAGCAGCGTCACCTTAGCGAGAAACCACGCCCTGAGATCGCCAGCCCGCCTGTCCAGCGTGGCGATTATGGACTATGGGTATATCCTCCAGATATTTGACCAACAACTGGAGAGGCCTATGTCCAGCAGTGGACTGCAAACTGCAATAGGCTGATGATGACGCGCTTAAAGTACCACAGCTAGGTGAACGGCCAACGAGACATCAGGATGACCGGTCACTTATATGTATGTTCCATTTTTCTAAAATTTGATAGCACCAATTGACTACTTATAGGAACCATCATCATCATCATCATCAGCCCATTGCAGTCCCCTGGACATAGGCCTCTCCAATTGTTCGCCACCTAGGGCAAACTTCTGGAGGATATACCCATAATCGCCACGCTGGGCAGGCGGGTTGGCGATCGCACCCCGTAGCTTCTTGCACTGGTGACGCTGCTGCCCGTCATTGGCCTGTGGTATTTAGCTACGCCTTATATCGAGGTAGTTTTACCGTTACCTATTAGTCGGTTTGCCAGAGCCTCGTTAGTTGTTCGGCAGGATGCACCACGGGCAGGTGAGGATGGCTTGGAGCGAACAGGCGCGGTGGGTATGCCCTATTTTGCCTGTGGACCTAACATTTGGACCTCACGACCGCTTACCATCAGGTGGAGTGAGGTCATCCTGAACGCTCTTTTTATAAAAAAAAAAGTTACTTGAAATAAGTATTGCCGTAAATTGTACGTCTGTTCATAGTTATATCCAGTAAACGGAAAACCCATATAAAAGGATAACCGGTATAAACGGTTACAGATTTATTTGGAAATGACCATTTGGTAATGACCTGCCAGAAACGCGTTATCTCAGTGGTGACCGGTCATTCTGACCCTGACTGACTTACCCGTAACGTATACGAGATACCCGAGCCACGGGTAGGTTTCAATCTTCGCAACTCCATCAAAGACAGTATTTTCCTGTGAGTTGTCTTTGCCACAAGTAAAGTTTCGGTACCTGAAACATGTTACTGAAGAAAACTGTTATTGCTACATAATATCAATATGCTTACTAACCGACTTTTAAAAAAAGGGGAGGTTCATTCTTAATTCGACTGATTATTTAATGTAACTAGGTACCTACATAATTTTACCACATAGATCTCCGAGAATATACGATATTCACACGGGCAGAGACGCAGCAGGGCAGCAGCTAGTACTATAAATAAATACATTTCTTAATCAACCGTGCCGTGCTACGTTCAGAATCTTTGCAAAAGTCCGACTTTGTTTCGGACGATCAGAACGCTTATTGGCTATCTTAACTAATATTATAAAGCTGAAGAGTTTGTTTGTTTGTTTGAACCCGCTAATCTCAGGAACTACTGGTCCGAATTGAAAAATTCTTTTTGTGTTGAATAGACCATTTATCGAGGAAGGCTTTAGGCTATATAACATCACACTGCAACTATTAGGAGCGAAGAAATAATGGAAAATGTAAAAAAAAAATGGGGAAAAAATAACTATTCCACGCGGACAAAGTCGCGAGCACAGCTAGTTATTCTATAATTCGGTTAAGATATAAGTGTAGCCGTTAACCAATTAGCGCTTCTGTCAATGTATACGTACAATTTTCATATCAGCCAATCAGCGTTCATGACTTACGATACGTCATTCGTTATTCGTGATTATCCTAAAATGACCTGAATTTTTGCAAACATCCTGAACTCAGCACGAATGATCAAGAAATTCATTCCTAGATTCAAATTACCCGGTGTTTCGCAATCGTCCTAGTAGTTTCACGAAGAGTCGATTTTTTCAATATTTGTGTGTGTGAGTGATACAAACATTTGTGCAATATGTGTGACTTACTTACCGACAGAAAATGTTATGACTTTAAAAATAAATATAGTTGTTAACGAACGCATGGCAACACTGCTCGATTTAACTGATTCACCCAAATGTTCGGCTCATTATGTGGTTAACAAATATTCAATAATATTATTTGTTTGTCTGTTGGTTTGCACAAAGGAATGCAAACTTTTATTAACAGTTCTATAATAAACTATAACAGATTTATATATTACTAGCTGCTGCCCGCGGCTTTGCCTGCGTGAACATCGGTTTGTCATGAAGAGCTTACTCTGTAATTATATCATGTACGCGTCTTTGTCTCTTATTTTATTACACGCGCTTACGAATGGATGCTCAAAAGATGATGAAGATATAGGTATTAGATTCGAGTGCTGAGAAATCTGAACACAGGTTGACACAGGACAAACACTAACCCAGGTGTCCCGGACCCAGGGCCCTGGTGTATGCGTAAAAACATTCCCGACGTAAAAAAAAAACCGGCCAAGTGCGAGTCGGACTCGCGAACGTAGGGTTCCGTACCACTGATTGAATGAAAAAATTAGGTAATTTAATTATTTTTTTTAGTTAGTCTTTATTGGGATTGGGATGTAAGGGAGCGACCTTTCACCTTATCGCTCCAAGCCATCCTCACCTGCCCGTGGTGCATCCTGCCGAACAACAAACGAGGCTCTGGCAAGCAAACCGACTGGTGGCGGTAAAACCATCACGATAGAAGGCTTAGCTAAATACCACAGGCCGATGACGGGCAGCAGCGTCACCGGAGCAAGAAGCTACGCCCTGCGATCGCCAACCCGCCTGCCCAGCGTGGCGATTATGGGTATATCCTCCAGAAGTTTGCCCTTTGTGTTTGTGGCTAACAACTGGAGAGGCCTATGTCCAGCAGTGGACTGCAAATAGGCTGATGATGATGATGATGATGAGTCTTTATTGTCCCACTGCTGAGCGAAGGCCTCCCCTAAGTCACTCCACAGCTCCCGATTGTGAGCCACCTTTTGCCAGTCTTGCAGATGGTTGTCTAAGTCATCACGCCATCTTTTCTTTGGCCTGCCTCTCTGACGCCATCCGTCTACCGGCTGCCTTATTACCACTGAATGTCTTGTTTAATTAATAGGTAATTCTTGGTAACTTTACTATGTATGTGTAAGTAAGTATCCTAAGATAATGGAGAATATGTTCTCACACGGTGCCATTTAGTGCAAGTTTGGTTTGGTTTCGGTTTCAATTTCATGTTTATTTAATCGACGAATTTATTTTCGTAGTCAATAATTATTAATATTCTATTATTAAACTTAAATACCTAAATAAAATGATTAAAAACCCTGTTTCATTTCTATTATCATGGTCACCCTAATACACAAACAAAGTCGACGTTGAAGCGATGACAATTTGCCTTCGGTATTTTATAACACGTATTTATCTTTGCAAACTGCCGACGCCGTTTGTATACGAGCGAATTATAGAATTTGCCTGCGACATATGAATCATAACTTACTTCAAAGCGTTATTTGAAAAGATACCGTAACTTCCTTAATAACCTTTTGCGCAAATTAAAAACAGAATACGAGAACCAAGTCCTAATAAGTAACAAAAACAATCCAAAAAAACTCTGGCATACCATTAAAGAAATCTGCAACCTAAATAAAGCACGCGAGCAATCTATAAGTTTACTGGATATTAAAAACGACAACATGTCCTCCCTAAATCATTGCAATAAATACTTTGCAAGCATAGGAAAGACCTTAGCCAATGAAACCCTGGAAAAGCTCTCAACTACGCAATATGCTCTAGCAGCGGCAACTAAAGCGACAGGGTCAGTGCTTGGTTCATTTTTTATAGCTCCCACAGACGAAGATGAAATTCATAAACTTATTTGTGACCAAAAACTAGACAGTTCTCCAGGCTTAGATAAATGCACACCTACACTGCTTAAAAATAAAGGACTTGGTAATAAAACCACTGACACACATTTTCAACCTGAGCCTGTCTTCCGGAGTCTTTCCCGTTGTTTGGAAGACTGCAATAGTTACTCCAATATACAAAAGCGGAGACAAAGGAAATCCTAGCAATTATCGTCCTATTTCTCTCCTGACATTGTTCTCAAAGCTCCTGGAAAAGCTTGTAAATCGACGATTAGTGGCCTATTTGGAAAATAATGGGCTCATCCCGGACAGGCAGTACGGCTTCAGGTGTGGGAGGTCCACCGAGGATGCGCTAATGTTGGTTTGGGACATTGTTTCTTCTGCCCTGGACAGAGGAAAATGCTGTATTGGGCTTTTTTTGGACTTGGCGAAAGCCTTTGATACGGTGTCCGTGCCAATTTTGATAAAGAAGCTGAATTGTTTGGGAGTGAGAGGTATAGCACTGGAGTGGTTCCATAGTTACTTATCGAATCGGAGACAATGTGTTCGAGTGGGCACCAGCATGAGTGAAGAACTACCAATAGAGTTTGGTGTTCCACAGGGCAGCATCCTTGGTCCAACTCTCTTCATCGCATATATGAGCGACTTACTTATAAACCAAATAGTCAAGGCGGACACTATTTGTTATGCCGACGATACAGTAATCGTTTTTCAGGGTTCTACCTGGGACGAAACCTATGGAGCAGCTGAAACTGGTTTAACTCAAGTGACTGAGTGGCTTAGAAAAAATTTGCTAACACTGAACGTGGACAAAAACAAGTATTTAGCTTTCCATAAGACACGTGCTACTCAACCCTCCGCATCAGCTATTTTGAGACTGCATAAAAGTGAACACAGAAAAGAGCCTCACTTTAACTGTAACTGCCGCTCAGTTGATCGCGCAACGAATATAAAGGCATTATAATCGACCAAAACCTGAACTACAAAAGTCACATAGGCAGTCTCTCAAGTAGAATCCGCAAGACAGGATATATAATTAAATGTTTAAGACACTCAGGGCCCTTAAGCACTCTCACTTTAGTCTACAAAGCAATCTGTCAATCACTTTTAATATACGGTATTAGAGTCTGGGGCGGTACTGCTAAGACAACGATGATTGGACTTGAGAGAGCCCAAAGATCGGTCTTAAAGATAATGCTACGCAAGCCGTTCAGTTACTCTACTGACCAACTTTTAAGAGACAGCAGGGTTCTGCGAGTCAGGCAGTTGTTTATAGCGAGAGGTGTTAATTTCATACATAACAAGGCTCTGTCTCTCCCAGACTATAACAAACTGATCACACAACGTGTCTACAAAATACCCTCGCTACCGGCTCGCACCACCTTCGCTAGGCGTCACCCTATGTTTCTTTTGCCACGTCTTTATATTATAATAGTATATGTCGCAAAATAGACCTTAGGGGTATTGAAAGTAGAGGGCTTGGGAAGGTTCTGGAGACTTGGCTATTGAGCTTAAGCTACGAGGATACAGAGAAGCTGCTTGTAAATAATTAGCTCATGCTTCATGCTGCTTCAAGTGCTGCCTTACCCCCACACACTTACAGACAAATACACAACCTCATGTACACACAACTACACAACACACACATACACACAAACACACACTCCTCTCACCCTTTTTGATTGTTCCAATGATATTTTTAGTACTAGTATCAAATTTAATCTTAGTTTAATTACTTGATTTGTCAAAATAGTATTGTTCGCTCGAGCTGTGTTACGATTTACCAACATTTTTGGCAACTAGGGACTGGACTCTGCGATACAAGCTTAATATAAGCTTATTATAAGTTTAATGTAATGTAAAATTTTTGGCAAATAAACGATTTTCTATTTTCTTCTCTATTCTATTTTCTTCCGACATGCGTGATTAATGAGGACAGAAATTACAATTTGGATAAAAAAATATTTATTAAGCATACACTGATCGCAGTTTCGTCGCATCCGAGCTAGACATGTGGCCCGTTGTGAGCCAACTGAGAACGCAGTAAGGTTTTTGGTTCTTGGATCTTCATTAAACTGTGATTCATTATCAGATGCAGGTCGCCTTGTTTACGGGTTATGCTAGATCTATTTTGACTGTACACAATTCCTAAAGTTTGTTCCAATTTGTTGCTGAATGAGATGCCTCTGAAACTGAGCAATATTCTAGTAGACAACGCCGTTGGTTATCCCTTTACGTTGGTCGTCTTTTCAGTTATAGCAGTTTGCATATATATAGTACCTACCTATTTTCCGAAGAATTTCATTCCGAAAATAAGCCCCACAATTTTAATTCACAATTAGTTGTACATATTAGTGGCGAATTTCAGTATTTACCTCGATATCAGTCATGTCAAATTGATGATTTCGCTGACAAAGTCAAGAAATGACAGTATCTATGGTGTATTCAAAAAGTTCTTAATCATTCCGTAACATAAATATTTTCCCGAAATTCTAAATGAAAAAATTGATGAATCGTTGTAATTTATAGCCTATGTGTTATTCTGATGCATAAACAATATTCGTATAAAGTTTCACTAAGATCTGTTCAGTAGTTTTTGCGTGAAAACGGAACAAACATCCATCCATCTATCTATCCATCCAAACAAACTTTTGCGTTTATAATATTAGTGGGATGGGATGGGATGGGATGGGATGGGATGGGATGGGATGGGATAGTGGGAAGTGGGATGGGATGGGATGGGATGGGATAGTGGGATAGTGGGATGGGATGGGATGGGAAGTGGGATAGTGGGATGGGATGGGATGGGATGGGATAGGATAGTGGGATGGGATAATAAAAAGAAATGCAACATAATAATATAAATATTTTAATCATAAACCTAGGGCTAGTACAATATTAGACGAATGCAGGCGAACAGCTCATTATGTCCATGTTATGTTATCGTCCAGGAAATCTTGTATTTTTTGATAACCTTTTTTAATTAAACATGACTTAATATGGGACCTAAGCCTATGTAATGGTAATTGAACCATGTGGTATTTTGTTAAAAATGTTGACACTAAAAGGCTTATTCATCTTCATCATCATCTTCAGCCTATCGCAGTCCACTGCTGGACATAGGCCTCTCTAGGTGTTCGCCACTTAGGGCATACATCTGGAGGATATACCTACCCAGAATCGCCACGCTGGGCAGGCGGGTTGGCGATCGCAGGGCGAAGCTTCTCGCTCCGGTGACGCTGCTGCCCGTCATCGGCCTGTGGTATTTAGCTATGCCTTCAATTGTGATGGTTATACCGCCACCAGTCGGTTGCCAGCGCCTCGTTTGTTACTCGGCAGGATGTACCTACCACGGGCAGGTGAGATTGGCTTGGAGCGAAAAGATGATGGGTCGCTCCCTTACATCCCTAAAGGCTTATTACACGACCCTAAATTCAGGGCACTGAATACCGGGTGGGCGGGGACCCTAGTTAGTGTGGCGCTTATCAGACTACACTGAATATCGGTCCTTAAATCAGTCGATACGTGAATGTCGAGAGAGTTGGACGTATTTAAAGGCCTATTACACGACACGTTATTCAGGGACCCTGATCCTGACCGGGTCCCTAGTTAGGGCGACCGGGTCGACCCGGTCTGCCTTGCTCCCTTACCGCTCTGCCGAAAGGGTAGTGTAATAACACTTAGGGCGGTTAGGGAGCTCCTCAGTGTCGCGCCGGCCATGGCGTAGAGTGGTCGTGCGTGTTCAGGGTTACCAGATTTTAGTTTATTTTTATTGATTTTTTTTTTACTTCCGATTCTTTTTACCACCTTTATTGTATAAATATGACCAAACGGAGCAAAACCTCAACGGTTTTCATAGAAGGACGACCTTTTTTTGCTCTCCAAGCAACTGAATGGGAAAAATTTTAGTTATAATAATCACCATCGTTATAGTAATCATCATTCATAGCAAAAATAACATCTCCCGATCTTTCTCAAGGTATTGTCATATACCTATCTCCGGGATTTTAGAAAAAATATCTCCCGAAAGACAAAATTAGTTGTTGCGAGCACTGCCATGACTACTACAGCAACTTTTTGATGTTTCGATAGTGACGGCTGCATGATGTAAATACGTCCAACTCTCTCGATATTCGAGTATCAACTGATTCAGGGACCGATATTCAGTGTCGTCTAATAAGCGTCACACTAACTAGGGTCCCCGCCCACCCGTTATTCAGTGCCCTGAATTTAGGGCCGTGTAATAAGCCTTTTACATCATGCCGCCGTCACTATAGAAACATCAAAAAGTTGCTGTACTAGTCACGGCAGCGCTCGCAACACTAAACCACTCGCCAAATTTTAATTTAAAAAAACTATTCAGTCTATCTTAAATTTTCTCTTTAATCTTTAAATTGTAATAGTGTACGCTTCTATCGCACACTGGTGGCACAGCCGCCGCCACGGCAATAGCTGAGCGGGGACCTGTTTGGCACACATTTAATTAATTTTTAGTTCTTAAGCTTTCTTTTTGATTGTATGAAAATGTATGTGCCAAATAAACGTTATTCTATTCTATTATATAAGTTTGTTTTTGTTTCTGGTGTAATATTTATGTCAATCAGCATTCCTTTTGTAAAGATTCTTGCGTATGTGCACAATACAGTGAAATATGTATTGAGATAATAATAATAGTGATATAGTGGTTAATACATTAATTTCTACGCGCTAAGTCCATACTATTCTAATAGAATTGCAAAATTATTTAAATTACTTTTTGGAAAGCATTTCTGCCTGGTCTCCTCGCTTCGTTTATAAAGCAGTCATAATTATAATGGTATCTACATATTTCTACTAATAAGTAAGGCCTCGTTACATACAGTTGCCATCCATGGCGGACTGTCTCATAGTACGCGGGATAGCCGAACCCAGTACCCGTTAGTTTTATCCAGCCGTATCTCTGTGCCTCTAAGTAGGCCTTAATTGTGGTGTATTCCGGCAACTGAAGCGGATGCAATGAATTCACGTATTCCATTGTTTTCAAGGGATCTAAGGTTTTAGTCGGATATCCATAAGCCCTGAATTGATACTTCATACGGCCTGCAAGAGAAAATACGAGTAAATCTTAAATTATTGATGCGCAGAGTTAAATTGTTGGTAAGACTGCCTCGACTGTCTCATCGTCATCATAATGAAAACGTCCACTGCTGGACTTAGGGTTTCCCCAATAACAATACAAGATGAGTTTTTAATCACTATCCAAATTTTTTTCCGAACCAATTTTAAATTTCGCATGGTTACCATTTCGTAATACTCGCGGTAATACCGCCTTACCTTATTCGTACCTTAATTCATAATACCATTTTAACGTTTATCGTATTAAATATTTACGCTATAAATGAAAAATTTATGATGGGTTCGGGACAATAAATTTGTTGTGAAAATAATGAACTAAGTATTTTTCTTTTTGCAGAAATGAACTAAACCTAAAGCCCAGAAAAAATTGAATAGATAGAGATAGAGAATAAAAAGTCATCTTGTATATGTCACCGGAAAATAGCAAGAATCGTAAGTTAATCAATTTCCTAGGTAGTTGATTAACTTTCGGAATTTAACAAACGGTAGTTGAAATGTATTATTCGTCGTCAGCGATCTTACCGCTGTCAGACTGCTCGGTGCCAAGGTGAAATATAATTTTTAAAGCCCCTAAGTAGTGTATTTCAATTGAAATGTATTACAATAGAAGAAAAATATATTGGAAACCTCAATATCACTTTTGAAGACTTATCCATGGATACCTACTCCAGAGATTTATTGAAAAAAAAAGAGTTTCAGTTCTAAGTATGGGGAACCCTAAAAATGTATTTTTTTTCTATTTTTGTATGAAAATCTTACAGACGGACAGACACGACGATTATAATAAGGGTTCCTTTTTTGCCAATCGACTACGGAACCCTAACAAAGTGCAATAACAATAAGTAAAGATACGCAAAAACATCAAGAAAAAAATCTTTACCCATAAATTTGATCACCACTTGAAAGTCCAATTCAATGAACTGTTGGTCCAGGCAGAAGTTCTGAGTGCCGGAACACCAGCGACGAAGAAAGATCTTCGGTTGAGTCGAGTCATCCTGAGGGTTGAGTGCTTTCAAGACGACACAGGAATACTCCACTGCGGCGTATAGTGTGACCTGGTGAGAAAGATATTTAGGCCATAAAGATTTATCATTTGCCTGCCTTGTTCAGATTATCGGGGGGTCGGCGCAATATGTTTTCTTCTTCCATTCATCCCTATCAGCTGTCATGGTCCCATTCACTCCTTTCTCAGCCATATCATCATCATTCAGACAGTCCATCCATCTTTTCTTCGGGCGGCCTCGCCCTCTCCACCCATTCACCTTCATCTTCATCACGGTCTTGGTCACATGTCTCTCATCTCTCCTCATTACGTGCCCATACCAAGACAGACGGTTCCCTTTCAACTTCTCTGTCACTGGTGCCACTTTCATACTTCCCCGAATGTACTCATTCCTTATATTATCCATTCTAGTCACTCCACACATCCATCTCAACATTCTCATCTCTGTGACATGCATTCTTTTTTCATCCGTCTCCTTAAGAGGCCAGTACTCCGATCCATACATTAGGACGGGTCTTATAATCGATTTATAGATCTTAACTTTTAATTTCAAAAGTGGTCGTGAGTCGCATGTCGTTGCAGTCACCTGTCGGCATTTCATCCAACCCGAGTTAATTCGGTCTTTGATAGCCCTATCAATTTCACCTTGCACAACAGATCCGACGTAGGTACTTATAATCGGAACAAACTGGTAAGATCATTCTGTGGCGTCCCGCCTCCTTTCGTTCGACCTCATTGTTATCACGCATTTCAAATTCTAAAAAGCATATTGTACATAATGTCACTCTCTTCATCGCTGTCATTCTTCCGCATCCATCTACCTATAACATTGGGAATTTATTACCTACGGCTATTTTTATTGTATTTTCTCTCCTGTCGCGCATTCTCCTTCCTTCTATTCTTTAAATAAGTGAGACGTGAGTTTGTAAATAATATATATTGTGTAAATAGAACTATCCTCATCTTTCTCTTCGCACCGCGTCCCACAATTCTATCAAGTTTAATCGATAGCAGTATGGAGACCGCCAAAGTCACAGAACAGGCACTCCGTTTTGGTTCTACTGCCAGAACAAACTGGAGGGATAGAGGCAAAGATTGGAGAATGTTTTACAAGTGTAAACCAACATTCTCCGTATTGTTCTGGACCTCCAGGGCACACCTTCGGCCTAGTGGCCGAAGTGCTAGTGCACTTCTGGCCATAAAGATAATAATAATAAAAAGCTAAGCGCATTGGGAAGTGATGTAAGGGAGCGACCCATCATCTTTTCGCTCCAAGCCAACCTCACCTGCACGTGGTGCATCCTGCCGAATAACAAACGAGGCGCTGGCAACCGACTGGTGGCGGTATAACCATCACAACTGAAGGCGTAGCTAAATACCACAGACGATGACGGGCAGCAGCGTCACCGGAGCGAGAAGCTACGCCCTGCGATCGCCAACCCGCAGGCGCCCAGCGTGGCGATTATGGGTATATCCTCCAGATGTTTGCCCTAAGTGGCAAACAACTGGAGAGGCCTATGTCCTGCAGTGGACTGCAATAGGCTGATGATGATTGGGAAGTGATGACCCCATCGCCCGCTTTTGGGAGTTGTTGAGCTTCGCACGATGAAGAGCAACGACTCTCTTCAATGCAGTCAGTCTCCGCAGGGCAGCTTGTGGCTAGCTGTTGGTGTGTGGCGACACCACGGACCCGAGACCTCCCGGGGGAGCACACATCTTTCCCCCACCTCTGGCTTGCTTTCGTTGGCCGTCCAGAGTGGAGCACAGGAGCTATATTATGCTTGAAAGGGTGAAAGCGCTCAATCTACGTTATAACATAGGGATACATTTTAAGAGAGGTAGGGCATAGCGAATCTTCGCTCGAATTGAACCGCCCGTCCGGGAAAGGACCTCCACCCTACAGAATACCGGAGCCAAATGACCTCTGAGTCGTGTTTCTGCCGGTGAGTAGGGTTTTCGGAGCTCGTGGGGGGTTAGGGTTGGGAGCTCGTGGGGGTTAGGGCTGGGCCGGCATGGCGGTGGCAACTGACAGGTAACTGACCAGTTACTTGCCCATTGTCACAGCGACTAGGGTTTCTCTTTCGCTTTCCATCAGGCGTAGCGAAGCCATTATGTCGAGCCACTATATAAAAAAAAAACGGAAAAAAATAACATGAGTGTGTTTTTTTAAACACAGTTGTATCTCGCACTCTCTATCAGTCTCGACTCTTGGTTCAGAAGGCAGATCTACTTACATTGTATGACACTCGTTTCACCAAATGTTTCGCGCTGTTTACTGTAGTGCTATCGAAGTAGATCTCGTGATTCTCTTCTTCAGGGTCGCACGGACCGTACCTCTGAACGTTGGACAAGGCTGGAAGCATAAAACATATACGCTGGAATTAGGGTTGCCATCACCTAAATTGCCGACACGGAAAAAAAACCGGACATTTGGGCGAAACATGGTTTTTTCTCCGAACACTTTAGAATTCTTACACAATTTTTTTTATTATTATGCCGTGCCTTCTTGATTGTGGATTTATCGTTTATCTATAAGAATTTGAGTTTTAAAAGCCCCGGCCGGACAGACCCAGGACGCCCTTCAAGCTAGGACAAATCTGGGGAAACCTGGACGGATGGCAACCCTAGCTGAAATCAGTGACGTGAACAAAAGGTCGCTCAGCGTCTATGGAAAGATTTTGATAATAAACTTGGGTATGTTCTTGACTTCTCATTTACCATCATCATCGTCCTGCGCAAATCGTCACTCCACCTTGCCTGAGGGCGTCCTACACTACGTTTGCCGAGACGCGGTCTCCACTCCAGAAGTCGTTTACCCCAACGATTATCGGTTCTGCGGCTGATGTGGCCAGCCCGCTGCCAGTTCAGCTTACCTACTAATCTGGTGTGCTATGTCGGTGGCTTTGGTTATATTCATTACTAGCTGTGCTCGCGACTTCGTCCGCGTGGAATAGTTATTTTTTCCCCTTTTTTTTACATTTTCCATTATTTCTTCGCTCCTAATAGTTGCAGCGTGATGTTATATAGCCTAAAGCCTTCCTCGATAAATGGTCTAACACAAAAAGAATTTTTCAATTCGGACCAGTAGTTCCTGAGATTAGCGCGTTCAAACAAACAAACTCTTCAGCTTTATAATATTAGTTAAGATTATATCTTAACTGAAAAATTATTTTTGTGTTAAATAGACCATTTATCGAGGAAGGCTTTAGACTATATAACATCACGCTGCAACTATTAGGAGCGAAGAAATAATGGAAAATGTAAAAAAAAACGGGGAAAAAATAACTATTCCACGCGGACGAAGTCGCGAGCACACCTAGTATATAATATATACATATATAGTATAGATAATTATGCTAATACTTCTCCGTAAGACAAGCTCGTTTTGTCCGATCCTGGTGATGGTGGGTTTCCCCACCCGGAGAACGCTTGTGCGAACCCATTTCTGGTACACGCCGTAGTCCAAGAAACGGGATGGAGCCTCGCAACCCGGTCCATACACTCCGAACCCCATCTGGAAGACATAATAGCCATGATGACTCCGCCTATTACCTACTTCTAAGTATAACTCAAAGGTGACTGACTGACATATTAATCTTCCGACGCACAGCCCATACCACTGGACAGATCGGGCTGAAATTTGGCATGCAGGTAGATCTTATGATGTAGGCCTCCGCTAAGAAAGAATTTTTTTTTTTTTTTATAGTGGCTCGCCATAATGGCTTCCCTACGCCTGATGGAAAGCGAAAGAGAAGCCCAAGTCGCTGTGACAACGGGCAAGTAACTGGTCAGTTACTTGTCAGTTGCCACCGCCATGCCGGCCCAACCCTAACCCCCCACGAGCTCCGGAAACCCTACTCACCGGCAGAAACACGACCCAGAGGTCATTTGACTGCGGTATTCTATAGGGTGGAGGTCCTTCCCCGGACGGGCGGCTCAATTCGAGCGAAGATTCGCTATGCCCTACCTCTCTTGTAAGGGATAAAACTCTTTTCTATGCGGACGAAGTCTCAGGCATCATGTTAGTGGAGATATATGGAAGCGCGCGATGTGTCCTGGTTCAACAAACGAGGTTCTGGCTGGTGGCGGCAAAACCATTATGATTAAAGGCGTAGCTAAATGCCAGACGACGGGCAGCAGTGTCACCAGAGCGAGGAGTTACACCCTGCGATCGCCAACCTGCCTGCCCAGCGTGGCGATTATGGATAAAGCCTCCAGGTGTTTGCCCATAGTGGCGAACAACTGAGAGTCCTTGGGCTGCGATAGACTGATGAGGATAAGTTACCAGTCTCCAACGTCCATTTTGTATCAGCGCGAGCACTGTGCCACTCTGCCACACACACTCGCCGCCATATCTTGCTCTTGCGCAGATCGTGTGAATAGGCCAGATACTGCTTTGGTCCAGCTGAGAAACAAATACATAATCATCATCACCATCAGCCTTTCGCAGTCCACTGCTGGACATAGGCCTCTCCAATTACTCCCTACTTTGGTCGACCTTGAATTTCTCGCATACAGCACTTGCCAGCCATCATCATCGCTGCACCTGGTCTGAGGGAGTCCTACTACGTTTGCTGAGAAGCGGTATCCACTCCGGAATTGGTTTACCCCAATGGTTATCGGTTCTGCAGTTGATCTGGCCAGCTCACTGCCACTTCAGCTTACTAACCCGGTGAGCTATGTCGAGGACCCTGGTTCTCCGTTGGATCACCTCATTTCGGACCCGATCCCGCAGAGGAACGCCGAGCTTAGCCCTATATAGCGCTGATAATATCATACAAGAGTTACATTACAATATTATCCGGATTAGTAAGCTGAAGTGGCAGCGTGACAATCGTTGTCCACGTCACGGTTGATCAATCGTGCGGCGTGTGAGGCGTTAGACGTCGAGGAGCAGACACGGCGCCCACCACGGTGGCACCCTCCGTCGTGTGTGTATAAGAGGCCTGAGGCCTCATGTCCACGTCACGGTTGATCAACCGTATGTCGTATGAGGCCTTAGGCCTGGTGCAACGCTAATGGCCAGACACGGCGCACACGGCGGCGGCACCATGCCGTCATGTGTGTACAGGGGGCCTGAAGTCTCAGGTCCATGTCACGGTTGATCAATCGTATGGCATGGGAGGCCTTAGGCCTAATATAACGCCAACGCTGTGATGTGAGTACAAGAGGCCTAAGACCTCTTGTCTACGTCATGGTTGATCAACCGTATGGCGCGATGGCGTGTGAAGCCTTAGGCCTAGTGTAACTACGAGGGGCAGATAGAGCCCGCGGTGCGGCGGTCGTGTCCGCCCCTCGGCTAATTCTTTTTTTTTATTTTTTTTTTATAGTGGCTCGACATAATGGCTTCACTACACCTGATGGAAAGCGAAAGAGAAGCCCAAGTCGCTGTGACAACGGGCAAGTAACTGGTCAGTTGCCACCGCCATGCCGGCCCAACCCTAACCCCCCACGAGCTCCGGAAACCCTACTCACCGGCAGAAACACGACCCAGAGGTCATTTGACTGCGGTATTCTATAGGGTGGAGGTCCTTCCCCGGACGGGCGGCTCAATTCGAGCGAAGATTCGCTATGCCCTACCTCTCTTCATAATAATATCAGAAAAAAAGATGTAGATACTTACCTCAGCCTTCCTGTAATACGTCTTGCAATTCGCTGGATCAACATACTTCATTTCGAATACCTTCACTTGTGGCTTGAAACAATCTACGAAAAATACAATGGTAAATTAAATATGTATTAACATATTCTATTTATTTGTATCATTTATTTATTTAAAATATTATTTACCATCTTAATTGTAATCAGTTCTGCACTACATTACCCCTCTCTTCAGCATATATCCTCTACCTGAAGGTTGTCTGGAAGAGATCGCTTTCGGCGATAAGACCGCCTACATTGTACTACTATATCTGTATAACATCATTTTCTTGTACATGTTTTATTTTGGTGCAATAAAGAATATCTATCTATCTATTGGTATGTTAGTCACATTACACACATATGATTTAGTGTGAATGTGCGTTTACTGTATTTGTAGTGATGTACAAAAATACATGAACATTTTTTTATACGAGTATTATTAATTTTTAATAGCGTTTTATTGCGTGTTAGTTTTCTGTACGGAAAATGTCAGAATCATTACCAGTCGCGGTACTATGTTTATTAATAATTTAAACACTACATTGAGCCACATCGTAGCTAAGTACCACAGACCGATGACGGGCAGCAGCGTCAGTCACCGGAGTGAGAAGCTACGCCCTGCGATCGCCCAGCGTGATGATTATGGGTATATCGCTCAAAGTGGCGAACAACTGGAGAGGCCTATGTCCAGCAGTGGACTGCAATACGCTGATGATGATGATTGGGCCACAATCGCACCTGATGTTAAGCGATAATGTGGCCTACGATGCATGTTCACTTAGGTACCTGACTCTTTTATATATTTAAACGATACGAGAATTCACTACAATATGAAAAATGTGTGTGTGCTTGTGTTAAAAGCTATTTGATTATATATGTTATTTACCATCAGACAACGTCAAGGCGTAGACATTCGGCTCTAATAAATAAGTTGGGGGCGGGCAGATTGGTCGTAGATCTGTGAAAATGATATTAAATGACAAAATAAATGTAATAAATATCAGACAACATTAAATAACCCAAGACATGCCACATAACGCCATCTAGACAGCAGTTGAAATGTACATATTATTCAAAAAAATGTATTTTAGTAAATTGACAAATTTGCGGGGTCTTGCCGTTAAATCATATGCCAATTATGCCATTCAATGACTCACGTGGTGTTATCCCGTCAACCAATCAGGGACCAGTGTATTAATTCACGGGTAATAGTGCACCGTTAAATAGTTCATTGAGCAACTATTGGCCCATTTGAGGTCGATTTTACTTGTGTCAAAATCGTAAATTATTATTAAAATACGGCCTGGTACCGTAAGTTGATGAATTTACTGAAATTTATTGCGTTAAATAATACATTTCAATTACCGTTTGTTTTGTTGGGAATATCCCAAAGGGAATGGGATGTAAGGGACCGGCCTATCATCTTTTGCCCGTGGTGCATCCTGCTGAACAACAAACGAGGCGCTGGCAACCGACTGATGGCGGTATAACCATCATAATTGAAGGCGTAGCTAAATACCACAGGCTGATGACGGGCAGCAGCGTCATCGGAGCGAGAAGCTACGTCCTGCGATCGCCAACCCGCCTGTCCAGCGTGGCGATTATGGGCATATCCTCCAGATGTTTTCCCTGAGTGGCGACCAACTGGAGAGGCCTATGTCCAGCAGTGGACTGCAATAGGCTGGTGATGATGTGATGATGATATTCCCAAAGATAATCAACTGACTAGAAAATTGATCAACTTACGATTCTTGCTATTTTGCAGTGACATTTATAAAGAAAATGGTTTGTCTGATCGTTCGTTCCCTTACACGATAGGATACTCACCTATAGGATTATGATTGAGGTCTAGTTGGATTATAGCCAAAGCACTTTGAGTGCTCTTGAAGAATTCGGGGTGATAAGTGTATTCCCTTACTCGTAAATTTGGGGACGAACAGTTGCGCCCCAGTACCACTCTAGCAACGGCCCTGAAAAAAAAAATGAAAAAAAAAATAATAACCCAAGACATGCCACGCTGGGCCACACAGCGCCACCTAACCCAAAACTAAGCCGAAGGTTGTAGTATGGTACTAGACAACTGATAAACTTACTTAGATACATTTTTTTGTAAATAAATACGTATTATACACAGAAAACACCGACCAATACAAACAGACACGTTCATGAACACAAATGTTTGTACTGTGTGGGAATCGAACCCACGACTCTTGGCTCAGAGGGCAGAGGTCACTACCAAATAAGCCATCGAGAAAAATAAATGTGTCAGTGAGCAAAATCAGCAGATTCTGAGACAATAGGGTTCCACAGTTAAAATACTTAGGTACATTAAATTTAGTCCGTATTTTAGTAGATTATAAAAAAATATTAGACACGCATTTTTTTCTTTTTTCGAACAAACACAGAGAGAGAGGTAGGGCATAGCGAATCTTCGCTCGAATTGAGCTGCCCGTCCGGGGAAGGACCTCCACCCTATAGAATACCGCAGCCAAATGACCTCCGGGTCGTGTTTCTGCTGGTGAGTAGGGTCTCCGGAGCTCGTGGGGGGGTCAGGGCTGGGCCGGCATGGCAGTGGCCACTGACAGGTAACTAACCAGTTACTTGCCAGTTGTCACAGCGACTTGGGCTTCTCTTTCGCTTTCCATCAGGCGTAGGGAAGCCATTATGTCGAACCACTATAAAAAAAAAAAAAAACAAAATTTTGGCGTTGGAGTCTGACGTCACCCCTTGCGAAAAAGTGACGTCACACGTAACCTCCATGCGTTCAGAATCACCGCACAATCGTTGACAGTTGACGTTTGACACTGACAGCTGTCATCGAGTTCCCGCCAATTACTACTTCGACGTCTCTCTCTGGAGTTTCTGGTTGAAAAGTAATACTTTTCAGATTATGAAACAGTGTTTATTATTACTTACCTAAATTGTTTTTTAGGCAGCTTATCAATTTCCAGGGCAGGACCAAGTACTATTTGCTTTGTGACCAACACAACTGGGGTACTGTATGTTGTATCGCCTGAAAGAACAAGTATATCGTACCTATCATCATACATCCATATCCATCCATTTTCGCTAAGTTTTCCATCTGATTCTGATTACCATTGACACAAAAGGAAGAAGCAAGAGAGGTAGGGCATAGCGAATCTTCGCTCCAATTGAGCCGACCCTCCGGGGAAGGACCTCCACCCTATAGAATACCGTAGCCAAATGACCTCTGGGTCGTGGTCTGGGTCTGCCGGTGAGTAGGGTTACCGGAGCTCGTGGGGGATTGGGGTTGAGCTGGCATGGCGGTGGAAACTGACCAGTTACTTGACCGTTGTCACAGCGACTTAGGCTTCTCTTTCGCTTTCCATCAGGCGTAGGGAAGCCACAACTGATATGTCCTCTTACCAACTGGATAAACTAAGTATCCAAGCCAAGGAAACGCCTCTATGTTCGCGAGTCCTTCACGAACGTCATCCGTTGTAGTGTTGGCTATGCCGCACGTATCGTTTTTGGCTGAAATGTAAAGACAGGATGCTATATTTATGCCACATAAATATAGTAATATTCGAAAATAAAAAGTGGTCGTGTTTCTGCCAGTAGGGTTTCCAGAGCTCGTGGGGTGTTGGGCTGGCATGGCGGTGGCAACTGAGCCACTTACTTGCCCGTTCTCACAGCGACTTGGGCTTCTTATTCGCTTTCCATCAGGCGTAGGGAAGCCATTATGTCGAGCTACTATAAAAAAAAGAGTTGCGGAATATTATCCGTTCTAGTTAACTAACTAACCTTACATCCAACTTAACTATCGGACTGCCCTGCAGTAGGCAAACTTCGTATATACATCTATATCAAAGGCTTACCGTCTAAACATATTATTATTGAAAGTAAATAAAAGGCGAGAACGGTCTTCATGTCAAATGACATTTAAAAACGATTAAAAGCAGACTAACTACTGATCGCGGAAATCATTCCCATCTCTTTATAAAGAGGAAGATTACTCCTACATAGTCATAGGTTGACTATTACAAACTGTTTATCTAATAAACACGCATTTTATATACAATCTATTGTATAATGCATAACATGTTTATTTTAACTGATTCCGTCTCGATATTTGTTTGATGACGATGATAGATATTTTGTTTTATTTAATAACTAGCAGCCCGTCCCGGCTTCGCACTGGGTAGACAATTACAGTGTTAAAATTTTACAAAGGATCCCTAATTTTTTTCAGAATGAAATGTAGCCTTTGTCAAATTGGAAGAGCATTCTATTGGTGAAAGAATTTTTTAAATCGGCCCATTACTTTTTGAGCCTATTCATTACAAACATACAAAAATAGGTACAAATCTTTCCTCTTTATAATATTAGTGTAGGTGTAGATAACAAAGTAAGTTTCTTGTCTCGGGATTATGGGTATATCCTCCAGATATTTGCCCTAAATGGCGAATAACTAAAGAGGCCTATGTCCAGCGGTGGACTACTGGCTGGCGGATGATTACATCCCACATGATAATAGGCTATTATGGTCAAAAATTGTAATTCGTCCGTCTTTTAGCTTATTCGAAAATAAAAGACACATATTTTTCCTTTTTTCATGCAAATAAACAATAGCAAAGATACAAGGCACCAAAAGTTAGGAGTGGGAGTCTTTGACGTCACTCGCTCCGTAAAAATGCCTCACCGAGTGACGTCATGCGTAATTTCAACGGGCTACAACTTTGTAATTTTTAATCTAATTTACAAATAAAAAATACATGTATTTTATTTTTGAATAAGCTAAAAGACGGACTAATTACAATTTTTGACCATAACGATAATAGCCGTTTAACCACAAAAAAAATCCTTTACGTCACACATTACAAAGGCATTACACAAGGTGAGAGAGCCTAAAGTGTCCAGGCGTGACGTTAGCGCGTTCTAGAATCAGATACGCGACGATCTGATAAGTCGCGCTAGACGAGGCTTGTCGAGCGAAGCTGCGGTAAGCGACATGTATCGCTACGATAACAAAGCAACTACTACCTATATTTGATGTCTATGCCTCGTAAGGGTTCGAACACAAAACTGCGACGCGATGCGAATTCGCAACGCAGTAAGTTGCGACAAGAATTCAAGCGACTTATCCATACTAATATTATAAATAGGAAAGTTTCACGATGAGCCTTTTGGCACGTCTTTATAGTCTCCAACGCCTCAAGCTGGTATTTAGCTGATCCATCCCAAAGATGCGAACAGTACTTACTCCATGCATGACTTGTGCTTGATAACTTGTGATTGGGAAGTAAGAGTAAGTTTTATGTGTATAGTGCGTGCATGCATATTGTATTGCGTCCGTGCGAAGCCGGGGCGGTTAGCTAGTTATTGTTATAAAAAAAAATTAAAAGCAAACCAGTAGGCGATCGCTATATTGCATTCTTACTTAACTTTTCAAACCTGCGGCGTTCAACTTTGAAGTGTATCTGAATAATGCAAATGAGTTCTTAAACGGTTTTTATTTTGGGATCGGTAACTTTTAGCGAAATAATAAAGGAGGTTTTATACAACTTTGTACATAAAAAGAACGTTTGGAGAAAAGTTGTCTTTATTGAGCTGGTAATTAAGTTAAATATGACCTGTTAAATTTAACATCGCAACATGCTATAAAGCAAAGTGACCTAAATCTAAATTTTGCTAAACTGTGTTTTTAGATTTGGCTTTGGAATTTTAAGTGTTTAACTTAAAAACGAAACAATAAAAAAGTATTGATTGTCGGCAATCCACATGATAGTTTATTTATTTATTTATTTATTTAAATAAATAGGCGATTTAAGAAAAATAACCGCTGTCTCAGAGACAGTGCATTTTGCGGTAAGTAAACAAATTTATGTCGGCACTCCGAGAGGTACCGTGAGGCGGTGAGAGGCGGTAAGAGATGTTTAGAGGCGGTCGGAGGCGGATGCTGCGTCGTTAAAGGTAAAAGGTAAACTATCGACGGAAACTTTCAAGCCCTAATGATTTCCGTACAGGGTTGCCGCTACTAGAATAGAAAAATCTTATTTATATATTTATTTAAATAAGGACTTACAACTTTCATTGGTCGTTATCTCGCATACGGGAAGTCCCCGCATGCTGTATACCGAACTAGTTATCGACTAAAACGCTTATTACACCACCCGGTATTCAGGGACCCTAACTCTGAAGGGTGGTCTAATAAGATTTAGGGTAAGTGTCTCGATTTAGGGCGATCGGGCTGCCTAGCTACATAACCGCTCTGCCGACCACGTATTGTAATAACATTTAGCGATTATCGCGTCTCAACTGATTTAGGGACTGATTTTCAGATTAGTGTAATAAGCGCCGCACTAACTAGGGTGCCTGCCCACCCGGTGTGCAGTGCTCTGAATACCGGGTGGTGTAATAAGTGTTTAATGAAAATGCGCCATAAATTACGAAGATTGATTTTATTGATGATGTTCTAGATAAAGCAATGCTCACAGCCCTACGTAGTTAGCTTCGTTTGTCGCGCAGATTTCGGCGTAGCAGACGCCTAACGACTACCACGAAGCTGCAAGTGTTACAACAGTGTTCTAGAAACTTCACAATGTATGGTGAGTTTCTTTGGTGCATATTTGTTTGATTTTAACGTTAATTTACTAATGATGTAGCACAGAGCATTAACCAGGCGCGAATCCAGCGTTCAAAATTTGTGGACGTACTTACCCAAAAATTCTATTAAAGTTTAACGTTTATTATCACCATCATATCGATCCCAATTGGCACTAACAGGTTGAAGGGACATGGGAGCACAAAGTGAGAAGCACAGATAAGTAAAAATAAATAAATAACACATATCGTAACCATGTAGCCCCAAACTAAGCCGAAGCTTATAATTTGGGTACTAGACAACTGATAAGCTTACTTAGATACTTTTTTGTAAATAAAGACATATTATACATAGTAAACGCCCAGACCAATATAAACAAATATGTTTAAGAACACAAATGTTGTACTGTGTGGAAATTGAACCCACGACCCTTGGCTCAGAAGGCAGAGGTCACTACCAATTGAGCCACCGTGCCAGTTGAGTAGCAGAGCAGTGCGTAGCTTCTCGCTCCGGTGACGCTGCTGCCTGTCATCAGTCTGAGGTATCTGAAGGTCACATCTATACATTGTGTGCTCGAGTCGATCAGATCATTTTATCCTAACTCCGTGTGATCCGTTTAGTTCAGTTTTCAATTCGTCAGGCCGGCGAGCGCCGGACGGACAGACGGATTGATGGATTTCATTCTGTGCGCGTTGTCCGTGACAGATAGTGTTGCTACTTGCTACACTATAGTTCGCTATCGATAGGGTAATAAATAGGAGATGTGACCTTATAATAAAAAAGTTAAATCAAATACCTAGCCTGTGGTATGTAGCCATGTGAGATCGCACCTGTGTCTAAGACGTTGGGTTGATATTTTAAACATTGTCTCGTTGGCGTAGCTTCTCACTCCGGTGACGCTGCTGCCCGTCATCGGCCTGTGGTATTTAGCTACGCCTTCAATTTTGATGGCTATACCGCCACCAGTCGGCTGTCAGAGCATCGTTTGTTATTTAGCAAGATGGACCACGGGCAGGTGAGGGTGGCTTGGAGCCAAAAGATGATAGGTCTCTCTTTTACATCCCAATATAGATGCTTTGGGGGGTCAAATTAATTACATTATATTTAATCCGTATTTTAGATCATAAAAATATATTGGACACGTATTTTTCCTTTTTTTCATTCAAATAAAAAAAGCAAAGATACAAGGCGTCAAAAGATAGGAGTAAGAGTCTTTGACGTCACTCGCTCTCGTAAAAATGCCTCACCGAGAGACACATAATTTCAACGGGCTATAACTTTGTAATTTTTAGTCTAATTTACAAATAAAAAATACGTGTCTTTTATTTTTGAATAAGCTAAAAGACGGACTAATTACAATTTTAGCCTATTGTGATATTTCAACCGATAAATAATGTTTTTTTTTTGCGAGAGGTAACAGACAAGCAAGTGTAATGCCTGATGGTAAGCAGTCGACACCGCCCATGTAGGTACACTTACAACTTTAATCGAGTTTAGTCTTATCGATATGCTAACAGTTTTCGAGGTCAATTGTCGACACTAGGGTCGGATTTTTGCCGGTCCGGCGTGTCGACGGCTTGCGTTCCCTGTGACAGGATAACACCTACAGATCAAACGGATGCGAATTATCTGTTGTTCTGCTAACGTGGGAAAAGGTTGCGCTATCTTTTTGGTCTTATTGCGTTGTCAAAAACCAGCTGAGTCTGAACTGTGAAGCTTTGTATTACTATATGGACTCTATGTCAGGTGTAAAGTTAACGTCGTAGATAAATAAATAAATATAAAAAACCACAGACATGCCACGCTGGGCCACACAGCGCCACCTAGCCCCAAACTAAGCCGAAGCTTGTACTATAGGTACTAGACAACTGATAAACTTACTTAGGTACATTTTTGTAAATAAATCTATATAATACATTACCAGACCAATACAAACAGACCTGTATATGCTCACAAATCTTTGTAACGTGCCGGAACCCAAGACCCTTGGCTCAGAAGGCAGAGGTCACTACTTGTAGAATATTTCCACGGTTAACGTGGACATCGCCTATGTCAAGTGTCTAGATTGGCAGGTCAAAGCTCAGGCGGCCATTTTTCTGAGGCTTATGCTACTCATAATCATCATCATCATCAGCCTATCGCAGTCCACTGGTAGCCTCTCCAGTAGTTCGCCATTTTCGTCAAACATCTGGAGGCTTTACTGGGCAGGTAGGTTAGCGATCGCATGCCGTAGCTTCTCGCTCCGGTGACGCTACTGCCCGTCATCGGCCTTTGTATTTAGCTACACCTTCAACTGTGATGGTTATACCGCCACCGAGGGTATAACCATAATCGCCATGCTGGGCAGGCGGGCTGGCGATCGCAGGATGTAGCTTCTCTCCAACGACGATGCTGCCCGTCATCGGTGTATGGTATTTAGATACGCCTTCAATTGTGATGGTTATACCGCCACCAGTCGATTGCCAGAGCCTCGTTCTCTATTCGGCAGGTTGCAGCACGGGTAGGTGAGGGTGGCTTGGAGCTACAAGACGATGGGTCGCTTCCTTACATCCCTAATCTAAATGTTCATACAATAAAATAGTGACATCAAAGCTTTACTCAAACGCGTCGTGTTTAGACAAGTTCCTCGACCGTTATGCAAATATCGCGAACACAGCGCCGGATTCAGTTAGCTCTCTGAATTATACATTGGCTTAAAATTCACGTCTGATGGGGAATAACTCGGTTTATACAATTTAGCGATATTGTGCCAATAGCAGTGTTGCGATTCGCTTTGGAAATGTTGGGGAATCGCTTTGAAGATTCCTTTACGATATTAATTGTAATAAATAATTGTTTGCTTCAAATTCGTGTTTGGAATACGCTCAGTCGCTTACGCAAGGAAGCTGCACTTTATTTCTTCAAAAAGCTGATGATCTTTTTGAAGAAATAAAGTCAGTCTGCAAACATCGCTGATGAACATATTCCTCACCCGATGATAATGGGAATTAGTTCTGTAAAGTCAATTGATTTAGGCCTACTTTTGAGTAGCGTTCAAAAAATGTTGACGAACGAAAGATATTTTGTAAGACTTTACAAAAACGTGACGTCAGAATTTTGCTCTCTAATTGACTGCATATTAATCGATTTTAATGAAATTAAAAATGTAAATTGTATCATAATCATCAGTCTATTGCAATCCACTGCTGAACGTCGTCTCTAGTTGTTCGCCACTTAGGGCAAACATCTGAAGGATATTCCACGCTGGGCAGGCGGGTTGGCGATCAAAGGCGCAGCTTCTCGCTCAGGTGACGCTACTCTCCGTCATCGGTCTGTGGTATTTAGCTACGCCTTCAATTGTGATGGTTATACCGCCACCAGTCGGTTGCCAGCACCTCGTTTGTTGTTTGGCTTTGAGCGAAAAGATTGCTTTGACCGACTGAAATTCCATCCACATCATCTCGATGGCTGGCGATCGTCGACTGTACGTTTTATGAGGAACTTCTTGCCTCGCGCCTCCGTTATGTGAAACCAACTTCCAGCGACAGTCTTTCCGAACAGCTACGACTTGGGAACCTTCAAGAAACGAGGGTATTCATATTTAAAAGGCCGGCAGCGACCCTAAACTCGGTTAGAGCTGCGGGTGTCCATGGGCGGTGTTGACTGCTTACCATCAGGCATCACACTTGCTCGTCTGCCGCCTCTCGCATAAAAAAAAGATGCTAGGCCGCTCCCTTATATCCCTAAATTCAACATCTTTCCAGTAGACAAGTATTCCGGTATCGATCGCAGGTGAGCGCGGGGTGCATAACCGATCGCCCATTCGTCTGTTAGTAGGTTCGGCGCCATACCTCTCCACTTCTCAAATCGCATGCATTCGGCTGCAAGTCATGAGCTGTAGCGGAATGGTAAAAAGGTTAACAAAGACTGTAAATAGAATAACCACTCGTAATTTAAGAAAGAAATTTTTGGCGTTTGGTTCGCTTACATGATACAATGGTTTAATATCTGCTCAGTACTAACATTTGTGTGCATGAACATGTCAGTTGGTATTGGTCTGGGTGTTTGCTGTATTCATCCTCTTAGCGTTGTCCCGGTTTGTGCCTTTAGGCCCAGGGTCCGCTTTGACCATGATCCTAGATTTAGCGAGTCTGGTTATTACATTGAAGCGACTGCCATCTGACCTTCGTAACCCTCAGAAAGGGGAACCAGACAAATTTGGATCATGGTTACACATTCAGAGGTAAACTGGATGTGCAGGTTTCCTCACGATGTTTTCCTTCACCGCTAAGCTAGTGGTACAATTCCGCACATAGATTTTTGAAAATCCAGAGGTGCGTGATCCGCGCGGATTCGAACCGACGACCTCACGTGTGTGAAGCGACGATCTTACCACTAGGCTGCCACGGTGTATGTATATTTATTTGAAAGAAGATAATGTATATCTTAGTATGTTTATGGGTTGTTTAGTACCCATAGTACAAGCTCTGGTTTAGTTTGGGACTAAATGACTATGAGTCGCCTAGTGTGAAATGTTTTGGGTTAGGTATTTACTTCTTTTTATGATCAGTGACGTCGTTCACCGCAAAGTTTCGCATGTTCACGGTGTGTGGAGCCCGCGCAGTTTCGTTGAAACTTTCGCAGAAAGTTCGTTGACCTCACAGTTTCCGCCATCCAAACCGCTTTCGCCTGTACCTTGTACCACCGGTCAGCCCGTACGTATTATGATTTTACTCGAATGCGCTTATCGAGGGCCGCTATCTGCGCTCCATGGACTCTTGTTACTCGCCACGGTCAGCAGAGCAAGCGATACAGAGTCACTTTTCCTTTATAATAAGAAAGATTTGTCTGGATTGGGAATAGGGAAATTAAAAGGGATGTAAGGGAGCGGCCTATCATCTTTTCGCTCCAAGCCAACCTCACCTGCCCGTGGTGCATCCTGCCGAATAACAAACGAGGCGCTGGCAACCGACTGTTGGCGGTATAACCATCACAATTGAAGGCGTAGCTAAATACTAAAGACCGGTGACGGGCAGCAGCGTCATCGGAGCAAGAAGCTACGCCCTGCGATCGCCAACCCGCCTGCCCAGCGTGGCGATTATGGGTATATCCTCCAGATGTTTGCTCTAAGTGGCTAACAACTGGAGAGGCCTATGTCCAGCAGTGGACTGTACTTGGCTGATGATGATGATGATGATGAAAAGAGGAGTACGTTCAGCAATGGACGGACCAGGACTGTTAATTGAATTATCCAAAAAACTAGCGACCTGCCCCGGCTTCTCACTAGTGCAATACTATGTGCATATACCAGCTGCGCCAGCGGCGTCGCACGCGTGGATATCGGGGTTCAAAAATAACGGACTTTCATAAAATGGTGCCAAAATTTTAAGTTAGACCTCTAGCAATACATTGGCGAAAACCGCATTCAATTCCATGCAGTAGTCTTCGCGTGATCCGCGATCAAACTAACAGATAAAAATTTCTCCCGTTTTCCCAACACTTCCCTTCACTGCTCTGCTCCTACTGATTGTAGCGTGATGAAAAGTATACTAAGTATAACCTGCCTAAGAGTATGAAATATGATTGTCCGGTAAAATCCGTCCAGTAGTTTTTGTTTCTTTAACGAACATGCAGACAGACAAAAATGTTACTGCATTGAAAAGAAAAATGCATTTTAGCATCAGTATCGATCACTTGTTTATCACCCCCGGATAGTTATTTTGAAAATATTTTTTCATGTACAGAATTGACCTGTATAAATTTATCCACTTAGACGTCCTTATAAGTACAGATATATTATTATTTAGATAGAAAAATATCGAAGGAAGTCATCAGTGAGTTATCAGTGGTCTTGTATTTGTACAAGACCCATGATAACATGTCTTGGGTGGGTTGTTTATTTACTGTATTGGGTTCTTTATTATGTTTTTTTTTCCATTTTTTTAAATATTTCCCATTACCCTGCTATCCGTACGCAGTACTGGGAAGCGCAACGCTGGTCCTCAAAGCGAGCTCTGTGATTTCGCTGCCGGATCACTGTCTTCCCGCGATATCCATACAAGTTGGTATCAACATAATGCCTTCGTATGCAAGTTTACCGGTGCTAACGATTTAAGGAGTGTCTTGGAACAGTTGTCCAAGCACTCGTACTATATAAAGTACAGTAAATCTTTACAAAAAACCACAAAGTATTTATTAACAAAAAAAAGTTAGATAAGAAAGAAAGAAAAAATGTTTATTAGGTACCCAAAAATACACAGAAGCACAATAAACTGAACTACTCTTTTTATTTTAAAGTATCAACTAAAGTAGAGGATGCGGGGATGTAAGGGAGCGGCATATCATCATTTAGCTCCAAGCCAACCTCACCTGCCCATGGTGCATCCAGCCGAAAACGAGGCGTTGACAACTGACTGGTGGCGGTATAACAATTACAATTGAAGGCTGTAGCTAAATACCACAGCAGCATGACGGGCAGCAGCGTCACTGGAGCACGAAGCTACACCCTGCGATCTCCAATCCGCCTACCCAACGTGGCGATTATGGGTATATCTTCCAGATGTTTGCCCTAAGTGGCGAACAACTGGAGAGGCCTATGTCCAGCAGTAGACTGCAATAAACTGATGATGATGATGCACATCCCGTGGGATCGTAGAAGACGACTAAGGGAATATCAGCGATTATTTGGGCATAAATTGAACCTATTGTGGTCGCTAATCCGCCTGCCAAGCGTGGTAACTAAAGCAAATCCTTCCAAATGACAAATGTCGATGGGACAAATAAAATCCATCTTATTTACACCAGCTTTTGATTCCACAAAACAATCAAATCAAATTAAGAGAGGTAGGGCATAGCGAATCTTCGCTCGTATTGAGCTGCCCGTCCGGGGAAGGACCTCCACCCTATAGAATACCGCAGCCAAATGATCTCCGGGGTATGTTTCTGCTGGTGAGTAGGGTATCCGGAGCTCGTGGGGGATTAGGGTTGGGCCGGCATGGCAGTGGCAACGGACAGGTAACTAACCAGTTACTTGCCAGTTGTCACAGCGAATTGGGCTTCTCTTTGGCTTTCCATCAGGCGTAGGGAAGCCATTATGTCGAGCTACTATAAAAAAAAAATCTTCACTTCGATACAGTATCCGATATAAGTATACAAAGAAAAACAATAACGATGACCTCTTACAACACCGGCGCTGAACAAGCGACCCTCCCATCGGCTTACGCGAGCGCAGGAAGTCCTCAGGCACTCCCGGGCACTCCGGCTTGTCTGGCACGTCCGCTCTTGCCTTATTTTACACTTGAAGGGTTCGGGAGGCGGGCACTCTTTGTACTTGCATCATTTTTGTTTAAGGGACGGCTTGAGATTGGAAGATAGTTATAGTCGGCGGAGATAGTTAAGTCTTTTGGAATGTAAAGGAGCGGACTAACATCTTTTCGCACCTTTTTTTTTTCTAGAGGGGAATGCATTAGGCACCGTCATGCCACCTCCGGGGGGAGGTGACATGGTGTGTGGGACTCACACCTCCCGAAATGGGAGGGTATACCCACTAAACCCCCCTGTGTCGCCAGTGGGCAGCAAGTTGCAGGGACACGGTCAACGCCGAAGCGTACCGCCGCAACCCTGCATGCCCTGACCAGCCGCAGATGACAAGCGGCCAGCACTCCTGGTCCGGGGAGGGCAAATACCCCTACCCCCGGCTCATCTTTTCGCACCTGGCCGTGGTGCATCCTGCCGAACAACAAAGGCTCTGGCAACCGACTGGCGGCGGTATAACCATCACAATCAAAAGAAAGGAGCGTGGAGCTGCGCTCTGCGATCGCCAACCCACCTGCCCAACTAGGCGTTTATGGTTAAAGCCTTTTTTGATTATTTTTAATGGCCTCCTTATACGCTTGATGGAAAGCGAAAGAGAAGCCCAAGTCCTGTGACAACGGGCAAGAAACTGGAGATCTAAATATTGTATTAAAGGCGGCGTAGTATTGTTTCCGGAGCTGGTGGGGGGGTTAGGGTTGCGCAGCATGGCGGTGGCAACTAACATATAACGGGTAACTTACCAGTTACTTGCCCGTTGTCACAGCGACTTGGCTTCTCTTTCGCTTTCCATCAGGCGTAGGGAAGCCATTACAATGTCGAACTACAACAAAAAAGAAATTGTCTCCAAGCTACACCAGTTATGTAGGACACCAAATCAAACCGCTAGCGCTATACTGAAGCGTCCCTTCCCTTCCCAGTCCAGCACGCGAACTGTAAAACTAATATTTCGCTCATTATTGCGCCGCGAGCGAAGTAATGATTACTTCAAACGTTAAATTCGCCATTACCATAAATTATTGCCATAATAACAAGCCGTTTTGCACGCGAAATACGCTGATTGCCATGTTCTAGTCGAGGGAAACACATGGGTGCGGCTGGGGCTTCGATGCGAGCGGTTTTGATGATGGTACATATTGCATTGTTGACCATAGATTCTAACAACGATCAAATACATAGAGGAGATGTTAGCAACCAATATTGCAATTATAAATAAATAAATATAAATATCAGGCAACATCACATACATTGCTCTAATTCAATAAATCCAAAGTAAGTAGCTTAAGCACTTGTGGTATGGGTGTCAGAACACAAATATGTACTTTTTTTTTTTTTTTTTATCCGGGAAAAATGCGTTTACGCATCCCCGGTGTTCGGGGGAACGCCAGGGTATGTGAGACTCACGCCGTCCCGAGAAAGGGAGGACGGCATCCTGCCTAAAGATGTTAGCAAGGCAGGAAATACTCACTAAAAAACCCGGTTCTCCTTCAAGCGCCCACAGGGTGGTGTCACGGGACCTTAAAACTAGAGCTGCCATGACCCACAAGCGCGGCCTACCCTAAACGGCAGGCACCACAGCTCCCCCCTAGGGGGGAACGGTGGGAGTGGCCCGGAGAACAAGCTCACTCCCATCCGACGATGACGGGGACAAATATGTACTTACTTAAATACAAATATAAACACTCATACATGAAACAAACACAAGTATTCATCACACGGATATCTGTCTCGGGTGGGAATCGAACCCACGACCTTTGGTTCAGAAGGCAGGGGTCACTACCAATTGAGCCACCGAGCCAGTCAATGTCATCATCATCATTAGCCTGTTGCAGTCCACTGCTGAACATAGGCCTCTCCAGTTGTTCACCACTTAGGGCAAACATCTAGATGAAATACCCATAATCGCCACGCTGGGCAGGCGGGTTGGCGATTGCAGGGCGTAGCTTCTCGCTTTGGTGACGCTGCTGCCTGTTATCGGATTGTGGTATGAAGCTACGCCTTCAATTGTGATGATTATACAGCAACCCGTCGGTTGCCAGCGCGACAACAAGTATACGCTCAAGAAATGCCCGCTGTCATGCAAACCATTACCCTCCTGCGGTTCGCTGCATACTCAATTAGTCAACTTTATCCCCTTGCAATAAGGGCGTGTTTCGCTCAGCACTGCTCAAGTGGCGGGTACTGGTATCATCACCACTTCACTCTTATTTATGGCGGAGTATTGTCGGGTTAAGTGCATTATTAACGTGTTTGTACTGATCATTCGGATTTGAATGTGTGGAGGAAGATACGAGATTGTTGGGACATGATAGGGAACGAATATGCCTTCTGTATTACAATAAATGGTAACGCCATGAAAAGTAAATAAATAAATAATATATAAATAACCAAGACATGCCACGCTGGGCCACACAGCGCCACCTAGCCCCAAACTAAGCCGAAGCTTGTACTATGGGTACTAGACAACTGATAAACTACCTAAATACTTTAATTTTTTAAATAAATTAAATACATATTATACATAGAAAACACCCAGACAATACAAACAGACATGTTTACGAACACAAATGTTTGCACTGTGCGGAATCGAACCTACGACCCTTGGCTCAGTAGGCAGAGGTCACTACTAAATGAGCCATCGAGCCAGTAAGGGACCTTATCATCTTTTCGCCCCTCACCTGCCCGTGGTGCATCCTGCCGATAAAAACGAGGCGCTGGCAACCGACTGGCGGCGGTATAACCTTCACAATTGAATGCGTAGTTTGTATAAACTCAATTTATAGCTTGCATTGTATAAGTTTAAATTTTGTTCTTTATAAATGTTGTAATACAAAAATTGTAAGAATTTTGGCGATGAAAAGAGAAACTATCGAGTTTCTTGCCGGTTCTTCTCGGTAGAAAACGACCTTCCGAATCCGGTGGAAGATTCATTGTTTGTACTTGCATTATTTGACGATTTTTAAGTGCTTGTCAAAGCCTACTTGAATAAAGAATTTTTCATTTTCAGTAAATACCACAGGCCGATGACGGCAGCAGCGTCACCGAGCGAAAAGCTAGGTCCTATCGCCAAATAGGTAATGAAGACATGGGCAGACTGCGATAGGCTGATGATGATTGATTGTTTTTGCTTGCCTTGAATAGGCGGTGAAACCACTGGACCGAATTGAAAGATTCTTGCACTGTGGAAAGCTACACTGTCTCGGTAAACATAGGCTATATCAAACGAATTAAATACGTGCACATGAGAAGCCGGGGCGGCCGCTAGTCCAAAATCAAAATTTTGATTTGAGCCTATGCTATTATTATGAAAATAGTAAATTAAAAGGCCACCGGATTCGCAATGCAGCTTCTATCGAGAAGAACCGGCAAGAAACTCGACAGTTACTCTTTTCAGTGTAATCAGAATTATGGATACGGCTTTGAAACTCAAATTCGTTGAGTCACATCATGTTTTATTAACGCCTGTTACAGACAGAAACAGTTAAATAATAATAACTAGTTAAAATACCAATACAATTATTTATAACGGTTTTTAATTAACCTATTAAATTCTATATAACAAATATCCATTTAATAGCTCGGTATTATGTTGTAAATGCTACGATTAATATAATACATGAAAGTACGATTAATATCTGCCGGATAAATTATTCTGTTCATCAAAGAGAAACCACACGCTTCATAATTTGATCGGACGAAATATTTAACGAAATTTAATTCCGTTCAGCACAAACAATTTGCTATCAAAGCCTCTCCGCGTAATTACTCACATTTAGGTTTAAAGTATATTATTTCTCATTTGAAGCTACATAACATAGTCAATAACATCACTAACCTATAGCAGTCCACTGCTGGACATAAGCCTCTCAGTTTGTTTCACTTTGGGCAAACAACTCGAGGCTTTGCCCATAATCGCAACGCTGGGCAGGCGGGTTGGCGATCGCAGGGCGGAGGTATGTAGCTTCTCCCTCGGTGACTCTGCTGCCCGTCATCGTCGTATGGGATTTAGCTACGCCTTCAACCTCGACGGTTATACCGCCATCAGTCGGTTGCCAAAGCCTCATCTTTTATTCAGCAGGATGCACCACGGGCAAGTGAGTGGCTAATTAATTAGGAATGTAAGGGAACGGCCCATCATCTTTTCGCTTCAAGACAACCTCACCTGCCCGCGGTGCGTCCTGCCGAACAACAAACGAGGCGCTGGCAAACGACTGGTGGCGGTATAACCATCACAATTGAAGGCGTTGCTAATACCACAAGCCGATGACGGGCAGCAGCGTCACCGAAGCGAGAAGCAACGCCCTGTGATGGAAAACCCGCGTGGCGAACTACTGGAGAGGCCTATGTCCAGCAGTTGACTGTGATAGGCTGATGATGATGATGAAATGGGTGACTTGGAGTGAAACGATGATGGGGTCGCTTCCTCACTTCCCCATTATTCATCTTCTACGATTCCATACGACATGAGATGGGTAGCAGTTCTGTTCTGAATCCGGACACCACACGGAAAGACTGATGACTTATCGTCAGCTATTTAATACATTTTGTATAACTTCGTAGCATTTCGTAGCATTGGTAGCACTCTCGTAGCATTTGTAGTCCTAGTAAGTGTAGCTGATATGGTTTGGTTGAATTTTCCATTAGATAAAAGGGCAACTAACATTATATTCATCATCGGTATTCATATCATTTTAAAGAGAGGTAGGGCATAGCGAATCTTCGCTTGAATTGAGCCGCCCGTCCGGGGAAGGACCTCCACCCTATAGAATACCGCAGTCAAATGACCTCTGAGTCGTGTTTCTGCCGGTGAGTAGGGTTTCCGGAGCTCGTGGGGGGTTGGGGTTGGGCCGGCATGGCGGTGGCAACTGACAGGTAACTGACCAGTTACTTGCCCGTTGTCACAGCGACTTGGGCCTCTCTTTCGCTTTCCATCAGGCGTAGGGAAGCCATTATGTCGAGCCACTATAAAAAAA
The DNA here is from genome assembly GCA_031163375.1 of Conogethes punctiferalis. Lineage (NCBI taxonomy): Eukaryota > Metazoa > Arthropoda > Insecta > Lepidoptera > Crambidae > Conogethes > Conogethes punctiferalis. The sequence continues at coordinate 10,660,225 of CM062102.1, read as the reverse complement.
TATGTATCTTAAGTATTTTATATGTAATACTATTTATTATACGAAATATATATGTATGTGCATTACTTATATATTGATGGATATAATTATAGCAGTTGTTAGAATGCCTATTACCGCACCACATTATAGATTTCTGGCTCGCCTAATGGTTGACTGGTAGAGAATGCCACACGGCATTAAGTCCGCCATTTGTACTTTTCTTGTGCAATAAAGATTAAATAAATAAATAAATATATTATTCATCATCGGTATTCATATCGGACCTATGTACAGGCCTATAGCATCTCCAGTCGTTCGCCTTTTTGTGCAAACTACTTTAGGCTTTACTTATAATCGTACGCTGGGCAAGCAGGTTGGCGATTGCAAGGCGTAGCTCCTCGCTCCGGTGACGCTGCTGCCCGTCACCGGCCTGTGGTATTTAGCTACGCCTTCAATCGTGATGGTTATACCGCCACCAGTCGATTGTCAGAGCGTCGTTTTTCATTCGGCAGGTGGCTTGGAGCGAAAATATGCTAGATAGAAACTCTTCATTGCACAAAGACACAGAAATTACAGGAAAACACATTACAAACAAAAACAAAGTACCTACAATTTAGGCGGTCTTATCGCTAATAGCGATCTCTTCCAGACAACTTTTAGGTAGAGGAAACCAGATAGGTCGCTCCCTTACATACTCGTACCAAATACATAGATCTCCCATACATGTTGAGTATATTGATAGAGGATTATAAATCGTTTAATATTGCTGTAACTCCATATAATTACCATAATTAGGGCAATGCCTGTCTTTACATGTTACTAATACCTACCGTAATTAGTCATAATTAGTCTATTATCCTACTTAATGATTAGGTCGGAGGGGGGAGGAGGGGGACAAATAAAACACATGAAAGGGTGGGTATCAACCTCTGATCAGTGTCATGCGGTGAAATTTGCGCTAAAAATTCCAGGAAATTCCTTGTAACGTGTGGTACCGTCGGCACAAAAGGTTTTAGTTAAGAAAAAAAAAACACATTTTTTTTATTTCCAACAAGAAGCTTTTACAGTTCTCTTGCTTATACAATATTTCAAATAAATAAAAACTTTAGTCTATCTTGTTGTGTGCCTCGTCTCTTAAGAAGGTACCGTGGTGCCCACATTGAATAACATCCGTACTGTGCGAGCGTATATACGATTTTACCAAGGATCCCTAATTTTTTTCAAAATGAAATGTAGTATTCATCCATATTATACACTAGCTGTGCTCGCGACTTCGTCCGCGTGGAATAGTTATTTTTCCCCGTTTTTTTTTTTACATTTTCCATTATTTCTTTGCTCCTTATAGTTGCAGCCTGATGTTATATAGCCTAAAGCCTTCCTCGATAAATGGTCTATTCAACACAAAAAGAATTTTATGGTTTATGGTTTAAGAACTTTATTACTCATAAGAACTATGTTCACTTAAAATGAGTTACATTGATTGTAACATAATAAAATAAAAATCGGTATGCGTGAGCGAAGCGTGCATGCATTACATTTGCGAGTACAGAAAAATAAATATTACCTTACATCTTATTCCTATGTTCACAAACCACCGGCAACACCACAATCACAACAATAACAATTTTTTTTTGATTATTTGAGTTTGTATGATAATCAATTAAATAACTAAATAATTAGGTAGTTATTTATTTAGTGCACTCACGACAGTCTTACTAAAAATACGAGTATCCCGTAACTACCGTCTTTTAACTTGATAAAAAATTAATGTATCCGAATTTTTCAATTCGGACCAGTAGTTCCTGAGATTAGTGCGTTCAAACAAACAAACTCTTCAGCTTAATAATATTAAGTATAGATTAGTATAGATAGTATAGATTAATGTAGCAACAAACATATATTAATTACAACCTCAACGTAGCCTGAACACAGGTATTGGGTAAGTTTTGCCGACGCTCCGATCATCAATACACGTCCGTTTCGAATAAGATTTATTATGCTGAACTCATTACTCATACGGAACCGAGCCTACCGCGTAGGTATAGAGCCTACCGGCAGACAAACAGTGATAGGTATTTAAAAGGTACTACCTTTTGTCATCATCATCAGCCTATTGCAGTCCACTGCTGGATGTAGGCCTCTCCAGTTAGAAGTATATACCTACCCATAATCGCCACGCTAGGCAGGCGGGTTGGCGTTCGCAGGTTGTAGCTTCTCGCTCCGGTGACGCTGCTGCCCGTAATCGGTCTGTATTATTTAGCTAAGCATTCATTAAGCTATTATGGCAAAAAAATTTAATTAGTCCGTCTTTTAGCTTATTCAAAAATAAAAGACACGTATTTTTCCTTTTTTAATTCAAATAAACAATAGCAAAGATACAAGGCATCAAAAGTTAGGAGTGGGAGTGTTTGACGTCACTCGCTCCCGTAAAAAGGCCTCACCGAGTGACGTCACGCATAATTTCAACGGGCTATAACTTTGTAATTTTTAGTCTAACCTACAAATAAAAAAATACGTGTCTTTTATTTTTGAATAAGCTGAAAGACGGACTAATTACATTTTTTAGCCATAATAGCCTATTGTGATGGTTATACCGCCACCAGTCGGTTGCCGACGTCTTGTTATTCGACAGGATGCATGGTTAGGTGAAATTGGCTTGGAGGGAAAAGATGATAGGCCGCTCCCGTACATCCCTACTTTTTGTAATCATATTAAAAGATATGTGAAGAAAAAGTATGTAACCTAAGACATTCCACGCTGGGCCACTCATCGCCTTCTAGTCCCAAACTAAGCCGAAGCTTGTGCTGTGGGTACTAGACAACTGATAAATTTACTTATGTACTTTTTTTGCTACGTCTTCAATCGTGATAGTTATACCGCCACTGGTTCGGTTGCCAGAGCCGGTTTGTAATTCAGCAGGATGCACCACGGGCAGGTGAGGGTGGCTTTAATCGAGGTAATGGGTCGCTCTTTCACAAAATCGATTCTATTTTATAGAGAAAATGAATCCACTCTTCTGAGTAAAAAGTAGAGTAGATTCTGTGGTGTCTCATTTGCGTTACCGACAAGTTAACCTCTCGACCCGGTTCCGCGCGTGCGGGAGCATAATGAGGTGTGACGTCACACCGCACGGTAAAATGTTGCCGTATTTTATATAGCACAGTGTTTAAAGAAGGAAGGAAATAACCCAAGATATGCCACGCTGAGCTAGACATTGCCATCTAGCCACAAATTAAGCCGAAACTTGCACTATGGGTACTAGACAATCGATAAACTAACTGAGATTGTTATTTTTTGTAAAAAAAACCCATATTATACATAGCATACACCCCGACCAATACAAACAGACATGTTCATGTACACAAATGTTTCTGTGCGGAGATCGAACCTACCAACCCCTGGTCAAGCAGACAGGGGTCACGTCACTACTAATTAAGCTATCCAGTCAAATTATATTAAGTGCTTGTAGATAGATAGATATTCTTTATTCCACACCAAACAATTGACTTAAAACTATGTAAAGTAGACATTATGCTGTACAATATAGGCGGCCTTATCGCTATAAGCGATCTCTCCAGGCAACCTTAGGATAGAGGATAGTTACATAGAAGAGGTTAGGTGATGTATTTATATTCTTAGTTTAATATTTAGTTAAGTAATTAAGTTACTGCGTCACAGATATCTCTAGGCACCCTAAGGTAATGGATGACAATCTAGACAGGCATCCGTTGAAGGCTAGACCTACAGCGCTGATCTATCGGACCACGTATCGGAACGACAGGCCGCAACCCGAGCCGAATCGATGCCGGCGGCTCCCCGTAGGCGGCAGTAATGTTGGCTACACAAGCTCGTAACAATATATAGATGAAAAAATTTATTATCAGCCTCATTCTTTATTAAAAGAGAAATCTTTACCCCTTTAGCGCGTTTAGTTAACCTGCGGTAGACCATATTACATCTGACCGCCGACCCTCTTCGCCGACCATCATCATCGTCCGTCAGCCTATTTTAGTCCACTTCTGGACATACATAGGCCTCTCCAGTTGTTTGCCACTTAGGGCAACCATCTGGAGGATATACCCATAATCCGGGGAAGGACCTCCACCCTATAGAATACCGCAGTCAATTGACCCCCGGGTCGTGTTTCTGCTGGTGAGTAGGGTTTTCCGGAGCTCGTGGGGGGTTAGGGTTGGGCCGGCATGGCAGTGGCAACTGACAGGTAACTAACCAGTTACTTGCCAGTTGTCACAGCGACTAGGGCTTTTCTTTCGCCTACCATCAGGCGAAGGGAAGCCATTATGTCGAGCTACTATAAAAAAAAAATCGCACGCTGGGCAGGCGGGTTGGCGATCGCAAGGCCTAGCTTCTCGCTCCGGTGACGCTGCTGCCCGTCATGGGCCCATGGTATTTAGCTACGCCTTCGATTGTGATGGTTATACCGCCACGAGCCGGGGCCAGAACCTCGTTGGTTATTCAGCAGCAGGATGCACCACAGGTCGCTCGTTACATCCCAGCTTCCGTTTAATGAGTAATTATATTTAGAGTAAGATTCTCCAGTACAACTCTCGTCGCGATTGTATCAAGCGGTGATCGTAGGCAAGATGTATCGACCGGATCCGCGTGATAAAGTTGCGTGATATCTGGCGGATTCTCTGTCGGAGCCCAGTCATGTTGCTGATATTGTCACGCACTGTATCAGGAGGATCTACCGATGTTTGTTATAGTTTATGATTTGTTATAGTTTAGTTTGACCGACCGTTATCTGCAACTTGACATCTGTGCGTTCGCCTCTTCTCTCTATAACATCAGTCAACATGAATTTTGACTTTGAGAAGAGGGTATGAAATATCGATAGATTTATCGATAAATTAACAAAAAATGTATATAAATCATGGAAAAAGTTGCTTTTGTATCAAGGCGAACAGTTTATCCATATTCAAAAAAATACATATTTTAAATTTTTGTTTATAAAAAATTGAAACAAATTAATTTATGCAGGTATAATATTTTGTCAACTTTTTATATGGTATCAAATTACAAAATAGTAGGAAAAGGTTTAAAAGTGAACCCTATAACATTTTCATTCATGTTCATAAGAACTTTGACTAAACTCCAAATGTAGTAGGTACTACGCAAAAATAACAGTCACCGACGTGGTCTTTTGGCTCTCGCCAAATTCTTGGTACTGCGAATTTCATATTCCGTTTCTCACCTCGATACCAGCCTAAATTAAATAAAGATAACAATATAAAATAAATAAATATTTATTTGCTAAAATTTGTTTACCTACCTTCTAAACATCTTTTGAAATTAACTGCAAGCAACATGTGGGGCCCACGGTTTGTCTACCTCTTTGAGTCTTCTAAAAACAGTTCATTGTTGTTTTGAGTTATTTATCACATCAGTAGATGTTGTCGTGACAATTACGCCAGGTTAATTTTTTCCCGGTATTTTTGAAAAAAAGAATCTAACAGTCTTGAGACTATTGAATACTTTATTTTAATATTATAACTCAAGAAAAAGGTTTTGTTATCATAATTACCACAAAAGCAAACTTTTTCAAAAATATGGGTGTTTTTTCTTTATTTTAAAGCATAGTGAATGGAAAATAACAAAAGGAATATTAGGACAAAGAAAATTTTTTTTTATGTAGAGTTGTGTAATTCAACTAGCTGTTCCCCCGCGGCTTAGCCCGTATTTTTGTAGGTTGGTCACAGAAATGTTTGACATACATACATACCGTCACGCCTTTCTCCCAGAGGGGTAGGCAGAGATCACGTCCTTCCATTTGCGACGATCCTGGCACACAGCTTTTGCTTCGTCCACATTCATCAATCTCAATGAAAAAAAAAAATGAAATGTTGACAAAAAGACAAAAAGTACCCTATGGGCAGCGCAGACGTCAGACTATCCGTGACGCACTTTTTGCAAATATATGCAGTAACGCACACGACGCGCATAAATTTGTCGCGGATATTTCACAGACTCAACGCACACGACGCACATCTTCGAATATTCTGTCGGCAGACCTAGACACTTTTCTTAA
>CM062102.1:10568173-10654100 GCA_031163375.1 Conogethes punctiferalis | reverse complement strand
TTGCTCGAAGGCTCATTTTGGTAGTGATCTCGGTCTTCGGAGCCAAGGCTGTGTGTTCGATCCCGCACAGTACAAACATTTGGTGAAAGACATTTCTGTTTGTATTGGTCTGGGTGGTGTATTCTATGTACAACGTGTATTTAGTTAAAAAAAAGCATTTAAGTAAGTTATTTCAGTAGTGCTCCCTGGGAAAGAGGGTTCCGTTTGTATCCTTAAATTGTCAAACTGTTCTCTAACATGAGTTTTTATTTTGAACTATCTAGGTATTTATTATTGTTAGTTATCTTTTTGGCCGGTGATGAACATTTTTGTTTGGTCCTTGTTTGAGTGTTTATATTTGATTTAAGTAGTATTATATTTGTATACCTATGATGTTCTGATACCCCATTATACCAGTATACAGAGCAATCGGAGCAATGTAGGTAAGTGATGATGAGTTTGATTTGAAACGGTATTATTTTATTTATTGTAACTGGGGAAAAAATATTATAGTCAATAGTTATAAGTATCAATTGCATAAATAGGCTAACCCTGCCCTGTACAGTCATAGCTCTGCGAGTGCCCTGGTGTTTTAGTAGTTATAATATGGCTGTTGCAGCGGAGTACCCGGTAATGTACTGTATCAAATTACATCTGCACATATATGGCTTCATTAATAGAATCTGAAACTAATAATCGACAGTCTGCAATGCAGAAAATCAGCAGTTAGTACTATAAAGTACCGTAAATCTTACATCTGAAGGCCTATGCTTTGGGTCAGGGCGTATCTAATCGCCCCGGATGACGCTGCTGCCCGCCATCGGTCTGTGCATTTAGCAACGCCTTATTTTTTCTTGCACCACGTGTAGGTGAGGTGGCTGGAGCGCAAAAGAGATAAGGCGCTCCCGTACATCCCATATCTATTAATACGAGTACATTAATCATATTTATACTATCTATACTTATCTTAAACTAACTTAATAATAACTATAGTTATAATTAATAATCTTAACTAATATTATAAAGCTGACGAGTTTGTTTGTTTGTTCTGACGCGCTAACTCAGGAACTACTGGTCCGATTGAAAAATTCTTTTTGTGTGAATAGACCATGTATCGAGGAAGGCGTTAGGCTATATAACATCTTGCTGCAATATTAGGAGCGAAGAAATTAATGGAAAATGTACAAAAAACGGGGGAAGAAATAACTATTCACGCGACGAAGTCGCGAGCACAGCTAGTATTATATAAGGCTGAAGAGTTTGTTTGTTTGTTGAAGCGCTATCTCTGGAACTACAGGTCCGAATTGAAAAAATATTTTGTGTGTTAAATACTTAGACCATTATCTGGAAGGCTTTAAGCTATACAATAGCAAACTATTAGGAGCGATGAAATATGGAAAATGTAAAAAAAAACGGGGGAAAAAAAACTTTTCCACGCGGACGAAGTCGCGAGCACAGCTAGTTTTTATACAATGACAGCATCTATGTTATGGACGTACAATCTTAAGGAATTAACACTTAAGCTTAACTACACTTAAGTCTTATTTTTGAAACGATGATGCTCAGAAAAGAAGTTCAGTAAATATATTTGTACAATTCGCACGAAATCAGAGCTCGCCATTACCTCAGTGTGGTTTGATATTTTTACTATTTACTTAAACGGATGTTTCGGTGGGAAGGGACCTTTGGCGTCTTCGGTGTGAAAGCCAAATCTAGATCCGATGGAAACCCTCCCGCCCGCAGCCGGCGCATTAATTACACAGACCAGGCGTATGTAGAGAATGCGCAGTTTTATATGGAAATATTTTTTTAGAGAGGTTCTCTAAATAAAATGGATCTCGAGGGATCTAGGGATACTGTATGGTATGTCTTGGTAAAAAAAAATTGTCTCCATATAAAACTTCACAGCTAGGTAGCTGAACCCGGTAGACATATACTGCCTCAATATTTTTTTATCAGTTTTTAATTTTTCTTGGACTTTTCGACAAATATTCCAAACCAAAATTTGGCCGATTGGACCAGCCGGTGTCAGTGTTTACCAGGGTAAGAATAAACCTACTGCTATCGTCAACGCACGTGCCAAGAGTGTAATTAGGTAATTTCATAACAAATTGTCATTGGGAGAGGCTTATGTCCAATAGTTCGATGATGATGATGAATGGTGTGTTTCATACAAGGTCTTCGTCCCTTTCGTTGTCCAACGAAGACGGAAGCTCCTATGTTGTGCTACTATCACTTCATCATCAGCCTATCGCCAGTCCACTGTTAGTTGATCATTGAAATGATGTAATATGACAAAACATTATAGTAAAATTGGCATTGGAAGAGTAACTGTCGAGTTCTTAGCCGGTTCTTCTCGGATGAAAGACCTGGCATTTCGAATCCGGTGGTAGATTATTTCCTTTAATTGACATACTTTATTCCATATTGACGATTTTAGAGGCTTTGTAAAGCCTATATGAATAAAGAAAATTAGAGTTGATTGGAAAGACAAGGCCTGCCAGTTGTTCGCCACATTGAGGAAACACGTGGAGGCTTCCCCATTACGCCACGCCTAGGCAGATTCGTGATTGAGGGTAGGCCCCTCGCTCCGGTGACGCTGCGTCCCGTCATCGGCTTGTGGTATTTAGCTGCGCCTTCAATCGTGATAGTTACACAGCCATCAGTCAGTTGCAGAGCCCCACTGTCATAAAAAACATATTTCAGCTGTCAAGAAAATGCTAGGTATTTCTTACCTGTAATTTTCAGTACTCTGTGATAGCTTTCACTTTTTTTAAACTGACAGGTGGGGGCGTTCTTTGTTCAGCAAAACGAGTTCGCATCGAGCGTCGCCTGTATTGGGCGAAATTATATTTCGCTGTTTTAAGGTTATGCATTTGTGGCGCATCTATCACAATTACGCCGTAAACCTATATAATAGTTCCAAAAACGAACAGATGGGGTAGAGGCACAGGAAGATTTTTAATCAATATGCAATTTTTCTTGCATTAGGCATGGTTAACCTTTAACTGGTGACTGGGGGGGGCCGCTCAGGGCCTAGCCAAAGAAAAAATATTGAATACTCTCTCTCTCCGCATGCCTACCGCATATGCGACTTCAGTACCTCAGTTTAGTCAGCTAGAGGCCATAAAAGTGGTGAATGTTAGTCGAAACGCATATTCGGTGAGTACAATTCGTCTTAAAGTTTTTTGTGGGCCTCTCAGACCCCACGTCAGTATTTACGGACTTTTGGGAAAAGGGCTGTATGTGAATTTTTTGTGTTTTTTCTTTTCAATATTTGATGAACTTTTCTAAAATGGAACCTAGTACATCATCCGGAGAAAACGGTCATCCTCTAAGGATGATAGCCTACATATTAGTATATATGGAAGATTTGCTATGCCCAGAGATAGTATTTTGGGTCTGGACTTGAACAATAAGGGTGGGTTTTCAAAAATGACATATCCAATAGATAGTGTCATGTATGCCAGCGGCCAGCATTCATGTGATTAGTCAGTTGCTATGTAAATGTCAGTGCCATGTCAGAATTAACTATTACTTCCAGTCGGACTGCTGCCCCGTGATGGCATAGCTGGATTTGTTAAAAAAAAAACCTCATTATGAGGTTTCTAGCGGGTAAGAGGCCATGACGTAGATTTTTAACTAACGTTAGAATCCTAAGAACATGATGAGCACAAGTATTATGGGGAAGACGATGTTCCACCTGCCATCTGTTGGAGTTTGACGAGTAGTGATAGGGTTGCTATGCCTGACAGTCCAGAGTTCCAGCATACGACGTAAAACAAAGGTGAAGGTATCCCCCCCCCATACGTGTCCACTGAACTTCAGAGGAAGTCTACACATACTGTTACATAATGTAAAAAGCATCTGTGCCTCAATGCGCAAGGAAGCTTGCCCAGATTGTGCGTAAATTGTGGAGATTTCATGCCTTGCAGTTTTTTATTTTCTCTATAGTACCACGGTTCTTTATTATTTAGTTTATTACAGCTTCTTAGTGAACTTTTATAATAACGTTTAATTTGCTTGTTTGTTGGAAAAAAAATAAAGCAATATAAGGTGATTCTGATCTCAGTCATTTCTGCTAAAAAATTTAACTTTAATTTAATGTTAAAAAGAAGACTTATTTTAATTAAAAACGATTAATAAATTTGTTTTGATTATTAGAACTATATTTATTAATGTAATTATAAAATATCAGGACAAATTAAACCTCTAGCTCAAAAAAATCATTTTTAAGGACGGGGCCTCTGAAGCCCCACGTCAGGCTTTAAGTAAAATTAAAATCACGTCACCAGCTAAAGTAAAACCATTTCTGCAAGTGATATAGAACTAGTGATAAAGACTAAACGAAGTACATCACTAGATCGTTTCAGCGATCTCTTCCAGACGACCTTTGGATAGAGGATAAATAAGAAAAAATCATACAGCAATTTCAGTGTCCCGAACCAATCCCAAACAAACGTTGTTAATTATAAATTGGCATAATTAACAACGTTGTAATGCTCTTTACACTAATATTAATAAGGAATTTATTTTTATGTGTGATTTTGTTCAAGATGTACTCAGTCCATATGCATAATCACGGAATAAAGAAATCATCATCATGTCGTATGGCTTGCTTCTGCTCGAGTCTTCAAAGATTATATCCAGTTGGCGAAGCCAATTTAACGCGGCCGGAGTGAGCTCATGGAGCTCCTGCATACCTCAGGAAAACCAACGCAGAGGACATTCCTCACGAGGTGTATAGTGGTCTTGATCAGAGCCCCACAATCACAATCCGGCGCGTCCCTGAGACCCCACTTGTGGAGATGGTGGTTGCATTTCCCGTAGCCGGATCTGAACCGGTTTACCCTTGACCATACTGTACGGCACTGTTAAAGCCGGGGGGCTTGATAGTAGGGTCCGGTATCAGATCCTTCCAAGGTAATGCTGGAATGCGTCCCAAGATTTTCGCCATTCTTGTGGGAGATCATAGTCCATGTGCAGGGTCTTTGTCAGTCCAGATTGGGGATCTCGAGGTCAGGCGGTTGGGGGGCAAGTCATCGAGTGTCTACGAATAGGCATCGATCTCCGTTATTTCCTGCCAGCACTTTTTCCACTCGTTGGCTGCCGCTTGACGTCTGCGTAGTTCTGGTGGTGGGATGTGGCGCTAGAACAGGGAGCCATGGTAAGGGAGTAGGTTTAATCAATCCTGTGATGGTTCGCATGGCTTCATGTGTTGGGTATCAACCCTGTGTGTATGTGCACTACGGTACCAACCGGCGCACAATATCTGCTACTGAGTACATTAGAGCTAACGCAGACGTTCGGAGGACAGAAGCATTGGCCCCCCAGCTAGTGCCCGTCAATGACTTTAAAATGTTTAGTCTGGTCTTAAGTTTTTGAGCCGTTGCGTCTAGGTTGCCTGAAAGTCAGTGATCGGTCCAGGGTTACACCCAGATATTTAGTGTGAAATTATGTTTTCACTCGTTCGCCGCAGAATTCTACATTAAGGTTTGGTCTGGGCCAGACAGTTTGTAAGGTGGAATGCAGATACTTCAGTCTTCGACGGGTTAGGGCAGAGTCGCCATTTCCTGTAGTAGTCGCCCATTATCATAAGATCCCTCGTTAGATTTTCTCCCCTTCCTCAAACGATTTTGCTTGGAAGGCTAGAGCAAGATCATCAGCGTACGCGAATTTTCGCGATACAGTTTTTAGGAAGATCGCTGATGTATAGTTAAGAGAAGGGGAGCCAGAACAGAACCCTGCGGAAGTCCATTTTTAAGGAGCATGAACCACTCTGCTTCACACCAAGGTAAACCTTGATGTAGCGAGGTCCAAGCAGAGCCTTTAGTAGGGAAATTGTTTTCCGGCAGGGGATTATACTAGCAGCCTTGTTTAGCAGTCCTGTTACCCAGACCGTGTCGTAGGCAGAGCTTAAATCAACGAAGGCACAAAAGTCTTTAGCCCCCGCTGAAAGCCCGCCTCGATATGTGACGACAGGGCCAGGACCTGGTCAGTGCAATTTCGGTTTCCCCTAAATCCGGCCTGTTCAGGTGGTACGCAGGGATCTACGACGGGCAAATTCGGTTATATATCATCCGTTCCAGAGTTTTAACTTATGGAAAGGAGAGATATTGGTTCTATAACTGCCCGCTTCCTCTGGTGATTTACCGGTTTAAGTTTGGCAATCACTTTAGACCTCTTGAAGGCATTGGGGAGGAGGCAGGTTTCTTGGATGTTATTGAGAGTTTTAGTAGCCAATCCTTACCCAGTGGTGCCTAGATTTAACAAAAACTCTGGGTAGATTTCATCAGGCCCAGAGCCGTATTCCTTTTAATGATGTCAATGATGCCCTGAATTCAAACATTTCAAAGGTTTTACAGATGGATTCCATAGTTTCTGAGCTTTAAGAAAGTTGTTGAGCTGATTGCGAGCTGTTTACTGGATGTTCTATCTGATTTTGCTGAAGTAGTGAGTAATTTCATCCGCTTTGCAATCTCTTTAGGTGAATACCTGTGTCTTCTGCTCGTGCTGTGGGGCCCTCCAAGTTTCGAAGAACTGCCCAACTTTTCCTACTGAATGAGTGAAATCCATGCTTCAACGCAGGCGTCCCATTTTAAGCGTCGTGATTCATCAGTGAGGAAAGTAGATCCTGAGCCGCCACAGGGTCTTCATCCAGTAAAAACTCTTCATAAGCCCTCTGGGTTTCTGCGGACCAACCGGGTACATACTCTTTGCGGAAACCTCGTGGGATAGTACGTTTAGCTGCCGCAATCGTAGCCCTTACGAACCGGTCATAATTAGCAACTTCAGGCTTGATAAAGCGAAGAGTGGCATCAGACTCTGAGAAAAAGAACTCCAATTTGCCTTTTTGAAATTCCAACGAGGCCGGGGACAGACTTCACGAGAGGTATTTGAATACCAATGGTGATTAGTGACGGTCTGTGCTGGCTTCGTGAAAGTTGTAGAGTACTCTTCTGTAACAGGGAGAGCATGGCCTTGGTCATCTCGGAGACAAACAGAGGTCTGGGTTGGTGTCGCTACGCCTTCTTGCTGACTGAAAGTGCTACGCCCTTTGGGTCATAGACAATGTGTTTATTGTGCATTTCTGCCCAGGCTGGAGCCCCTCACCATTTTCGGTCATTTTTGAATAGCCCCAGGAAGTATGGTGGCTATTAAAGTCTCCGAGTGAAGAGATGGTGAGGATGGTTTGGTAGTGAGGTGCTGGAAATGTTCAGGGCAGGAGGTTTGTAGACAGTTATGAGGTTAATACTGCCTATTTGCGCATGTATAAGCTCCAAATCATTGGTGTTAGATACCGACCTGACAGTGCAGTCATTAATAGACGACTTTTGATAAATTGCGGAGCCGTAGATGGGCGATAGTGTATAACCTTTTAGATCAAAGCCGTCTATATGTCCGCGACGAGAAAGATCAGCCTCCTTACCAATATGGTGTTCTTGGAGGCAGATGATATCGACCTTGTGTTTATGAGCCAGATTTGCCAGGTAGTCACATTTAGAGCGGGAAGAGCCTTCGATATTTAGTTGTAGGATGCGAATCGAAGGCCCGATATTTCTTGCGTTAGTGTGTGACTTGTTGAAGCTTGGGGAGGTCTGTTTTTGATTAAGCTCTGAAAAGAGCTGTTATTTGGGCAGCCCTGAGAAGGGCTTTGCTTAGGACTCATGTTGGTAGAGCAGCGAGAGCACCGGGAGGATCTTAGAGACCAGTCCGGTGAGCCAGTATTGTACAGTATCCTTCTGCCGCCGACCTGCCACTCCGTTACGGTGGTCAGGATCGGACGTTGCCCAGGGGACGCGACGTGGACGCAGATACTGTGGAGTTCCCCCAGAGGAATAAAGAAATAAAACAATAGGAATAGGAGGTATCGTCTAATAACGTTTACTTAAGCATAGCTAGATTCAAAAGGAGTTTTTCGAAACAAACGAATGCGCTTTTATTTCTTAATTAAACAAACAGACATCGTTAGTATTACAGAAAGTGCAACGCCCTCGAACACTTGAGAAAATTATTGCTTTAAAATGTAAAATGTTTCTTTTATAAGGTGCTAAATGTTTTGTAGCTCAGAAGTCTCGTCGACGTAAATTAAGAGTGTACTTTACAAAAGAATAATGCACCTACTAATTAAAAATGATGCAGCTGCAAAGAAAATGAGAAACTAATAGTGTCTGACCAAAATAGGGTTTTCGGCCGAAACCGAAACTGAAATAATAAATAAATAACCAAGACATGCCACGCTGGGCCACACAGCGCCACCTAGCCCCAAACTAAGCCGAAGCTTGTACTATGGGTACTAGACAACTGATAAACTTACTTAAATACTTTTTTTTTGTAAATAAATACATATTATACATAGAAAACACCCAGACCAATACAAACAGACATGTTCATGAACACAAATGTTTGTACTGTGCGGGAATCGAACCCACGACCCTTGGCTCAGAGGGCAGAGGTCACTACTAAATGAGCCACCGAGCCTGTCTATCTGTCTATATATAAATCTATCTTTTGGCTTTGATATATTTCGATTCTGAAACTTTCTTAATGGTTTCACCATTATTATTGTCAAAAATAAGTAAACATTTTACACTCCCGGTATCAGCTGTACGGTTTTTTAATATAAATAAAACTAAGGGCAAAACACTGATAAATTTTTCATGCCCCAGAAATTCACATTAACCTGAGCTTAATTAAATGAAGGTTTTCTCTTGTAATTTTGAATTGGGTGTGCCTATTGATGACTAGGTTTTCGAACACGCTGCTCCCAAGAGAATCTGAAACCTTCGGATTGTCCCCTCTCTAGGTTTCATCATCATCATCAGCCTATTACAGTCCACTGCTGGACATAGGCCTCTCCAGTTGTTCGCCACTTAGGGCAAACATCTGGAGGATATACCCATAATCGCCACGCTGGGCAGGCGGGTTGGCGATCGCAGGGCGTAGCTTCTTGCTCCGGTGACGCTGCTGCCCGTCATCGGCCTGTAATATCTAGCTACGCTTTCTATCGTGATGGTTTTACCGCCACCAGTTGGTTGCCAGAGCCTCGTTTGTTGTTCGGCAGGATGCACCACGGGCAGGTGAGGATGGCTTGGAGTGAAAAGGTGATAGGTCACTCCCTTACATCCCTTAGGTTTAAGTTTCATTAAGACAATTTAACCATAACTGGCTCGGTGGCTCAATTGGTAGTGACCCCTGCATTCTGAACCAAGATCGTGGGTTCGATTCCCGCTCGGCACAAACATTCATATGATGAACATTTGTATTTGTTCCATGGGTGTTTATATTTGTATTTAAGTATATATTTGTGGTACCTTCGTTGTTCTGACACCCATAACACAAGTGCTTAAGCTACATATGTTGGGATTAGAGCAATGTATGTGAAGTTGTGTGGGTGTTTTCTATGTATAATATGTATTTATTTACAAAAAAAAAATGTAAGTATTTAAGTAAGTTTATCAGTTGTCTAGTACCCATAGTACAAGCTTCAGCTTAGTTTGGGGCTAGATGGCGATGTGTGGCCCAGCGTGGGATGTCTTGGGTTACTTGGGTTATATTTATTTTTTTATTTAGATTCGGTTTCAATTTTAATGTTCGGTTCCTCACTACAAAATAGTGAGAGTGTCTGGTGAAACGTTAATTATAACGAAGATGGAATAATAGTAGGTATTCAATTAGTGCTTTTATGTTCCTGTAAAGTGAAGTTCATACCACTAATACTCTGAATTTTCCTTATCATCATCTCGCAGTCCACTGCTGGACATAGGCCTCTCTAGTTATTCGCCACTAATTTTGCGCAAATAAATATTTCATTTTTAGTTTAAAATGTTACGTCCGTCTGTGTGTTGTGTGAACAGTCCACATGTATGAAACGCTAACAGCATCACATTAATAAAGGCAATTAACCATTCGTTAATGGGTGTAATATGATTTGATTCGGCCATTGAGATGTTAATGGATTTAAGCAAATATTAGTGATAAATGCCATTATAGGCGTATTATACTAGTAATTACTATCAGAATTGGATTTCAAACTAATTGCAAATAGGTACCATAATAGGTATCCTATACTATTTATTTATTAGACTATAATATTATTGTACTTAACTTGAAATACTATTATTTTACACTCGAGTAATCCCATTTTAGTGTCAGAGGGTGGAGGCCTGGTGTTCTGAGATACAGGCAGATTTGTTGCCTACTTCAGACTCCAGTCTCCCACAATATAATTATGTTTGTGTGTATAATACCTATTGTACTGTAATATTGAAAAGTATTGTGAGAGAAAATAAACTATTTTATTATTTATTATTATTATTATATTTATTTACTTCATCAGTTATGGTAAAAGCCAGATGTTTGACTATAGTGGCAAACAAATGGAGAAACCTATCTTCAGCGATAGACTGCTATATTACAATGATATTATATATTTCTGGCTAGAAGATTTTTAATATTTGTACATATTAGTTTAGTTTAGGTTTTATTTATTTACTAGCTGTGCTCGCGACTTCGTCCGCGTGGAATAGTTATTTTTTTTTACATTTCCATTATTTCTTCGCTCCTAATAGTTTCAGCGTGATGTTATATAGCCTAAAGCCTTCCCCGATAAATGGTCTATTCAACACAAAAAGAATTTTTCAATTCGGTTAATAGTTCCTGAGATTAGCGCGTTCAAACAAACAAACAAACTCTTCAGCTTTATAATATTAGTTAAGATTGTAGCTTAGGCTTAAGTTACTTTGTAGATTTACTTCCTTGTATTCTTTAATGTGCGCTCAATAAATGACAATTTCTGGCTCGATGGCTCATTTGCTAGTTACCTCTGATTACTGAGCCAAAAGTCGTGCGTTCGATTCTCGCACAATGCAAACATTTGTGTTCATGAACATGTCTGTTTGTATGGGTTTGGATGTTTACAATGCATAATATATTATTTATGTACAAAATACTATCTAAGTAAGTTTATCAGTTGTCTAGTACCCATAGTACATGCTTCGGCTTAGTTTGGGGCTAGACGGCGCTGTGTGGCCCAGCGTGGCATGTCTTGGGTTATTATGGCATATTTTGTGTGCAAATAAATGTATTATTATTATATTATTTACTTATTTATTTCGGTTAACTGTGAACAATACAGTTTACATGATTTTCACTACATGTGTTATCTCTACTAGGTCAAGAGCTGGTTAAAAACCCCGACCTCGGGTCCCAAGGGACAGGTCCCTTAAATTCGGGACTCCTCATTAATAATACGTGTGCACCTTCGTTAATGTCAAATTCCGTTAAAAATGTTAGGGGACTTTTGAATAAATTAATTTCTTGTTATTGTATTTTTGCTGTGACTTGAATTGTTAATTGTTGTTGTTAACTTGATAAAATATGTGGAATTTATTAAATTAACTGAAGTTATTATAGAATCGTCGCTTCACACACGTGAGGTCGTCGGTTCGAATCCGCGCGGGGCACGCACCTCTGGATTTGCAAAAATCTATGTGCGGAATTATATCTAGCGGTGAAGGAAAACATCGTGAGGAAACCTGCACATCCAGTTTAATTCTGAATGTGTAACCATGATCCAAATTTGTCTGGTTCCCCTTTCTGAGGGTTCTAAGTTTTTTTTGGGCACTACAGAGTATCTATCTAACTATAATTTATTATGTCACATATGATGCATGTCCCATCTGTATTCAGAGCTGGGTACTCCATGCTGTGGTCTACATACATGCTATGTTCGCATTGTCCGTGTGATGACGTCACAGCCCCGCCCCCCAGCTCGAGTTTACGATCACTGGCAGCAGCCAGGAGTAGGGAGGGGGCGGTGTCGGTATCGACAACGTGTGTAGTTTATCGATAATGTTTTTGGTCGATATTGTAACGATAGGATCGAATTTTTATGATCTTCTAACTGTCGATTTCAGGACACATAGTAAGCCACTAGTTTTTGTTCGGGCTTTTACTGATTTTAGGGTATCTTTCATCTTTGCACTCCAATTTTTTTGTAAATAAATACATGTTATACATAGAAAACACCCAGACCAATACAAACAGACATGTTCATGACCACAAATGTTTGTACTGTGCGGGAATCGAACCCACGACCCTTGGCTCAGAGGGCAGAGGCATTACCAAATGAGCCATCGAGCCAGTCGAGGTATAACCATCACTTTTTTTTTTTTTTTTTTTTATATTGGCTCGACATAATGGCTTCCCTACACCTGATGGAAAGCGAAAGAGAAGCCCAAGTCGCTGTGACAACGGGCAAGTAACTGGTCAGTTACCTGTCAGTTGCCACCGCCATGCCGGCCCAACCCTAACCCCCCACGAGCTCCAGAAACCCTACTCACCGGCAGAAACACGACCCAGAGGTCATTTGACTGCGGTATTCTATAGGGTGGAGGTCCTTCCCCGGACGGGCGGCTCAATTCGAGCGAAGATTCGCTATGCCCTACCTCTCTTGAAACCTCACTGCAGCGGGGAACTATCCTGCGATCGCCAACTCACCTGCCCAGAAGTGGCGATCATGGGTAAAGCCTTCAGAAGTTTGCACAAAGTGGCGAACAACAGGAGAGGCCTACGATAGGCTGATGATATCCTAAGATAAATTATGAGTTTCATTAAATAAGCAACAGTTCAGATCAATTGCCGCCACCGCACTACGCACCGCGACAGGCCCCATACAACTAAATCGCTTTCAACGCATCGACACGCGACACGACACTATTCCATAATTCACAACGTAGCGCTCGGTACATCGCCAGCGTACATAAAATATTCACTAAAATGTACTGGATTTAGTACTCGGAGGGCCCAGAGAATTATTATCGAGAGTTTACTCCGGTTACTGTTACATTATTCACCGGCTGTGAGAATTGTGATTTTTAGTGTTCGAGTTTATTAACAAATGCAACGGTGAAAAATGGGTTTTTGTATAGCGGCGAGATCTATTGTTAGGGAAAATTAAAATAATGTGCGCTGTGAAATAAAGTCTGTTTTGGAGTGGAGATCGCGTCTCGTCAAACGTAGTGTAGGCCAGCGAGCGATGGTTTGCGCAGGACGGCTGGCTAGTGCTGGATGCGAGAAGCCCAGGATCGGTCAAAGTGGCGAACACGAGAGCAAACACAGGATCGGCAAAAGTGGGAAAGGCCTATGTCCAGCTATGTGTAACTATTGTGTCTTTTCTCGGCGACCAAAAGATTAATATGCAAATGGTATCCACTTAGTTAATATCTATTGCCAATTATAATTGCTATTCATCATCATAGGCAGGCATAGCGAATCTTCGCTCGAATTGAGCCGCCCGTCAGGGGAAGTACCTCCACCCTATAAAATACCGCAGCCAAATGACCTCCGGGTCGTGTTTCTGCCGGTGAGTAGGGTTTCCGGAGCTCGTGGGGGGTTAGGGTTGGGCCGGCATGGCATGGTGGGTGCAACCACACCGTTGCACGAGGTCCGCCTGGGGAGCACCCTATTAATTTAAATAAAAAAAAAACAAAGATACAAGACATAAAAATTTAGGAATGGGGGCCTTTGACGTCACTCGTAATTTTAACGGGCTATATTTTTGTTATTTTTGATCTAATTTACAAATGAAAAAATACGTGTCTTTTATTTTTGAACAATCTAAATACGGACTAAGTAATTACATTTTTTACCGCAACAGGCCTATTGTCAGACAATTCTTCTTCATCCGTGTCTGCATCATCATAAATCGCCCAGCGGTCTCCGGTTCTCGTCCCCGGCTCGCGAGCTCACTAACTGCCCCGCAGAGGACGTCATTGTATATTTATCGGCATTATCTGCGAGCGATGACTGAGCGCCGATCGTAAACTCGAGCCGCCATGAATAACAGCAAAGCCTAGTAGTGCAGTGAAGGGCAGTGAAACGACTCCGCCTGTTTTTTTTTTATTATCTTTACCCTCGGACATGGGGTTCCGAGACCTTCATCATCATCATCATCATCAGACTATTGCAGTCCACTGCTGGACATAGGCCTCTCCAGTTGTTCGCCACTTAGAGCAAACATTTGGAGGATATACCCATAATCGTCACGCTGGGCAGGCGGGTTGGCGATCGCAGGGCGTAGCTTCTTGCTCCGGTGAATGCAATACTTTTGTAGTACTGAGAGATACTTTTGTAGGTACTTCATTGGTTTGTAGTCGGTATTGTTATACTGGTATTTATTGTATACTGTGACTGGTGATTCGGATTATGGCGTCATCGCTCTACTGACGATGTGACCAACGCTGCAACTCTGAATATACAGAAGGGCCATCCCTCTAAGTACCGATGGCTCTTATTACATTTGACAGTCAACCAATAGATAGATAGATATTCTTTATTGCGCACCATACAATTGACTTAAATCTAGGTGTAACAGACACTTGTTGCACAATTTAGGCGGCCTTATCGCTATAAGCGATCTCTTCCAGACATCCTTAGGGTAGAGGATAGGGGTTGAAATATAAAGAGGGGTGAGGTGAGCTACCAACTAAACTGGAATCGAGGCTAAACGCGGGATTCAAAAATCTAATAGGTGACAGGTTATATAGTAAGAACCTTTGAGTATTCTTTTGTAGGGGAATTGAACTTTGAGGATCATCATCATCCACGCTATCATCATGCCTTTTGCAGTCTACTGCTGGACATAGGCCTCTCCAGTTGTTCGCCACTTAGGGCAAACATCTCGAGGATGCACACCTAATCGCCACCCTTTGCAGGCGGGTTGGTGATCGCAGGGCGTAGCTTCTCGCTCCGATGACGCTCCGATGATGATACAAATAAACATTTATTTGAATTTCACTTTACAAGTGCTTAAGCTACTTACTTTGGGATCGGAACAATGTATGTGATGTTGTCAGATATTAGATATTTATATATCTACTTTGTTTCCTGTCTGTTATTCTTTGACCGTCAGCTTCCACGATATATTTCCGCATTATTTTCGTCAATGCGCTTCCATCGAGTGATCTTGATAAAATATCGACGGAAAATAAACTGTGAATGAGTCGTTTTGAATTAATGAATGAGTTGCTACGATACGATCGACGGTTTTGCTGAGTTTTTTTGATATAACTGGGAATGAATGTGGAAGGATTATGAACAATAATTGTTACTGTGTGTGTTCCTGGGGTCCATTTTGTGACCCCATTCTGGACCAAAGGTCAGTGTTATTTCCATCCGGATCAGACATTCCTGTGATAATACTAATAGCTGGCTCGATGGCTCATTTGGTAGTGACCTCTGCCTTCTGAGCCAAGGGTCGTGGGTTCGATTCCCGCACAGTACAAACATTTGTGTTCATGAACATGTCGGTTTGTATTAAGTCTGGGTATTTACTATGTATAATGTGTATTTATTTACAAAAAAAATATATAAGTAAGTTTATCAGATGTAGTAGGTACCCATAGTACAAGCTTCGGCTTAGTTTGGGGCTGGACGGCGCTGTGTGGCCCAGCGTGGCATGTCTTGGGTTATTTATTCATGTCTACTCGTATATTTGAAATGGACAATATTCATGCCTGCGACCTGATGTCAAACTAAGGTTTTTCCTTGTATTATGAGTACAGGGTAATTAATAATAGGTTGAATAAAAGGCCACCAAAGGTATTTGCTGGTTTTTTGCTAGTTACCTTGAAGATTGGACATTATAAATAAATAAATAACCCAAGACATGCCACGCTGGGCCACACAGCGCCACCTAGCCCCAAACTAAGCCGAAACTTATGAAGCCGAAGCCGAAAAAATGTTCATGAACACAAATGTTTGTACCATGCGGGAATCGAACCCACGACCCTTGGCTCACAAGGCAGAGGTCACTACCAAATGAGCTATCGAGCCAGTCAATAAACGGCCACCAAAGGTATTTGCTGCTTTTTTGATAGTTACCTTGGATTTTGGACATTATGCCCAAAATTCGGTCAGGAGAATATAAGAGCTATAAAAAATAGTAAACCCCAAGTCAATATAATCATGAAACATGGCAGTTTCCGCTCTCAACCACAAGGCTCGGCCAAGTTACCAAAGTTGCCTTCTCACGCCCCGCGCACTCGGAGATTTGATTAATAGCAAAACTTACACAACTGTACGACACGTGTGTGCTATAATGCAAACGAATGAACTAGTTACGACGTAAACAAACTATTAAATCAATAAAGTACAAATTTCTCATAGTACAAGCTTCGGCTTAGTTTGGGGCTAGATGGCGATGTGTGGCCCAGCGTGGCATGTCTTGAGATATTATTTATTTAGGGAACCTCAAATGTGTACCTTGTAATTGCACAACACAGCGAACAATATAATTAATTCTACAATTAGCAATGGACCATACAGACTCAGTGCCATATCATAATATAGAGTTGTTACGTTTGAATAAAATACCGTTTCAAAGGCACAAGTTGTGGCAACCGACTGGTGGCGGTATAATCATTGCGTTGACGGAGCTTAATAAATAAATAACCCAAGACATATCACGCTGGGCCACACAGCGCCATCTAGCCCCAAACTAAACCGAAGCTTGTACTATGGGTACTAGACAACTGATAAACTTACTTAAATACTTTTTTTTGTAATTAAATACATTTATACATAGAAAACAACCCAACCAATACAAACAGATATGTTCATACACACTAATGCTTTTGCTGTGCGGGGATCGAACCCACGACTTTTTCAGAAGGCAGAGGTCACTACCAAATGAGCCATAGAGCTAGTTATTGTCAGATACTTGGTTAGTCTCCGTAGATATTGCCTAAATGGAACGTATACGGAAAAAATACATATTAAACGATGATAAACAATTACTTTACTAATCCTAATATTCGCACCACAGTCCCAACAAATTGCTTACATAATAAATCTTGGAAGTATTGGCCGGTACAATCGGGCACATAAATCATTTGTAATGGAAATACGGGTGGTGGTATTCTGATGACAGTTGGTTCCGGGTTTTTTTAGATAAATGTGCTAGATGACAGATTTAATGTGACCTTAATTTGGCCAATCTGGAAGACACTGAATAGACTTCGCACCCAGGTTGGTTGCTGCAAGGATAACCATAGTCCATAGTTTAGGGTAAGGCACCCCACCCACATTGATTAGCAGAAGCGTCTATAACAAAAGCATCAAAGCCCGCGTTCCGGAATTTTGGTCTCACACCATATAAATGGTTTGTTGTCGATTCGATACGAAGGAGAATGACAGTTTCCAGAATAGGGTTCTAAAACAAAGGCTACACACAGCACACAGATTCTAATCACGTCGACAGTGTTCACTGTCCGTCCCGCGTCACTCCGCGTCGCGTCACGTCACGCTAAGTGCGCTACTTCGGACGGGACGGACGATTGAAGTAAACGAACGTTTTGTGTTTACCGATGGTCTTGGGATGATGACAATCTCGTGTGTTGGTTTTAGTTTGACACTTTTTATTATTAAAGCTAGAGTGTTTGGGATGTAAGGGAGCGGCCTATCATCAGTCCACTCCAAGCCAACCTCAGCTGCCCGTGGTGTATCCTGCCGAATAACAAACGAGGCGCTGGCAACCGCCTGGTGGCGGTATAACCATCACAATTGAAGGCGTAGCTCTATTGAGCTTATTGGCTATTGAGCGAGTTGCCATCACCATGCCGGCCCAGCCCTAGCCCCCCACGCTATCCGGAGCCGAGGAAACCGGACTCACCGGCAGAAACACGACCCGGAGGTCATTTGGCTGCGATATTCGATAGGGTGGAGTGTTTTACGTAAAGATCCGAACTACGTTGGGAACAAATGCTTAGCCATGCAACCTCCGCCGGGCCCCGGCAGACGGGGTAGACCTAAGAAGCGGTGGCTTGACGTCATCACCGAAGATATGCGCGCCAATGGACTCACCACCAGGGATGCCAAAGACCGTCCAAAGTGGAGGAAACTTAGCAGGAAAGCGGACCCTGGGCTCCGAGGCACGGCCTCCGGATGCAACCGGGAATAACGCTCAGATGATGATGATGATGATTCTATAGG
The DNA here is from genome assembly GCA_031163375.1 of Conogethes punctiferalis. Classification (NCBI taxonomy): domain Eukaryota; kingdom Metazoa; phylum Arthropoda; class Insecta; order Lepidoptera; family Crambidae; genus Conogethes; species Conogethes punctiferalis. The sequence continues at coordinate 10,636,127 of CM062102.1, read as the reverse complement.
GTGGAGGTTCCTACCCGGACAGGCGTTTCAATTCGAGCGAAGATTAACTATGCCCTACCCATGGACGTAGGCCCTACCTCTCTTAAAGTACCAAAGTGTTATAGTGACGTAACCCCAGAACTCGATTTGAGTTGTGGGTATCCATGGGCGGTGTCGACTTACCATCAGGCATCACATTTACTCGTCTGCCGCTTCTTGCATAAAAAAGAAACATTACTTGGCCGTTCTTAAGGGTCTGTTTCTATTTGCACTATTTCATCTAGGAGCCAAATGGCTGCAGCAACATCGCGATGCCACATTATGCGTCAGACGCAGTAAATATACAGCATTGATGGAGTGCTCGTCTACTCTGGAGAGATACCGAATATTATAGTGCGGGTGCTGGCGGCAGAAAAGGGTAGACGACTAGACATTTTCAGGACATGTGTTCCCTCCCTCCTTTGATATGGGATCCTTTAAGCGGGCGTGAAGGACCTTATGGGCCGGCATGGCGGCGGCAGCTGACAGATCAAACGAGATTGGAAATCATATGATTTCGAAACATGGACTCGCACAGTGTGTTTCGCCTGTATTTTTTTAGTACAAACGGTCAAATTATGAAGCTCCTTGCCAGACTCTGACGACAGTGAATCGGTGTTTGCTGGGTAAACGCGCTCCATGAAAGGCGTATACTACTTCAACATCAGGCAAATACATAGTTGCCAAGCGCAAAACCATTTAAAAAAACAAATGCTATAGATATTGAATGTATAAAAAGTAAATTTCTGTGCCCACAAATAGGGCAGATTACCAAATTGTGGATACGCTCCAAATAAATTTATTTTCATTTCTTTTTTTTACTTTTTCGATGATTTTTTTATCATTTCAATTTTCACTATTAATTTAAGTTGCCAAATCCGCTGCACCCTCCCGTACTAAAGTATAAGTATCTGGAGATAGATCCGGAATATACATGTAGCCGCTGAGTCGGCGCGCTGTAAATCTAATAGCAAAGCGCATTGCGAATGCAGACGTCGCGGCCTACGGACAAACATAGAGCTGTTAATACCACCTGAGATTTTTTTACGCCACTAAAGTGACAAACAAGCATACGGTCCGTGTGACGTTAGGCGGTTACCGCAGCCTATCATCATCATCATCAGCCTATTGCAGTCCACTGCTGGACATAGGCCTCTCCAGTTGTTCGCCACCTAGGGCAAACTTCTGGAGGATATACCCATAATCGCCACGCTCTGGGCAGGCTCTGGGTAGCTTCTTGCTCCGGTGACGCTGCTGCCCGTCATCGGCCTGTGGTATTTCGCTACGCCTTCTATCGTGATGGTTTTACCGCCACCAGTCGGTTTGCCAGAGCCTCGTTTATTGTTCGGCAGGATGCACCACGGGCAGGTGAGGTTGGCTTGGAGCGAAAAGGTGACAGGTCGCTCCCTTACATCCCATGCAGCCTATGGACGCCTTCAACACCAGGGGTACTTACCAATCTTGGTGGACATATATATAGGACCCTCGTCACCACCTTTAAGGCGCATGACGAAGGGGCCGGGGTTTTTAGTGGGTATTTCCTGCCTCACTACCATCTTCGAGGTGGGGTGAGTCCCACATATCAGACTATCACGTCCATGTGATATTGTCATTCATATAATCTTGTACTTTATAATAACCTTTTGATATTTGACAAAATGGATTAAGTGAGATTTAAATCTATGTATAGGTAGATCAACAATATTTTGCGGTATTTTGTTCAACATTCTTATACTTTGTCTTATGAAAGAGTTACCAGTTTTATGAAGCCTGAGAATGAGATTGGAAATAGCAAGTTTGCTCTTATTTCTAGAATTGAAATGGTGAACCAACGTAGCGGTATTATCAGCTCTATACAATTACACCCAAAAATTCTATTTGGCTAGTGCAACGAAGAATATGTGTAGGATTCGCCGGGCGACTGGCGGCCTTACATTATGCAAAGTAGGCCAGGGGCCAGCCGATCGTAAATTACCGCCAATTTCCTTGGTATCTCATATTCATTCGGGGCTATTATGGCCCAAGTGAGCCTTAGGAAAATTTGGCTCGCTCCTGGCTTATTTTGGCCGTGGATGCGTATAGTAATGCTTAAGTAATATGATGGTTTAATATTGCATTTTAATTTTCGTTATGTTTTCTTGTAGGTCAATGAAGGACATGTGGGAAAACCAGCGTCATGGCGCCTTCTCTTATGGTGAGTATTATGACCTTTTTAGTATTATGACATTGGCACCACAGACCGATGACGGGCAGCAGCGTTTCCGGAGCTAGAAGCTACGCCCTGCGATCGCCAACCCGCCTGCCCAGCGTGGCGATTATGGGTATATCCTCCAGATGTTTGCCCTAAGTGGCGAACAACGGGAGAGGCCTATGTCCAGCAGTGGACTGCAATAGGCTGATGATGATGATGACATTGGCATACCTATGTAGCTATACCTACGTATAATGTGTTTGTTTATGTTTGATCCTAAATAGGTGTTCATATTATATTTATAAACCGAGACATACCACGCAGAGCAGCGCACATCTAGTCTTAAACTAAGCCGAAGCTTATACTATAGGTACATACTAGACAACTGAAAAACTTATTCAGGTACTTATTATCTGTTGAGAAATTTCTATACAGAAAAACTCAGTACCTAACTAGTTTTGGCTCGACCCAAGATTCGAACCCTGATACCTCCTTGTTTTTAGGTGGGACCAAACCAAACGCGTTGTGTTTTGTTCTATATCATTCCTGTCTCTAGAACTAAAGAGCATGACGCAATGTTCTCAATCTGTGACGGGGTAACTTTAGGCCTACAAGTGAAGGTCATACTCTTTGTTTCAAAAAGCCAGCATAGATTTTTCAAGGGCCGGCAACGCACCTGTGACTCCCCTGGTGTTGCGGTGTCTATGGGCTGAAGTGATCACTTACCATCAGGTGACCTTCAAGCCCGTTTGCCTCCTCTATCATAAAAAAGAACAAACTAGTTCGGTTCAGTGTCTGTGAACGCTGCCTGTGAAATAATGGTCGCGGGTTCGATTCCATATACAAACATTTGTGTGCATGAACATGTCTTTTTTTAAAGTAGCTCGACATAATGGCTTCCCTACGCCTGATGGAAAGCCAAAGAGAAGCTTCTCTTTGGCTCCTCCTGGTTAGTTACCTGTCAGTTGCCACCGCCATGACAGCCCAACCCTAACCCCCCACGAGCTCCGGAGACCCTACTCACCAGCAGAAACGCAACCCGGAGGTCATTTGGCTGCGGTATTCTATAGGGTGAAGGTCCTTCCCCGGACGGGCAGCTCAATACGAGCGAAGATTCGCTATGCCCTACCTCTCTTGTGTCTGTTTGTATTGGTGCTGGGTCTTTGCTATGTGTAATATGTATTTATTAAAAAAAAGTAAGTGTATAAGTTGTCCAGTACTCATAATCTATTTGGCTATCTATATATCTTACGAAAGTTAAAAATTAAACCGACTTCAAAAAAAACACAAACGACCAAAACTAAAAAGCGATAAATAACGTAAGTAATTCTATCCTTAATACATAATTATTTAAATATTACAATTATCACTTATTTTTGAAGTCGGTGCCAGCCTCTCGGTACCTAACGTAGACTGTTGTTGTATGACGCGCGCGGCCGGCAAATCCACACGACAATATACATTTATTGCCAGGCTGGCACCGACTTCAAAAATAAGTGATAATTGTAATATTTAAATAATTATGTATTAAGGATAGAATTACTTACGTTATTTATCGCTTTTTAGTTTTGGTCGTTTGTGTTTTTTTTGAAGTCGGTTTAATTTTTTTTTAAAAATAATTTTATTTTTCTATTTTTAGTTGCGTTAATGTGCTGTGACCTTGAATAAAGGCTAATTAATGTCCTTAAGAGTTTTTCTTAGGAATGAAAAATTTTGCTTTAAGTCAAGTGAAGACTTTGCGATCTAGAATCAAGCATATCACTTACCAAATCACCTGCCCTATTAGCCCTGCATAAGTACATACTAGTACCTAGTTTAATATCGACCAATGTCAGTACTGTCCCCTAACTCCTAACCGTTAAGGAGTTCTGTGGCTTCATCATCAGCACCAGATGTTGACGCCCAGAAGCATATACCTGAGTAAAATATGATTACGTAACAAAAACACCATATGAGCATACAATTTTCGGTTGTTGCCCTCAATTTCCCCAGGATCCCATCATCAGATCCTGACTTGGTGATAATGGGACCACCTCGGAGGTGTCCTCTGTCGAACTGTCGAAAAATTTTTGAAATCCATCCATAATTGACGGAAATATCGGTGAACAAACATAAAAAAAAAAAAAAAAAATATTATACATACAGACGAATTGAGAACCTCCTCCTTTTTTCGAAGTCGGTTAAAAAGCTTTGCGAACACGGCGGTAGCTTCTTGTACATTGCTTTTATTCACATTTTTACATTATTTTTTACTTGACGATTCATAAGTGCTTATTTTAAGTCTATATGAATAAAGGTAAATTTTTAACTAGCACTTATACAGAAATTGGCAAATGGTCAAACCTAATAACATTCAAACACGAAATATCTAGGAGCAAAATTTCTTTTGAAGCCAAATAAATTAATATAAACGGGGCAGTTATCTAGGTGATACTTGGCAGTGGTATTAGAGAGCATTTAAACATTTATTTATTTATTAAACTTAAAATACACTACCCTTACAGACTAATCTAATGCGGTAGTATACCTAATCTTATCTACTTATAGCTAATTATGTACAATGTTACCCTTGTGAATTCACTCAGAGAACACGAGAAAATGTCTATCGCCTGTGCGACCGCGTTGATAGTGCGCAAGGCGCGCGTGAGCGGCGCTTCGGCCAGTAGGTTGGTGCGCGCGCGCGGCAGCGCCAGCAGCCTCCGCGTACCGGTCCGGCACACTAAACCGAATCTGTTGAAGGAACTTTGCGTTGTGTAGCTTCCCTCTTATAATTTTGTGGATATAACAAACCAACGCAAAGTCCCTTCTATACAGCGTGTTTCGGAAGTGAGCACTAATACTTAAGGGTGTTTATATATATCATGTAAAGAAAGCATAGTGAAGGTAATGAACATTGAAAGCGATACTTTATTACTCCATACATTTTTAAAAAACAAATTTTGTGGCAAATCCTTGTACAACCCTGAAAGTTTGTTTGTAAAGACAGGTCACTGACCGAATATCGTACCTACGAACCTACCTATAACTAGACCAGCGCAGTGACAGCGCGGCACACCGCTAGCTACCTATCGTCCGTAGTACTGATTTTAAATCCGAATAAAACGCCACGGACGCATTCATTGACTATTCACATAACCACACACACAACACACAAAAACTTCCATGGTAGTCTGGTCAGAGGAGCGGGCTGGCCACGTTACAGGGCCTCCTTTGCCGATCAGCCCAGCCCAAACGCCTGTCTAAGTATTGGCGAGCAGGCGCGCGGCGCTCCGTCATACCTAGCGTCATTTCATAAAATTCATCATTGTAATAATGTGATGCCGAGCTATGGTCTCCCGATAGAAGATGCGACTAACGTTCACGAAGGTTACGAAACAACTGATACGTGACTAAAAAATAATAATCCATTTTTCGCCAATTCCCGTAGGGTTCGGTAATATCAGTTCACAATTGAAAAACCCTCTACTACCAAATTTACACATTTGCAATAACATCACTCGTATAAAGTAACTGGGAATGTGTAGGATATTTTTAAATTAATGAAATCCCCGAAATGAGTAAAAACAAAATAAAAACTCTTATTAATCCACAGCTGGACATAGGCCTTTCCCAATGTTACTACCAAATTTACACATTTTCAATTCATCAGTCGTATGAACTGGGAATATGTACGACATTTAAAATTAATAAAATCCCCGAAATCTGTAAAAACAAAGTAATAAAAATCCTTATTAGACCACTGCTGGGCATAGTGGCATACGCATCGAACATTGGGAGAGCCCAATGTTCGAAACTGAAAAGGGCTCATGATGATACTTTCATTCGAAATAAATACAGTTGATATTATTTTCAATAATATGCAGAACCCTAGTTGTATTTATCGAAAAAAGAAATAGGTAAGTAGGCGGCGCCCGCGGCGAAAGTCAATCGATGCCGCAACCAATCAGAAGAAAGCGCTTCGTCCTTTGACCTCTGACCGCCGTCTGCGCCGTTTCGTGAATGGCTTAGATACAGTTACGCAAGTAGGCACAAAAGTGAATTCGTAATTCTTGAAAATTACTGAATCATGTCAGTAATGTTTCAAAATATTTTTTATCTTTTGTTATCTTTCAAATCTACTTTAAATTCAATGAGGTTGATAAGTTTGAGGGTGAAAACTTATAAAAATCGTTAAATATTCACCATTATGACACTGTTACTATCAAATATTCGTATTCGTAATATTTATTATTGTAGGAACATAAATATCTGAATTTACGAAATACACGTAATTTTGAGGATTAATTATCAACTACGTCGTAGGTAATAGGTAGCATTAAATTAGATGTGTCGCCTCTGTATTCTTTGATCACTATTAGTGGACTAAACATCTGTTTTTAGGGTTGCCGTTTGGGACTTTTGCATAAAAATGAAAATCACCAATTACTTAAAACATACAAATTCTTTTGTTCCGGGCACAGTGCTGCCAGATCGTATATCAACTACTTTATACGACCCTTAAGTATTAGTGCTCATTTCCGGTCCACTCTGTATAAGGTAAGTCCCTTTATATAGGTAAGGATATATTCGTTTGTTGTTCGGCAGGATGCACCATAGGTAGGTGAGGTTAACTTGGAGTGAAAACATGATAGGCTGCTCCATCACATCCCCATAAGTGTATACATATATATGTATACAACTATGTATGTTAGAAAGAGAGCACGTATCGTAGGGAAGGCTCACTTCGGCGCCGGATTCAATCTAACTGCGCTGAGATATGCGCTAGTGACGTCGAAGTAGCGTCAGCAAAGGCAAAGATAAGAATTAGAAATATCAACTGTAAGGGAGCAGCCTATCATCAATTCGCTCCAAGCCAACCTCACGTGCCCGTGGTGCATCCTGCTGAAAAACAAACGAGGCGCTGGCAACCGACTGGTGGCGGTATAACTGTCGCAGTCATCTGGTTGAATCTCCTATTCAATTGAATCGCTAGCGCGTTCATTGAATGACGACATTCAATTGAATGACTAGACCGAACGTTAACTAAACACGCGTCACTTAACGTCCAACTAGGTAGCGGATTGAAACATAGCCCTTTGAAAAGAGCGGACGTAAAAGCAGTCAGGTGATTGTAATTTAGTTCATTCTTTTCCCACGAGGCGTTAGTAGTCACCAAAACAAATATGGCGTCAAAGATGATCAAAAAGATATGAACAGTGTTGATATTTTTTGATTAGATTTAAGTACTATAAACTGACTTATTCGTAATAAAATAGTGTGACAGCATGGATTTACCTATTAATACGCCGCCGCTGGATACTTTTAAAGAAAAAACGACTATGATAAAATGACGTTCAGTCAAGACGTTGAACGTTTCAATCAATAACTTGACGAGTTGTCCTTTAGGCATTCAATTGAATGTCGTCATTCAATGAACGCGCTAGCCATTCAATTGAATAGGAGATTCAACCAGATGACTGCGACATAACCATCACTATTGAAGGCGTAGCTAAATACCACAGACCGAAGAACTATTTAACGGAAGTCCGGTATTTTTGAAATCCGATTTCCACGCGTGCGACGCCACCGGCACAGCTAGTATTTAAATCCAATAACCTTCTGATTCGGAATGTAGCTTCTATCGAGAAAAACTGGTCAGAAACTCGATAGTCACCGAAATTTAAGTGACGACCATTTTGATATCGTGGTAATGAACGCTGTCTCTGACACAAAGGTCGCAGGTTCGATTCCCACAAAGTACAAACATTCGTGTTGCATGAACGTGTCGGTTTGATTTGGTCTGGGTGTTTGCTATCTTTATTGAATTAAAATGTATCTAAGTAAGTTTATCAGTTTGTCTAATACCCAAAGTACAAGCTACTACTTAGTTTGGGACTAGATGGCAAATTTTGGATTTCATCATCATTATCATCAGCCTGTATCAGTCCACTGCTGGACATAGGCCTCTCCCAATGTCCGCCACCTTGTTCGATCCCACGCTTCTCGCATCCAGCACTTGCCAGCCATCCTGCGCAAACCGTCACTCCACCTGGCTTGAGGGCGTCCTACACTACGTTTTAATTTTGGATTTATTTATTTAAAAACATAAATGTAATGCTTTTGCTGACGCCTCGCGTTCGGTGTCGCAGTCACTTGCGAGCAGCGCCAGCGGACAGTAATACATTAAGACGGGGCGTTTTTAGTGCGCGGCGCATCGCTCCTAGCGGTGACAACACCGTTATTGAGTTTATACAAGCCGGCGAAAGGGTAAAAGAAATGTTTAACAATAAGTTACACTGAGATTAGCCCGGTACATCATCTTTTTTTTTATAGTGACTAGACATAATGGCTTCCCTACGCCTGATGGAAAGCGAATGAGAAGCCCAAGTCGCAGTGACAACGGGCAAGTAACTGGTCAGTTACTTGTCAATTACCACCGCCATACCAGCCCAACCCTAACCCCCCCACAAGCTCCGGACACCCTAATCACCGGCAGAAACACGACCCAGACTTCATTTGACTGCGGTATTCTATAGGGTGGAGGTCCTGCCCCGGACGGGCGGCTCAATTCGAGCGAAGATTCGCTATGCCCTACCTCTCTTAAAATAGGGTGGAGGTCCTTCCCCGGACGGGCGGATCTTTTCGCATCTGGAACGGCCTACCATCATTTCGCTTCAAACCGTTTGGTTGCCCGTGGTGCAAACTGCTGAATAACAAACGAGGCGCTGGCAACCGACTGGTGGCGGTATAAGGCGTAGCTAAATACCACAGACCGATGACGGGCAGCAGCGTCACCGGAGCGGGAAGCTACGCCCTGCGATCGCCCACCCGCCGGCCCCGCGTGGCGGTTATGGGTATATCCTCCAGATGTTTGCCCTAAGTGGCGAACAACTGGAGAGGCCTATGTTCAGCACTGCGATAGGCTGATGACGATGACGATGTACTCACACACACTTAAAATTTGGAACAGATGTTTGTAATCCAGGTTGCCTCACGATATCTATATTTGAAGTTCGTAGCAAGCACTACGATCTCGTAGCACAATGGCTACGCTCCGTAGACATACTACGAAGTTCGTATCGGAGTGGTGTGGCCCAGTGTGGCATGTCTTGGGTTATTTATTTATTTAAAGCTGATGATTCGATACTGAGCCCAAAAATGCAATCAGTAAATTTTTTGTCTGTCTGTATGCTACTGGACGGATTTTAACGAAACTTGGTACAATTATTCTTCATACTCTTGGACAGGTCATAGTATACTTTTCATCACGCTACAATCAATAGAAGCAGAGACTGCTGCAAGGAAATGTTGGGAAAACGGGAGAAAATTTCATCGGTATGTTTGAACGTGCATCACGCGAAAACTACTGGATGGAATTGAATGCGGTTTGCACCAATGTATTGCTAGAGGTCTAACTAAATGTTTAGGTACCATTTTATGGAAGTCCTTTATTTTTGAAACCCGATATTTACACATAGGCACAGCTCGTAAATCAATAAAAATGTCATACCTACATCTAATTTCGCTGTCTCTCAGTTCGCTTGTTCTTAAGTGTAATATTTTGTTAAGTTAATGCTAAGTAATATTGTTCATGTAACTACCGGGAGAGGACACTGAATTCCATACTACAGGCAATTGCCTATCTTGGAATACAGGAGATTCTAACAGTATTGTAACAATGTTCTCTGTCAATAAAGCATTATTATTATTTTTTAACCTTTTTGTTTCTCAGCACCTAAGTAGGTACTGGCTTACTGAAATTCACGGGCCTAGGCCAAGTGCATTTCAGGGGGATGAGTTGATTGTTGTGTGGTTGGTGACTGAATGTCTGTCTGCAAGAATTTCCTAACTATTCTACATGTGTTTAAGATGACGGCCTTCTGCATTAAAATGTAGATAGATGGAGGTACATTCAGAAGATTTATAGAGTTGTGCAGCTGATTTGGTATTACGCCTGTAGAGGATATGACTAAAGGTACTATAGTTACATTTTTTAATTTCCACATTCGGGTTATTTCATCTTTCAGGTCAATGTATTTCGTCAGTTTTTCGGCTATTGTGTTTTGGATGTTGTGTGTGTTAGGGATGGCTATATCTATAAGGAGCGCTGTTTTATTTATTTTGTCTACTACTGTGATATCGGGTCTATTGTAATGAATAGTTTTGTCCGTGAGTATGGCTCTATCGAAGTATAATCTGTGTGTTTCATTTTCCAGAACTGATTCTGGGCTGTATTTATAGTAAGCGGTTGCTGGTAACGGTATGAGGTGGTATTTCAAGGCGAGTTTCTGATGAATAATGTTGGCTACCTGGTCGTGTCTATGTTTATAATCTGTTTGTGCTATTGCTCTACATGCTCCTGTGATGTGTTGGATGGTTTCAGATGAACTATTGCATTTTCTACATATGTCTGTTGCTCTACTCTTGGTTATAAATTTTTGATAATTCCGTGTCTCTATAATTTGGTCTTGAATTGCAATAATAAAGCCTTCAGTCTCCGGGAAGAGTTCGCCGCGAGTCAGCCACGCGTTCGACGCTACTTTGTCGACGTTAGGGTGGCATAAGTTGGCATTATTATTATTATTATTAATTTCGCTGTCAAGGATGATTCGCTAACAGTAATGAGTGAAGATGCATTGATGCGTATGACACAATACCAACATCGGCATGCCCTGATCGTCATCGGATCTGTTATTGGAAATGAAACCGTTTGATTGATTCCCCCCACAGATTGCTTTTAACGACTTGAGGCCAGGGTCTTGTAGGCAGCGGCGAGCGTAAGCGATATGCTTTTTAAGCTAAATTATTGACTTAGGGAATTAGTCCTGAAGGTCACCTGATGGTAAGTGAATTCAGTTTGTAGACACTGAAACACCCCCTGGTGTTAGGTATGTTGTCGACCATTAAAAAATTCGTAGACTCGCTTTTGAAATCCCACGCTGGGCCACACAGCGCCATCTAGTCACAAACTAAGCCGAAGCTTGTACTATGGGTACTAGACAACTGACAAACTTACTTAGATACTTTTTTTGTACATAAATACCTATATGTAATGTCATTGTTATATTTGAGTTTTGAGCAATAAAGAATATCTATCTATCTATATTATGTTTAGGGATCGAACCTGCGTCCACCGTATCTGAGACAGCGTTCACTACCACTGAACCATTTATTTATCATTCAATCATCATCAGCCTACTGCAGTCCACTGCTGGATATAGGCGTCCCCAGTTGTTCGTCACTTAGGGCAAACATCTGGAGGATATACCCATAATCGCCACGCTGGGCAGGCGGGTTGGCGATCGCAGGGCGTAGCTTCTCGCTCGAGTGACGCTGCTGCCCGTCATCTGTCTATTGTATTTCGCGTCGCCTACAATTGTGATGGTTATACCGCCACCAGTCGATCGCCAGCACCTAGTTTGTTTTTCGGCACCACGGGCAGGTGAGGTTCGCTTGGAGCGAAAAGATGATAGATAGGCTGCTCCCTTACATCCCAGAACCATACAAGTCGTCAAGCAATAACCAGTGCTTATAACGTCCCGTGTTTGTATGTTTTTTTTATAAAATATATAAATAACAGATGACATCACATACATTGCTCCGATCCCAAAGTAAGTAGCTTAAGCACTTGTGTTATGGGTATCCAAACAACGAAGGAACCACAAATAAATACTTAAACACTCAGACACGGAACAAACACAAGTGTTCATCACACGAATGTTTGTCCCGGGTGGGAATCGAACCCACGACCCTTGGTTCAGAAGGCAGGGGTCACTACCAATTGAGCCAGTCGAGTTGTCGAGTATGTTAACTCAAATACATTTACTACTTACGGTAATGTAAAGCGTCGCTCGCATACAAACCACAGCCTTACCCGGACGAGCGGCCCACCAAAAGGCAGCCAAACTCAGTAGAACTATGCGATTGTGAAGAGCTTTTATTAGCGCATTAATCAAATTTATCGGACGCCATTCGGGTAACTAATACGAGACTAGTTTCAAATTTGAGTAAGTAATTGGGTATTTGAATTAGAGTTGTTTTATGGAACTGGTTCCTTTGGGTAAGTGTGTGGTCTGTGTTAGGTATGTGATGAATTCGATGAAGAATAAGAATCATCATCAGCAAACGACCACAGTGGACTTAGGTCACAGGCTTTCCCTAGGACATTAATTATTTGGGGGGGGGGGATTTGTTCCAAATGTTTACTGCTAGATATGTAGGGGTATTTTGTTTCATAGTAGCTCGGCATAATGGTTTCCCTTCGCTTGATGGAAAGCGAAAGAGAAGCCCAAGTCGCTGTGACAACGGGCAAGTAACTGGCCATGAGCTTTTCTTTCGCTTTCCATCAGGCGTAGGAAAGCTGTTATGTCGTCATCATCATCAGCCTATTGCAGTCCACTGCTGGACATAGGGCTCTCCAGTTGTGCACCATTTGGGTAAACATCTGGAGGATATACCCATAATCGCCACGCTGGGAGGCGGGTTGGCGATCGCAAGGCGTCGCTTCTCGCTCCGGTGACGCTGATGCCCGTCATCGGCCTGTGGTATTTAGCTACGCCTTCATTTGTGATAGTTATACTGCCACCAGTCGGTTTGCCAGAGACTCGTTTGTTGTTCCGTTGTTCGGCAGGATGCACCACGGGCAGGTGAGGATAGCTTGGAGCGAAAAGGTGATAGGTCGCTCCCTCACATCCCAGTTACTTGTCTACACTATATCATTGTGCAATAAAGATGAAATAAAATAATAAGTAAGAGCCTTAACCACCGACCATCTTGCAGTATAATAGTCTCATAGTGTCGCAAATTCTCTTATTTACATATCCAAGATTATCCTCTGTGTTCCAATTTTAAAGTCCGCCGGAGCGTCACAAATTGGCGTATCCTGCGAGGCCGTGTAAGCACGGCCGGCTTTGATTGGTCGCCGCCGCGCCGCGCTCCAGCGCGCGCGCTGTGATTGGCCTAATGAACAATTCGTTGATTGCTCCATAGATTAGCGAAATACAGAAAGGATTGAATTAGGGATGCAAGGAAACGACCTAGATAGACCTAGATATTTTTTATTGCACAAAAATTTCAGTAACAATATTTGGGCCGACCTTTCATCTTTTCGCTCCAAGCCACCCTCACCTGTTCGTTATGCATCCTGCTGATTAACAAACGAGACTCTGGCAACCGACTCGTGTCTGTATCACCATTGAAGGCGTAGCTAAATACCACGGTGAGAAGCTACGCCATGCAATCGCCAACCCGCCTGCCCGGCCGTGGCGAATATAAGGGTTCCGTTTTTTGCTCTTTGACTACGGAACCCTAAAAACGACTAAAGTAAACGTCATTAGTAACATTTTATATGATGGCGAGCGTTAGTTCAAATCTCGGCCACTTACCAATAGTACCTACCTACTACAGTGTCATTGTAAATCTTTACATCATCATCATCAGCCTATTTCAGCCCACTGCTGGACATAGGCCTCTCCAGCTGTTCGCCACTAATGTCTATTACTATCTTGCTCCAATTGTCTTAGTCTATGGCTCTAAGTCATAGATTAGAAAGTCGCTGGAGCGCAGCGGAGTACGCCAATAATATTGCGGCAGCCACGGATCCGTCTAAGCTGATTGGTTAATCTGAGCTTATATTATCGCTTGCTTTAATCATAGATACTCAACTTTTACGAGTATGTAGGTTCACCTTTATATGAAAGTGAAGTGTCAAAGTGACATGACTTACAATAAAAACCGGCCAAGTGCGAGGCGGACTCGAGCACGTAGTGTTCTAAGTGCATCTAAATAAATGCTATTCTTTATTATATTGGAGTTTATTGAATGAGTAAAGGAGGAGGACTTATGTCATCTTTACACATAAAGATAAAATATACTGCTGCCAGCCAGGGTATGGCAAACATCTGGAGGATATACCCATAATCGTCATGCTGAGCAGGCGGGTTGGCGATCGCAGGGCGTAGCTTCTTGATCCGGTGACGCTGCTGCCCGTCATCGGCCTATTGTATATAGCTACGCCTTCTATCGTGATGGTTATACCGCCACCATTCGGTATGTCAGAGCCTCGTTTGTTGTTCGGCAGGATGCACCACGGGCAGGTTAGGATGGCTTGGAGCGAAAAGGTGATCCTTACATCCCCTCAACGCTATTCCTCCTAATAATCCCCGTATCCTTAAATAATTAATCAGCATCACTATTCCTGATAATTTTACCATACACGGTACTGTATGTTAGAGTACTGTATGACATGTGTGTTAGGGGTATATATGACATTCTGTGGTGGGGCGTTAACCCGACCCTAGAATGTCTTTGTAGACAGTTGCACAGGTCAGTACACTACAGGTGTGGTGTGGTACAAGTTGTGTGTTTGCCAGAGACAAGCCTAACATAGTGTTAAATATTTAACTATTTACCAGAACATTTTTTTATAGTAGCTCGACATAATGGCTTCCCTACGCCTGATGGAAAGCCATAGAGAAGCCCAAATCGCTGTGACAACTGGCAAGTAACTGGCTGTCAGTTGCCACTCCCATGCCGGCCCAACTCTAACCCCCCACGAGCTCCGGAGACCCTGATATTTATTTTGAAAATATATTTCATGTACAGAATTGACCTTCCTATAGATTTATTATAAGTATAGATGTTTATTTGCCTAGTTATTATAGTTCTTATTAGACACACGGACGGAAGGACAATCAACGAAGTCTTAGTAATATAGATCCATTTTTAGCCTTTGAACTCTAAAATGTGGTTTCTATCGTGAAGAACCTAGAGAATCACTCTTTTTCTTCACCAATATTTTTGTATTTACAACTGTTTATAACATATTTGAAGGTATTCTATTTAAAAGTTTGTACTGTACTCTCCTTTTGAGTCGTATATAATAGGGGTTGCAGGGAGCATCGCGTGTAAGCTAATGCCTTGGACCACCCCCCAGTTTCGAGCCGCTTGTTTTAGGCACCTCTGTGGCACTAACGAGACGTATCCCATTTATCCGCCGCCGACATGCGGCAACCAAAGGATTAATTTGGAGCCTGATTTGGAGCTATGGGAGCCGAACCCCTTATAACACCGTACATGTATGGGTAATAAGCGTTTAAATGTCGTGAAATCTACTGAGCGAATATAAAAGGCGCACCTACCTAATATTCTCGTATTTTGATTGGCCCGATGGCTCATTTGGTAGTTACCTTTGCCATCTGAGCCAAGGGTCGTGGGTTCCATTCCCGAACAGTTCAAACGTTTGTGTCCATGAACATGATAGATAGATAGACACTCTTTATTGCACAAAACACAGCCCAATTTCAATGCCCAATGTCAGACAAGTCAAAACGGTCATTAACATAAATCAAGAACCCATTGATATCGTTAACTCAACAGTGTTCTTAGGTATCACCTTAGACTCAAGATTGCAGTGGGCTCCACATGTTGCTGCCCTGGCAGGACGACTTAGTTCAGCTGCATATGCTGTTAGGAAGATTAGACATTTAACTGATGTCGACACTGCGAGATTGGTTTATTTTAGCTACTTCCATAGTGTTATGTCCTATGGCCTTCTACTGTGGGGCTCAGCGGCAGACATCCAGACCATATTTGTTTTACAAAAGAGAGCTATCAGAGCCATATACAAACTTGGCCCACGTGATTCTCTTAGATACCTTTTTAAAGAAATAAATATCTTAACTGTCGCTTCCCAATATATCATGGACTGTTTAATCCATGTTTATAAGAACAAGCACAAGCTTCCTAAAAATTCAGATAGTCATAAATTCAATACCAGAAACAGGCACAAGCTAGCTATTCCTAATCTGAGGTTGAATAAATGTGGAAACTCATTTATAGGGCTTAGCATAAAAATGTTCAAAAAATTGCCTCAATGTATAATTGATCTACCCATACAAAAGTTTAAATTATATATTAAAGGATGTCTAATAAAGAAAGGTTATTACAGAATTGAAGACTATTTAAGTGATAAGACTGTATGGTCAACTGCCAAATAAGCGGATGCTGCTCGCCTGCAAATTATAACCATTTCATTGGTTGTTTATATAGAGTCATATGTAACTTCTATTCTATGTGAGCTACGTCCTTCAGTTAATTTATTCATTTATAAGTTTTATGATTTTACCAAATATTTTATATTGGGGTAACTGGACTAGTCATGCTCACTAAAATGTTTCTGGGGTGGTGGCGGGTCGTTACATTCCCTCAAATATGGTTGAATGAAGCGATGGCTGGTACACACGTCATACTTGTGAACAGGTGCTGCCTTGGAGACTGGTCTACTCCTGATTGCCCTATATAGAGTATGTTAAGGTTAATTTTTTTTTAATCTAATTTATAATTTATTTTGTAAGGCCCCAGACTGTATGACGTGGTCGTAGTTAAAAGTATGAATGTGATAATAATATTGTAAACACCATTTTGAAAAGAGCAACTACACGAGTTTCTTGCCGGTATCTTCTCGGTAGAACGCTGCTTTCCGAACCGGTGGTAGCTTCGACGATTTGTAAGTGTTTTTCATAAAAACCTATACAAATAAAGATTATTTTGACTTTGACTTTGACAGAGATTACAGGAAAACATAATACGGACAAAACATAGCACAATTTAAGCGGTCTTATCGCTTGTAGCAACATGTCTGTGTGTATTGGTCTCGGTGATTTCTATGCATAATATTATGTATTTATTTACAAAAAAAAGTATCTATGTGAAGTACAAGCTTTGGCCTAGTTTGGGGCTAGATGGCGATGTGTGGCCCAGCGTGGCATGTCTTGGGTTAATTTATTTAATTATTTATTAGCTAGCATGCACTAGATATCAGTAAATTGTGTGTATTTTTCTTAGGATAGGTACTTAGTCTATCCTAATTACGACTGGAGTCTGGATTTGTCAAATTGAGAAATTGAGTCCCTTAGTTTGACAATAGATGACCATCCACATTTGACCAGCTTTCTCAGAAATAAATTAAATGAAAACGAGTCAAAAACATGTAAATTCCTGAAGCGGCTTATTCATTTATCGCGTTCATACAAAGAACGTATCCCAGCCGGGGACGGAGACAAAGAAACAGCTCGTTAGTATGTATGAGGTAATCCCAGCGTGAGTGCAGAGCTAAGATTCCTCTTGCATTTTCACAGCTTAGGTACCTAGTTGGTTTAATTTTAAAGCGCGTTTTTTAAACAGTTTCAACCGAAAGATCCAAAAGAAATTAGAAAATGTTATTAAAGACATCTAGTAGTGCAACCTAGTTTTGCTCTCTGTCTTCAGAAAATCACCTGAAGTTTGTCTGGAAGAGATCGCTCACTAGCGATAAAAGACCGCCTAGATTGTACCACAATATGTGTGTATCACCTTTACTGTATTTGTACTGTGTTTTGTGCAATAAAGAATATCTATCTATATAGTTTTGTCTCTAGTAAGAGATCCCTTCCAGACATCCTTCAAGTTTCACCATTACCTCAGTCCACGACTATCACATTACTATTTCTTCCTATGGAAGAGTCGTTACAGTTGAAAGAATCTCAGCTTCTCAGCCAGTGCGGTTTACCCGCATAGCCGGCGACGACCATCAACTTGGCGTAATACCCACGAAGTGACTTCGTTCGCATTTCGGAATCAGTCGTCGTACAACCAATGTAATCTCAGATCAGCATAGCTACAAAAACTGACAACAAGTGACTGGTTTAGTTACTTGTCCGTTGTCGCAGCGGCTTGGGCCTCACTTTCACTTTCCATCAGGGGATGGCGAGTCCACTCATTTGTAGTTACCACTGCGTCGCTCGCCTGTAGGGTTCGTTTCGTATACACGCGCCTTGTCGACCGTTTAAAAAGCGTATATTCCGAACTAGCTGTTGCGTAGCACGCGTTGATATCGGGTTTTAAAAATAATGGTCTTCCATAAAATGTTACCTAAATTTTAAGTTAGACCTCTAATAATACATTGGTGAAAACCGCACTTAATTCCATGCAGTAGTATTCCCGTGATGCGCGATCAAACATACAGATAAAAAATTCTTCCGTTTTCCCAACACTTCCCGTCACTGCTCTACTTCTATTGATTGTAGCGTGATGAAAAGTATACTATAACCTGCCCAGGAGTATGAAGATTAATTGTACTAAGTTTCGTCAATATCCGTTCAGTAATTATTGCCATATGAACCACCAATTCAATCCACAAATTGACCAAATAAAACAATGTATATTCAGTAACTTACTTTATATATTTTATATTTGAAAATTCTTGGTACAATGTACAAGTTTGGACTTAATTCTCTGGGACTTAAAATTAAAATTCGCATTATCTATGTTAACAATATTGAGAGTTTAAGATACAGAGTAGGGTAAATAATTATGAAACTAAGCTTCTTGAAGCCATTTCGAAAATTTACTTAAATTTCATTCAATATTTTGTGCCTTCACTGTATATTCATATTTTAACACTTCATTATTCGCAACAACTTGTATGCCAAGCTTATTTAAGTAGAATACAATAGGAAAATAGTAACTTTAAACGCTTAGTCGCACAAAGATTAAGTTGCAAAATGCAAAATTTTCATCGTTACTTGATGATCGATTTTTTTATGACAGATTGGTCAACGGACCTGAAGGTCACCTGATGGTAAGTGATCACTTTAGCCCATAGACACCGTAACACCAGGGGAGTCATACTCATATTGAGCGAAAAGTACCAGAAGCGCATAAATGTGTGAGAAGTCGAAGACCAAATATTGTTTCTATGAAAATGTAGGGTCTTATTTAACCACCATTAAGTTATTTTTTTAAATGATCATCATCACCGAATCAACGGGATGTTGGGGTAACGGAGGGCTCACACCCGTAACCAACATTAGGTATAATAACGCAACCTACTGACTTCCTACATACCTATGCGCTCCTGGTACTTTCATTCAATCAGTCATTGCATGTTACGTCGAAAATTTGACATTCTGCAACTTGAAAATTCTGTGATTAAACGACTTTATACCGTAATACATACAGTAAAATCAACCTAAAAGGTTTTTATTTTATTTTGTGTAAATCAACATTTCCAATTTCAAATTAACATTCAATTTCAAATGAACTCACAGATAAAGGCAACACAAGTTTTACAATACAAGCATTATTACATTTACATTAAATTATTTTTACACAAAATGTTTATCTAATTAATTATGTTTAATAATAGCAATTTGGATTGATATGGAACTTGAAGATCTAGACAATATATATTTTTAAAAGTTGTTATTAGATCTTTTTTAATCAGTTAAATCAATCAAACAATGTAAATATTTGAAAGGCTTTTAGTCACAGAGATTGGATTGGCGTAAGGTAGCGCAGGACAGACCGAAGTGGAAATCGTTATTCTTGGTGGCCAAGACTCATTTTGGGGCCCGGGGCCATGTTAGTAAGTAAGTTTAGTCACAGAGAGGCATTACCTTTGTCCAGCAGTAGACTGCGACAGACTGACAATTATTATTCCTCCAGGAAGATGATGGAGGGGACATTGCTCTACGAGATGCATCGTGGTCAGATTTCACTATCACAATGGGGCAAATATTCGCCCCAAAGATTTGCTACCAACAACCACCATGTCAAGTTCTGAGCCGTTTTTAGGGTAAATCTCACAAAAAAAGTTTATAGAAATTTCTGTTAATTTTTGTTTTTTTTTTATAGTGGCTCGACATATTGGCTTCCCTACGCTCGATGGAAAGCGAAAGAAAAGCCCAAGTCGCTGTAACAACGGGCAAGTAACTGGTCATGCGGTATTCTACAGTGTGGAGGTCCTTCCCCGGACGGGCGGCTCAATTCAAGCGAAGATTCGCTTTGCCCTACCTCTCTTAAGTGGTAGTTTTTTTTTTTTTTTTTTTTTTTTTTATGGAATAGGGGGCAAACGGGCCTGAAGGTCACCTGATGGTAAGTGATCACTTCAGCCCATAGACACCGCAACACCAGGGGAGTCACAGGTGCGTTGCCGGCCTTTGAGAAATCTATAGGCTCGCTTTTTGAAGGTCCCTAAATCATATCCACTCGGAAAAATTGCAGCAGGAAGCTGATTCCAAAGACCGGTTGCACGAGGCAGAAAATTGCGCGCAAAACGCACCGTGGAAGACCTCCAACTATCAAGATGATAAGGATGAAATCTAGAATTGGTGCGAGATGTACGATGATGAAAAATAGCAGCCGGTACCAGATCAAACAATTCCTCCGAACACTCGCCGTGATATATACGGTAGAAAACGCACAAAGACGCAACATCCCTGCGCAAAGATAAAGGGTCTAGTTTCTCTGAAAGTTCTCGGTCGTCAATGATTCGAGCCGCTCTTCGCTGGATACGGTCAAAAGGAAGAAGTTGATACTGAGGTGCCCCGGCCCACAGATGAGAACAATATTCCATGTGAGGTCGCACCTGTGCCTTGTACAGTTGAAGACGGTGGGCTGGTGTGAAATATTGTCTCGCTCTGCCAAGAACACCCAGCTTCTTGGAGGCCAGTTTAGCCTTTCCCTCCAGATGACCCCTGAACTGAACATTGCTCGAGATATCAACGCCGAGAATATGGAGTGAGGATGCCGCGTCCAAGGGATTACCGCAGAAACGAGGGGACACGACAAAGGGAGAACGCTTAGCGGTAAACGCGCAGACCTGAGTCTTGTTCGGGTTAAAATTGACCAGGTTCTCGTTGCCCCAAGATAGGACCGAGTCTAAGGTGGTCTCAATTTTACCCACAAGATTATTCCGGCTTTCAATGATGTTTTCCCGAGAGGTTTGTGCATTACCCATGTATAAAGCGTCCCCTGTACTATCGTCCGCATAACAATGTATGTCACGAATATGCAACATGTCATTGATATGCAGAAGAAATAAGGTAGGGGACAGTACACAGCCTTGTGGCACACCAGCGTTCACGGGCTTCGCCTCAGAGCAAGAACCGTCGACAACGACACTGATGCTCCGCTCCGCAAGAAAACTGGCAAGCCAACCACACAACCTCTCAGGAAGCCCATATGATGGAAGTTTCGCTAAAAGCGCTTTATGCCAAACACGGTCAAACGCCTTTGCTATATCCAAACTAACAGCCAAAGCCTCACCCTTGCTCTCAACCGCCTCCGCCCAGCGGTGTGTGAGGTATACAAGGAGGTCACCCGCCGATCGGCCCTGACGAAAACCGTATTGGCGATCACAGAGCAGCTGGTGTTCCTCCAAGTATCCAAGGAGTTGGCGATTTATTATTGTCTCCATTAGTTTAGAGAGCAATGACGTAATGGCAATTGGTCTGTAGTTGGAAGGGTCTGATCGGTCTCCCTTCTTGGGAATCGGATGGACAAGCGCTGACTTCCAGGATTTAGGGACGATACCGGTGGTGTATGAAAGCCGAAAAAGGCGCGTGAAGACCGGCGTTAGCTCAGGAGCACAAATTTTGAGCACTATTGGTGGGATGCCGTCAGGCCCACTCGACTTATTGATGTCCAGGGAGAAAAGCAGACTACGAACATTGCTCTGCAAAAAACGAATGTTCGGCATGGTGCTATCACACTGCCGGATGGTAGGAGGTGATTTTCCCTGGTCATCAAGGATCGAGCTTGACGCAAATAGAGAGCCTAGGAGGTCAGCTTTCTCCTTTGCGGTATGGGCAAGCGTGTCATCAGCTGTGCAAAGTGGTGGAAAAGACGACTTGCAGAAATTGCCCAAAACAGCCTTGGCAAGAGACCAGAAAGCTCTAGTCCCAGAAGGAAGTTTAGTGAGCTTCTTGCCAATTCTCCGGATAAAGTTGGACTTCGCAGCAGCTATCACCTTTTTGTAAGACCTGGTGGCAAGATTGTAGGTCTTTTTTAAAGCACCAATCTGTGGGTCTCCGGACGCGGTAGCTGCAGCCCAGGCGTTGTAACACTCCTGTTTTCGGCGAGACGCCAGTTTACAGGAATGATCAAACCAAGGCTGGGAACGGCCACCGACGGGAACAACAGAGGACGGAACAAAGAGCTCCATGCCCTGAAGCACCACGTCCGCGACAGACTCAGCAACCGCGTCAATATCGTCCGACGCGAAGCAAACCTGACCCCACGGATAGGATGCAAAGAATGAGCGCATCTCATCCCAGTCCGCTGAACCATAATGCCAAACACGACGACTGCTCACTGTTCGCGAACGTGTAAGGCGGGAGAGAGGCACAGCGCATCGAATAAGGCAATGGTCGGATGAACCCAGTGGAGCATTGATAGTTACGCTGTAATTATCGGGATGAGAGGTCAACACTAGGTCCAACAAAGATGGTAAGTGGTCTTCAATGTCTGGAATTCGCGTCGGCGAAGACACCAGCTGTGTAAAGGAGAATGCTGCAGCAAAGTCACAGACAGATCTTCCCGCGTGATCAGTTGTGCGAGACCCAAGCCAGTCAACGTGATGGGCGTTGAAATCGCCAAGGATCACAACCTCAGCTGAAGGGATCTGCTGCATCAGAGAATCAGTCGCAATTTGAATGTGCTCCATGAGTCGATCGGTTTCGGCGTTACCGCTATGGGACCTGTATAGGCACGCATAGATGCGCGGATGGTCGTCGCAGTCTACACGCAGCCAAAGGATGGATAGGTCCTTACCTTCAAAATTGCTGAGGCGGCGGATGCAAATATCCTCCCTGACATAAGCGCAAACTCCGGCACGTTGCACAAATCTGTGCTCCAAGTTGTAGCCAGGGTAACGCAAATAGGAGATGTCAGGTGGCGAGGAAATCTACGTCTCAGTGAGGAACAACAAGGCCGGTTTAGCCGCCTTTCCGCCTACCGCCTACCTACCGCCTTCAGTTTATACAAAAAGGTTATACCAAAGCCTCTGCGACTCTTAGGAGGAAATATTGAAACTTGTATAACGAAACACAAAGCTAAAATGCGCCTTACAACTTTGTAACAAGATAATAATTGTGTGTGAAGTAGATATTATGTTACAGTAAAAGCTCGAATTACGGTAAATCTCAAGATTTTTGAGTAAAACATACCATTTACCAGTTGGTAACCTATACCATTAAGAGTTCTTGAGTGGTCTTAGGTGGTAAATGTAGACCTATACAATTCTTTTTAATGGTATAGGTCTACATTTACCATCTTTCACTTGGTAAGTCTTAGAATTTACATCAAAAGCACGATAAGTAAAAGAGATTCTATTTTGTTTGTGGGAAATTACTTTTACAAAACTAACCTTATCTAGCTGGCTGTGGTAAAACCTATCATGTACCAAATTCTAATAGAAAAAGCGATTACAAAAGGCCATTTTTAGGGTTCCGTAGCCAAAATGGCAAAAACGGGACCCTTATAGATTCGTCATGTCTGTCTGTCTGTCTGTCTGTCTGTCTGTCTGTCTGTCTGTCTGTCCGTCCGTATGTCACAGCCAGTTTATTCCGAAACTATAAGAGCTATATTATTGAAATTTGGTACGTAGATGTATTCTGTGAACCGCATTAAGATTTTAAAATAAAATCAGAAAAAAATTCAAAATTTTTGGGGTTCCCCATACATAGAACTGAAACTGAAAATTTTTTTTATCATCGAACCTATACGTGTGGGGTATCTATGGATAGGTAATTGAAAATGATGTCGAGGTTACTAACATAATTTTTTTCTAAACTGAATAGTTTGCGCGAGAGACTCTTCCAAAGTGGTAAAATGAGTGTCCCCCCCCCCGTAACTTCTAAAATATGGGCATGATAAAACTGAAAAAAATATATTATGTGTATCACTATGAAAACTACTAACGAAATTTGGTTTGAATGAAATCTAGCCAGTAGTTTTTTTTTAAACGTCATAAATCAAATTACCAAATTTTTTCATTTAATTAACTCCAATATAATAAAACGTAAAGAAAAACATTTATTTAGCTGTATAGTGGTACGGAACCCTACGTGCGAGAGTCCGACTCGCACTTGGCCGGTTTTTATAGCCTTACATTTACCAACTCATGTCGGTAAATCTTAGGATACTTACTCAAAATCTCAGTATTTACCGTAGTTCGAGTTTTTACAGTACCTAACACATAATATACTGGCCTTTAAGTTTGTTATGTACATACATAGTAGATATTGCAACGAGTCGGGCCACATAAAGCTTACAATTTATGAGCCTTCGTAAAACAATGCAGTGTCAACATTTTAGTTGATTAAATTTGCTAAACTAATTAATTCCTCTTAACTAGTTTTCCCTCTATTTCACTATTAGGTGGTGTGTTGTATGATATTAGATTCATAAAGCGTTTATTTTGTTACTAGAGTTTTGCTTGTTTTGTAATAAAGTGTGACTTATTTTTTGGTAGTCATGCCCTTTTATTTATATTGAACGACATAGCAAATATAAAAATAAATATTATAGGTGTATGTTTTATGCTTAACGTTATGTGATTGAAATGTAGTCATGTTTATTATAGTAATTGAATTTGTTAGTAAAATAAAAAATAACGTAGGTAAAAATTTAATGTGACATAAAAAATAAAATAATATGAACACGAAACCATTATTATTTCGAACATCTTACATCACTTTGTTTGGGCAAGTAGGCTGGAGGGCAAAGATTAATGCAAACATTGACCCAAGTGACCTCCTAAACTATACCATTATGTGACCCGACCCTCATACTCGATAATGCTTCTAACAATTGACAACAAATTGTTTAATCTAATATTACATCGTATTCATAATACTGCACCGTGTAATCGCTAACAATAACACATTGTATATAAATTATTTCATTTATTAATTGAACTTAATAATGCCTCAAAAAATTAACTACATTTTTTTCATTTAATACTATTCCATGAATAGGTAATGCATTTTATAATATCCTACATTGCATTTATATACAATATCCTTCAAGCGAATCGTATTGCTTCATACTTTTTTTTAGAAATAAAGTTACTTTTAATATTATTAAATTCAATTATAACTACATTTATTATTATAATCCAATATACATTACCGTTTTCTATCATAAGACTATCTACGATAGCCATAAAAATAATAAATAAATTGTGTATATTTTATGTATTTTACTAAATTGACAGTAATATGTTTAATTAGATTCGTTTTAATCGAACGCGTTTAAATACAATTCACTTAGTTTGCATTTTTTTGGCAATTAACTACAGTTTCTATACATTAAGTTGCATTGACTATCATTTGTGCAAACTTTAAACGTTTAAGTTACGATAATATAAAACTAAGCATAGCGCATCGTGCACATTTTTTTATTATGATAATAATATTTTTTATTTACAATATATATTTATATATAATTTTGTGTATAGTACAAAACATTTTACTAAATATTTTGATTCCTACTTATATTTAAATCAATTCAAGGACAATTTTTATTTATTTTTCAAAGATAATGTAATGCATTGTGTTCATAGTACATTTATTTCTTATAAGTGACCTTAAGAGTAGGGCCCTTGCATGGTTTTACTGATATCCGACTAGAGTTCATTTTTACAAGTATCAACTAGTTTTTCGTCGGCACCTACCTTTTTGACATTTAAAATGTTTGAATTATCAATTATCAAATTAAATTTACACATACTCGTAGAAGGTACATAACAAAATAAAAAAAGGCTTTAGTTTCAAAAATGGAACAATTATTTCGATTACAAATAAAAAGTAAAACACTTATTTTGGTGTTCATGACAATATTTTGAATATCGAGTATTCTCCGTTAAAATCATTAAAGTTTTTTGTTCCATTTTATTTATTAACTATTTGAGATTTGATTTTGAATTGACATCTGTAATGTTTTTATAGGAATCAGTTCTGAGAAGTAGTCATTTAAGTACAAAGTTGATATTTTTTATGACTCCCAATGAAGTCAATTGCTAAGTTTAGCAATTGTTTAGCAATTGTAATAAAAAATATTACATAATAAGTATCATGGCGTTTCTAAGCGGAAAACTTGCATGAGAACATTATTTAACTTAAAACGTATGGGAACGACATTTTATTTGGATAATTTACCAAGTCTCATTGTTAGTATCCTGATCAGCCACACCAATGGTTTCCCAGAAATCAAATCAAATCATTTTTATTCCTCTCCATAATAACACCAAATGGTGGATCACTCAGCGAAAGTTTCAGTCGTGTCATTCTTCCGTTATAAAAAAAACTATTCGTACCAATTCCTTGCCTAGGCTAAACTGCTTTCCAAACCATTTAAGCCCACAATTCACCAAAATAGCTCCATCATATCAAAAATCATACGACATCAATTCAAATTCAAATCGTTTAAATCAGATCATGAACTCAGATCACTCGAACACTATAAAACTGTTCACCTCAATTGCAATTCCTTTAGAGTCCATTTTCGCTGCGGCCTACCGACCTCACTCACCTCCACTGGCCTCTATTACCATGACATAGAGTTCAGAATCGTCTGGTTTAGTCGGTGCAGGTCTTGCAACACTGCTCCTTGTAGCGTCGCAGAGCGCACATGTTCATAGCTCGGACGTTTTCGCAAAATCTCGATGTGTCCCGACAGACGCCGTCTGAGGAAATGAAAAGGAAAAATTAGGTACCGTCAGAAGAAACGTTTGAGTCGGTTTTTGCTAGGAAAGTCCGCCCCATAGTAGGTTTTAATATCGCTTAATATCGGCACAATATCACAGTTCACTGCTAGACATAGACATTCCCAATTGTTCATCATCATCATCATCATCAGCCTATTGCAGTCCACTGCTGGACATAGGCCTCTCCAGTTGTACGCCACTTAGGGCAAACATCTGGAGGATATACTCATAATCGCCACGCTGGGCAGGCGGGTTGGCGATTGCAGGGCTTAGCTTAACCCATAGAATACTGCAGCAAAATTACTGAATGGTCGTATTTCTGTCGGAGACTAGGGTTTCCAGACAGTCCGTCCGGAGAAGGACCTCCACCCTATAGAATACTGCAGCCAAATGACCTCCGGGTCGTGTTTTCGGAGTAGGGTTTTCGGAGCTCGTGGTGGGTTAGGGTTAGGCCGGCATGGCGGTGGCAACTAATCAGTTTCCTGCCCGTTGTCACAGCGACTTGAGCTTCTCTTTCACTTTCCATCAGGCGTAGGGAAGCCATTATGTCGAGCTACTTTATAAAATCGCCTTCAAATCCGACTTGTTTCCCGACCGTACCGCGTCCAAGATTGCTCCCCGCTTTCAGGGGGCGAAATAAACTTTTTCCGTTGAACAAAACTATTGTCCACCGTTTGACAAAGATTCGTGCAGTATTGTCCCACGCTGGACAAAGAATCGTAAACACTAATGAGGCGTGTATTGATAGAATTAAATGGTTGCTACGTGGACTAAATTTAAAGGCACAGTGTCGTTGGACAATGTTAATGCATTTATTCTTTTCAAAACTGGCTTTATTATGTTTCGTTTATTTTGTTGTAGTTATACAACGGGGCTAATAAGATCATCATCAGCATCACCAAGATACTACGTCCGGCGCGTAACTCTCCGATTGAGGTGAATGAGGTGATACATCGATGCACTAATGACTAATTAAATCGCCATCGTCGCAATTCATACCGAGTTTCTTCTCGGTAGAAATCTACTTTCCGAACACGCAGGTAGCTTCTTTTTACATTGCTTTTATTTACATTTTTACATTACTTTTTACATTTTTTTGATTCATAAGTGCTTATGAATAAAGGTATTTTCATTTTCACTGCTGGACATAGATTAGGACACTAGGGCCTAGGGTATAAGGTTCTCTTCCTAACCTCATATGATTATGTCTGGCTGGCGAGACCACCGCTTCTCGCCCTTACAACAATCGCTCCTGCCCCATTTTGGTCCATTACGGGTCGGGAGGAAGCGCTCCTGCCCGTGCAATTGGTCCATACCTCTCGTGCACCCGTCTCTCTCTTGCACGCCCTTACTATCAGCGGGTGGCGCAGGCACCGCCACCTATTGGTCTGTAGCGACATGCTACAATATTTATCTCTAGTTCCGCCTACCAAACAACAGATAGCGCTTCCCACGCCGCTACAGCTAGCGCCATTTTAGTCCAGACTGGTCCGGTAGATCATTTAGTAGTGATCTCTGCCTTTTGTGCCGAACTGCCGAGGGTTGTGGGTTCGATTCCCGCACAGTTGCACCCGTCCCGCTCGCACGCCCTCGCCACTAGCGTGCGGCGTATGTAGCCGCTGGCAGCGCCATCTATTAGCTGGTCTGTAGCGATACTATCTCTAGTTCCGCTTACCAACAACAGATGGCGCTACCTGTGGTTGCACCCACGCCCTATAATACCTAGGTCCATACCTCTCGTGCACCCGTCCCGCTCGCACGCCCTCGCCACGAGCGGGCGGCGCATGTTCCCGCAGGCAGCGCCGGCGCCGCGCTCGCGCCACACGCATCTACGGGTCTGTAGTGATACTATCTCTAGTTCCGCCTACCAACAACAGATGGCGCTACCTATGGTTGCACGCACGCTATACCTAGGTCCATACCTCTCGTGCACCCATCCCGCTCGCACGCCCTCGCCACCAGTGGCGGGCTGCTGGCAGCGCCATATATTAGTCTGTAGCGATACTATCTCTAGTTCCGCCTACTAACAACAGATGGCGCTACCTTCGCCACTGCAGCTGGCGCCATCTCTTGGTCCATACCTCTCGTGCAGCCGTCCCGCTCGCACGCCCTGGCCACGAGCGGGCGGCGCATGTTGCCGCAGGCCGCGCCGGCGCCGCGCTCGCGGCCGCGCCTGCCGCCGCGCCACACGCAGCGCAGCGTCCGGTGCTGGCGGCCGCGCGCGCCGCACGGACCGACGCACTGGACAGTGGAGAATGTGGTTAAAGTATTGAAGTAGCGTGGGTAAGTGAGCCGCATACATTCAGAATTGAAATTTAGATTTGCAAAAAGAATGCCCTAGTACACCTTTAGTCGTCTTCTACGACACCTACAAGATGGGACACAATTCACAGAAGTACAGGAGTTCCTACCTTACTCCAAGGTCCGACGGACCAAGCTGGCCTGCACGGCTTCGTCTCCCTCCTCATCTTGTCTGGCTGCGAGCTGTACTCGCACTGGGGATCCAGCAGGACGCTCCCGTTCTCAGCCACGCACTCCACGCGACGTCTGCTCACAGCTATTGAAAGGTGATTTGAAGCAGTTAACTTAAATGGTAGTTTAAGAGTCATCATCATTAACAGCCTGCTGACATCCACTGCTGGACATAGGCCTCCCTTCCTTTTGAGTCGTCATCATCATCATCATCAGCCTATTGCAGTCCACTGCGGGACATAGGCCTCCCTTCCTTTTGAATCATCATCATCAGCCTATTGCAGTCCACTGCTGGACATAGGCTTCCCTTTCTTTTGAGTCATCATCATCCTCATCAGCCTATTGCAGTCCACTGCTGGACATAGGCGTCCCTTCCTTTTGAGTCATCATCATCATCATCAGCCTATTGCAGTCCACTGCTGGACATAGGCCTCCCTTCCTTTTCAGTCATCATCATCAGCCTATTGCAATCCACTGCTGGACATAGGCTTCCCTTCCTTTTGAGTCATCATCATCATCATCACCAGCCTATTGCAGTACACTGCTGGACATAGGCCTCCCTTCCTTTTGAGTCATCATCATCATCATCAGCCTATTGCAGTCCACTGCTGGACATAGGCTTCCCTTCCTTTTGAGTCATCATCATCATCATCAGTCTATTGCAGTCCACTGCGGGACAATCATCAGTCTATTGCAGTCCACTGCGGGACATAGGCCTCCCTTCCTTTTGAGTCATCATCATCAGCCTATTGCAGTCCACTGCTGGACATAGGCTTCCCTTCCTTTTGAGTCATCATCATCATCATCAGTCTATTGCAGTCCACTGCGGGACATAGGCCTCCCTTCCTTTTGAGTCATCATCATAATCATCAGTCTATTGCAGTCCACTGCGGGACATAGGCCTCCCTTCCTTTTGAGTCATCATCATCAGCCTATTGCAGTCCACTGTTGGGCATAGGCCTCCCTACCTTTTGAGTCATCATCATAATCATCAGCCTATAGCAGTCTACTGCTGGACATAGGCCTCCCTTCTTTTGAGTCATCATCATCATCATCAGCCTATGCAGTCCACTGCTGGACATAGGTTTCCCAGCCGTTCGCCTCTTAGGGCTCTTCCCCTGTCCTCCTCTCCACATTGTCTCAGCCAGTAAAGTCGGATAGATTTTATCTCTCAATCCATACAAACTCACCAGCACCGCTGGCCAAGCAGCGAATGGGTGACCACGGGCCCGCACGCCAGGTGGCGCAGCCGCTGCTGTGGCAGGTCTTCAGCACCTCCGGGGGCGTGGCGCCTCGGGAGATACACTCCTCAGTCTCCACTGTGGTGGTGGAGTTATGTGTCTTGTGCTAGGGGAGAAACGTTTATTTATCATCATCATTAAATAAATAAATAAATAATAAATTAATAACCCAAGACATGCCACGCTGGGCCACACAGCGCCACCTAGCCCCAAACTAAGCCGAAGCTTGTACTATGGGTACTAGACAACTGATAAACTTACTTAGATATATTTTTTTTTGTAAATAAATACATATTATACATAGAAAACACCCAGACCAATACAAACAGACATGTTCATGAACACAAATGTTTGTACTGTGCGGGAATCGAACCCACGACCCTTGGCTCAGAGGGCAGAGGTCACTACCAAATGAGCCACCGAGCCTGTCAAGCTAGCATTATCAGCCTATTGCAGTCAACTGCTGGACGTAGGCCTCTCAACTTGTTCGCCACATAGTTAAAACATCTGGAGGATATACTCATAATCGCCACGCTGGGCAGGCGGGTTGGCGATCGCAGGGCGTAGCTTATCGCTCCGGTGACGCTGCTGCCCGTCACCGGTCAGCCGTATTTAGCTACGCCTTCAATTGTGATCGTAATACCGCCACCAGTCGGTTGCCAGCGCTTTTATATCTGGACGATAAAAGATCATACATTTTCCTTATTGTTTGGTGTCCAAACTCGCGTTTAATTCGGGGTGAATGCTTCATACAAACTTCCACCCCCCATTATAGGGAAGTGGGGGGTTAGAAAGGGGCAAAAAGTAGCCAATGTTACTCTCTATCACTTCAACTATCTCCACTGAAAAAATAACGTCAATTTGTCGCTCCGAAAGAAAGACAAACATACAGACAGACACACTTTCCCATTTATAATATTAATTATTAAGTAAAGATATTAGTATAGATGTTACCTGACAAACAGCCCCTCTGACTTGGTGTCCGGTCTGTCCACAAGGCGCGTTGCACGGTGACCAATCCGTCGTCATCCACACGTATTCGTGAGCGTCCAGATATTGCTTGAACCTGACAACAAAAACACCAGAAGTCTTGAGATGAGGATCACCATTGTGGTGATGGGATGTAAGGGACTCATATCATTTTATACATATTATTCACTAGCTGTGCGGGTTTCAAAAATAACGGACCTCCACAAAATGTTACCTAAATTTTAAGTTAGACTTCTAGCAATACATTGGTGAAAACCGCATTCAATTCCTTGCAGTAGTTAGAAGCCCAAGTCGCTATGGCAACTGGCAAGTAACTGGTCAGTTACATGTCGGTTGCCACCGCCAT
This sequence comes from Conogethes punctiferalis, assembly GCA_031163375.1. Classification (NCBI taxonomy): domain Eukaryota; kingdom Metazoa; phylum Arthropoda; class Insecta; order Lepidoptera; family Crambidae; genus Conogethes; species Conogethes punctiferalis. The sequence continues at coordinate 10,604,361 of CM062102.1, read as the reverse complement.
GCCGGCCCAACCCTAACCCCCCACGAGCTTCGGAAACCCTACTTACCAGCAGAAACACGACCCGGAGGTCATTTGGCTACGGTATTCTATAGGTTAGAGGTTCTTCCCCGGACGGGCAGCTCAATTCGAGCGAAGATTCGCTATGCCCTACCGCTCTTCAAAAGTCAATAGGTGTGCAATAAAGAATCTATCTACTTACTTGTCTAGCTTAATTTAAACCCTACAAAACTTTAACTAGACTTCAAGTTCATGTTGGTTAAACGCTTGATTTACTTATGCCATTCATGAGTCAACAGTTGTGAATTCGAGAAATTCAAATATCAAGTTAGATCAAAGACTTCGCTACATGTTTGTTGTATACTATCATGGGAATTCCTTTGACAGTCTTGCCTTGGGCTTTTACAATGTTATTACTGCAAATAGTCTGTTGATTGGCAGAATAGTGTTGGCAAAAGTTTTTTTTTTATATAGTGGCTCGACATAATGGCTTCCCTACACCTGATGGAAAGCGAAAGAGAAGCCCAAATCGCTGTGACAACTGGCAAGTAACTGGTTAGTAACCTGTCAGTTGCCACTGCCATGCCGGCCCAACCCTACCCCCCACGAGCTCCGGAAACCCTACTCACCAGCAGAAACACGACCCGGAGGTCATTTGGCTGCGGTATTCTATAGGGTGGAGGTCCTTCCCCGGACGGGCGGCTCAATTCGAGCGAAGATTCGTTATGCCCTACCTCTCTTAAACTATAACGCAAGTGCTTAAGCTACTTAAGGATAGCAGCAATGTATAAGATGTAGTTTGATATTCATTACTTACATTTAGCTTAGTCTATCGCAACACGATCTCAAGTGTTGGTACAATAAAGCCGTTAATTCAAACAACAGGGTAATGTTTACGTGTATTATTAAACGACCTAAATCACCACATAAGCGGAAAGCATCGATCGCTCCTATTAATGAAGTCGGTATAAATAACGCGAGGCGCACCATACAATCAGTTCACCCTTTAAGGTAACGGCTAAACAAGTTCATTTGCATATAGGAATTGTACGGACATTTACTGGGTAGTTTAGTTGCAGGCGAAACTCGTTGGGTTGGAAAATTTGCTGAAGTAAATTTTTGAAGGCCATCACATACTTTCTTAGAGTTTTTTGCGAAGAAAGCTACAAACTATTATATTTTTACTTTCAAAGTACCTAATAGTGTTACGAAATATTTATCCAACTTTTATATGACCCCTAATAGAATAGGTGTTAAATGTACAGAAAAGGTGAGATATTTATAACTAGAAAGAAGATCTGTCTACAGCTCGACATAGCAGAAACTAGAAGGTGTAGGATTGAATCCGTATATTCTATCTACTTTATTCGTTTCCGAGAAATCATATTTCATTTATGCTTGCTCGTACAAGAGTGGAGTGTAAATAGCAAGAAATATTCAATGCAAGCTGATGCTGCAATTATGACGAGCTACTATAAAAAAAAACATTATCATCAGCCTCTCGAAGTCCACTGCTGGACATAAAAGTCTCCAATCGTTTGCTTTTTTCCCTGGGATTTCGTCCGTCCGTGTGGGGTCTAAGAAACAAAAACAACTTACCTCTGTTCAGTAGTAGTTTCATCGCCAAAATCTTCTTTGAAATTCTCAGCAGTAACATCTTCAATTGTATTCCTATTGTAATCTTCATTCACAATTATTATATCGGAATCGTCGTCTTCCGGGAATACAATCTGTTTGTCTTCAAGGTTCAAGATCCTCGCTTTAGTGGGTATCCCATAGTTTTGTATCATTATTATGGGATCTGCCATCCTCTGACCTCTTGAGTTGCCTAAGGTCTGAAAATTCCAGAACATCTGCACATATCAATTAGATGAGCCCAAATGTTAGTAAACCTTTTGATGTACACTCATTATCAGATACATGTGAGCGAAAAAGCTACTCAAGTAGATGAACAGGGAAAAGATTCAAAGTAATATCAATATGGTATGTATTAAAATTTATCTAGACACACAGTTGTCAAATAGAAGTACACAGTTCTTAATAATCTCAACTGAGAATGGCAGATATACCTGCTCATAGAAGAACGCTGCTCAAAGACTGCAAGTTCTAAAGTGTTTATGTTGTCAAAACTCTTAACCAGTCAAAAGTACCTACTATTGAGTAGGAAAATCAGTCAAAAACTGGTTAGTCAAAAGTGGTTTTGACTGAAAGTTATTGGTCGTTAATACTTTTGACTGCAAATTTACGGTCAAAAGTACTTTAGACTGAGGCTAGTAGTCAAAAGTAGTTTTAACTGCATTATAGCATCAGCCAAAAGTACTATTAACTCGTTAGATGTACTTTTAACTTTTATTTTAGTCAAAAGTATTATTGACTAAAGCATACGGTCAAAAGTACTTTGCTAATCAATGGCACTTTTGACTGGATAAGAGTTTTATCTGCAACATATAAAATTGTACATATTATTATTGCTTTTGCCCTTACATCTATTTGAGTAGATTTGAAAGAAAAGTAAAACCTTTGATGACTTCGCTTGATAGTAGGAACAGTATTACATTATAACCCATTTGTAAGTTTTGCAGACACGATAATGTAATAATAAAATTCATGTCTGGTATTGAGGGGATAAATTATAGGAATACCATGCAAATACCTCGATTACGGTTAAAATAACTTTATAATTAGAGTTATGAATGCGTTGTTAAAAATAAGTAAATGTTAAATATGTTGATATGATGAAATATGGGCAAAATTTGTGAGTTTAAAGGGTTGCAGTTTCGAAATAATTTGGTAGTTTTAATATTAATGAAGTACAATTGATACTTTTTAGTAATCTACGGATACTTTATCGAAACAAAATATCTAATTTATGTGAAATTGTGGATTTAATATTAATTGCTCTGAATATTTATTTTATTTATTTACTTAAAAAGTACGCCAGCATTCGTTACTATTGAATATAATAAAAATAATTTACATGTGGCCATTATTAGGTATCTACATTACATTAAATGGAGCAACATACACGTAACTACAGATCAGAAAAAGATACATTATTTAATTATAGGTTCTAAGTACTTCAAATTTGTTTTTGCACATGCAAGACTTATTAAGAACATGCAAATAAATAAAGGTTAAAGAAATTTAGAATGCAAATTTTCGTAATTTAAAAATATTTGATAAAAACTTAATCCGATTAATAAAGTATCCATTTCAACTAAACAACGACTTGACTATGTCTAATACTAAAAAAATAACCTAAAAACCAAATACCAAACCAAAATGACTAAACCAAAGAAACCAAATGAGGGTCACACCAGCGAATCCTTGAAAACGGTGACAACGAAAAATAACATAACCCAGAAATTCTCTATTTCAGAATTTCCTCACCTGAATTTGCATTATTATGTAATGCAGACAGGGCAGCAGCCTCGCGGCGCTGTTACGCTTCGGAGGAAGCATCTGTGAGGATATAGCACTCTCCTTAGATCCCAAGCGGCGTGCGAAGGTAAACATGACATTTTGTTACAATATTGAAGGAAACCATTACAAATACAAAGAGTTATTGTACTACTGATGGCTGTCGATGATGCTTGGAGTTAGGTCTCTCCACCACCGAACGATTTTACTTATTTATTACAGTACTCTTCTTTTTTTATTATATTGCTGGCAGACGAACTAGCGGCCTGCCTATTAAACAGTAACCTTGATCTACTTGTATAACAGCATACCTAGAGGCATGCTATGCCTCTACCTACCGAGTGAAAAGAGCTCTCGAAGGACTTATACAGAAATTATATTCTCTCTTTGAACTACGTAGATATTGTGGATCGACTAGTTCAGCTTTTACAGTTTAAAAGAAAAAAATGCCTTTCCATGCCATAAAAATGATGTTCAGGTAAAAATCATTTTGGCCTCTATTTAATTTATCTGAACATTTTGGCTCATTCACATATTGAGACTCATAAGACTCTTAAAATTGGTAGTCGATAAAAATAACGACAAACGCACATAAACTTTTATTACTCATAAACTTTTATCATTCAGAAGAAGAAGAACACCTTTTGTCTTCTTCTCGAGACCAAAACTCTGAGATCACTCTATGTCTGGCGATCAGCAAGTTTTCGTGCAGACTGAACCAGGTGTGCCATAGCTTCTGGAGCGACACCACATCCGCACCGATTGGCAAATGCGTCTAAATAGCCTCACCTTGACAGATTGTCCTTACAGCGGCCAACCTAAGTGCGCAGCCTGTTCAGAGTCTTCCACATTAGCCAGGTCAAGGTGTACCCCAGCAAGCTCTTTGAGGGTATAGTGAATGTGGCTGCACCCACCACACCGTTACGCCCCAATAAGTAGATCACGCCCCCGCACTCACCACTCGGGACACAAAGAAGAGGCTCAGAGGGCATACAATGCGTCGTATGCTCTCTAGCGAGGGCGCTACATCTACTCTTCTAAGGACGCTACCCTGGGGTAAAAGCCATTTTTCTGTAATCACTATCTGATCTTCTCATCTCCGCAAAACGACGATAGTGGAGCATCTCACTAAGAACTTTAAGAAATTTTTTGTCCACTGTTATATCTGCCACCTTCTGAATCAGTTTCCTTATGTTGACTGTAACATAAGCTGCGGATAGGTCATCGAAAATGGCCCCTGTAATCTGATTCGACTAGAACCCAACCTAGATATGCTGGGTGAGTTTTAAAATTTGACCGTAGTAAGACTTACCAGGTCTGGTCAGGCGAAATCGTTTATTACTCATAGCATAAAATGATTTCACATTTATTAATAAATCACTTTTGTATTTACATCTAACGAGTTAATATTACTTTTGACTGATGCTTGTTTGCAGTTAAAAATACTATTGACCAAGAGCGTTAGTTAAAACTACTTTTGACTGCAAATTTGCAGTCAAAAGTATTAATAACCAATATTTTTCAGTCAAAACCACTTTTGACCAACCTGTTCAGTCAAAAGTACTTTTGACTGATTTTGCTAGTCAATAGTACTTTTGACTGGTTAAGGGTTTTGACTGCAACATATATAACAAAGACTACAGACTCAGACAGCACTTCTTAAGAAAATATTCATTAATATATATTATATTAATTTATATTCCAGTACGGTCGAAAGTATTAACATAAATATCGTAGTTCTATCAATTACAATTTGATTGAACGCATTGGCGCTAAGCTACTTTTAATTCGGATTCGAATTGGATAACCAAAATTGTTGGTTTTATGTTTACGGTGATGTCGACCATCAAATATTTGTATATCCTATCGATACCTAAACGGCTAACAACTGGATGTTTGCATATTTAAATTACACGTAAATTAGAATATTTCAGTTAGTATCTTTTGTCAGTTGAGTGTAGTTGAAGCGTCATTATGATAAAGAAGTTTGAGTATCCTGTAATTATTTCAAGTAATTAAAAACACATCAGTTTCATAATTAAATTGAATAGTTTGTCCAAATTTTTAAAGTATATAATAGTTTGCACGACGTTGCCCGCTCTCTTCAGAAAATTGCACTTCCTCTACCTTTTTAAATAAATGTTTATATTTTGTGTAAAAAAGAATATCTCTATCTAAGTGACGTCCTATCGTCCTTTTATAAGATGAGGTATTATACCTTTCATCTGATAAGATTGAGATTTACCTATCTCAATGGCCAGAAATCAGAAAGATTTAATAAATACGTCAGAAAATATTACTCACTGGTTTACAGTAGACTAGTTTTTATTACACGTTAGTAATAGAATGATCACTCCTAGACGCATCATTAGTTTCCCATTGATAAAATCGAAGTGAATCGGCATATTTGCTATTGATAACGTTAATTAAAATTTACTTTATACACAGGAGCAGAGCAAAGATTTCCAAGAGTTAGCAGCATCAATTTCCTTGAATTACAAACGGATTTTATAAGCAAATCCAATTTATTATTTTACCGAGTGCGATGCGAACGAATTAAAAATATTTAAAAGCGAGAAAATCTCGCTTATTTGCTAATTACTTTTAAAAGAGAAACGTTTTAGGAGTAACGCTGAAACACTAATTTGAATTCAACACAAATGGATGGTTTTTGTGATGGTAGGTGTTGTGTGGGCGACAATTTTGCAGTCATCATTATTAATATGCAATCATATGTTTGTTTAGTCATGCAAAACCGTTTGTAATACTGACATTCACATTTATAAATCCATACTAATATTATAAATGGGAAAGTGTGTCTGTCTGTCTGTATGTTTGTCTTTCTTTCACGGCAAAACGGAGCGACGAATTGACGTGATTTTTTAAGTGGAGATAGTTGAAGGGATGGAGAGTAACATAGGCTGTTTTTTGCCCCTTTCTAACCTCCCAATTCCCTAAAATGGGGGCAACGAGGGCGAAGCCGCGGGCACAGCTAGTATGGAAATAATTTAGCAGGAAACGGGCAGAAGCGTTTATCTGCGTACAAATAAAACCTACTGCAGTCACCAAACTGGGTGCCAAACGTGATGACTATGGCAAATCAGCCCAAATGACGATTGGCAAAGCCTCATCATCATCAGCCTATCGCAGTGTTTCTACCGGTGAGTAGGGTTTCCGGAGCTCGTGGGGGGCTAACCCCCACGAGCTCCGAAAACCCTAAGGTTGGGCCGGCATGGCGGTGGCAACTGACAGGTAATTGACCCGTTACTTGCCCTTTGTCACAGCGACTTGGGCTTCTCTTTCGCTTTCCATCAGGCGTAGGGAAGCCATTATGTCGAGCCACTATAAAAATAAAACATTCCTTTCATTTGATAGGCCTTACAGTTCAACACAACCAGAGGCAGTCAGCTCTCTTAATATGCTAAGCTTATCTCGTTTCTTTGTAACTGCCTGTTGTCGACGTCGCAACCGACTTCTTTCATAGTTTTATAACTTTTTTATTGTCTTGAAGTTACTTTTAATTTTGTTTTCTCTTCATATTATTATGCTTTTAAAGTCTGTGAATAATATACGGGTACTCTCAGTTCTGGTAACAATAACGCCTTCAACCAATCTGTTATTCAAAATAAAGCAATATTTACTGAGTTTAGATAATGTGTTTTTAGTAGATCGTTCTTATAAGGTCTTTGAGGTCGTATTGAGGCGGATACCTCTTACTTAGTAAGTTACTAAGGGATGTAGGGGAGCGACCTATCACCTTCTCGCTCCAAGCTATCCTCACCTGCCCGTGGTGCATCCTGCCGAACAACAAACGAGGCTCTGGCAAACCGACTGATGGTGGTATAACCATCACGATAGAAGGCGTAGCTAAATATAATAGACCGATGACGGGCAGCAGCGTCACCGGAGCAAGAAGCCACGCCCTGCGATCGCCAACCCGCCTGCCCAGTGTGGCGATTATGGGTAGGTATATCCTCTGGAATTTTGCCCTAGGTGGCTAACAACTGGAGAGGCCTATGTCCAGCAGTGGACTGCAATAGGCAGATGATGATGATGGTATGGACAAGGCACATAATTATAGCTCTTATCTAATTTATCCATCGACTGTACCACCTTTTATGGTCTCATTAAACTTTATCAAAAAGCCGAACTTGCAACTCGTCCGCCATTTTGACAAGTTCAATTTAAGACCAGTCAGTTACCTCTAATGATAATAATGGTTCAAGTGAGGCCACGGTTACAGATATAGATGCCAAGTTTAATTTGTAAAGCCTCCTATACACGTTGGCTGAGCGTTGCTGAGCGTAGGCCGACGCCTGTCATCATTGGCCTATCGCAATCCAGTTCTTTGTCACTTTGGGCAAACATCTGGAGGCTTCACCTATAATCGGCACGCTAGGCAGGCGGGTTGGCGATCGCAGAGCGTAGCTCGCTAGCTTACTCTAGTTGCTGCTGCCCGTCATCGGCATGGTATTTAGCTATGCCTGTAAGGTGCAGCGCAGACGGCACACTTTTTGTGCGATAGAGTCTGCGTCTGAGACATTTAAACAGAGCGTCTAGGTCTGCCGACAGAATATTCGAAGATGTGCGTCGTGTACGTTGAGTCTGTGAAATATCCGCGACAGATTTTTGCGCGTCGTGTACTGCATATAATGGCAAAAAAAGTGCGTCACGGTTAGTCTGTCGTCTGCGCTGCCCCTAATTATGAGGTTTATACCGCCAACGCCTGTTGCCAGAGCCTCGTTTGTTATTTGGCAGGATGCACCACGGACATGTGAGGCTGGCTTGGAGCGAAAATATATTGAGTCGCTCCCTTACGTCTCTGGAGACTGAATGGTGGTATAACCATCACGATTGAAGGCGTAGCTAAATACCACAGGCCGATGACGGGCAGCAGCGTCACCGGAGATTATGGGTGCAGCCTACAGGTGTTTGCCCAAAGTGGGGAATAACTGGAGAGGCTTATGTCCAGCAGAGGACTGTGATAGACTGGTGATAATGATGATTGGCGTTCGATGCATTTGTCGTACGTGTGAACATTCTCACTTGCCATAAACCTTTTTGGTGACGCTCGCGTTGGCCTCATCATCAGCCTATTGCAGCCCACTGCTGGACATAGGCCTCTTCAATTGTTCGCCACTTAGGGCAAACATCTGAAGGATATACCCCTAATCGCCACGCTCTGGGCAAGGCGCAGCGTCTCAGCTTCCGGTGACGCTGCTGCCCGTCATCGGCCTGTGGTAGGTATTTAGCTACACCTGCAATTTATGATGGTTATACCTCCACTAGTCAGTTACCAGAGCCTCTATTATTCAGCAGGATGCAACGGGTAGGTGAGGTTGGCTTGGAGCAAAATGATGATAGGCGGATACATCCGCGTTTCCCTACGCTCGGCCAACTTGTGTAGGCGGCTTAATGACATTATTGCTTCAAGTAAGGACACGATTACAGAGATAGATGCCAAGTTCAATTGTAAGATGGCGACTGTAAACTTTACGATCTATTTTATGGCGACAATAAAACGGTTATTGCTGAATTTACTTTAGGTAATTTCCGCCGCATCAAATCTATTTTCATTATTTAATGTCGGGGATTGCACTGTAAAACGCTTGGAATGCCTTGGGACAGTCTTGAAATAATAAATAACTTATATTTTTTATTACGTTTAATCTTTTTTTCCTTTTTGTTTATACTCATTTAATTTTCATTTACAACACAGAATTGTAGCCGTGGGTACAAGAAAGCCAACTGCGTTCACCAACCCGCCTGCCAAGCGTGGTGACAATTGTCATTGGAGGAGGACTATGTCCAGCAGCGGACGTTTATAGAATGATGATGACGCTCCATCTGACTCATTGGCTTACTGACTTGACTCGTAAGGACGCTTCATCTATCTCAGTAGCTAGTGACGCTTCATCTAAGGCTTCTTTCACACAGTTGGTTTCCAACCGCGAAACCGCCATCAAACCGCTCAGTGACTTGACTCAAAAGGACGCTTCGCCTAACTCAGTAGCTTAGTGAGGTGACTCATAATGACGCTTCATCTAACTCAGTAGCTTAGCGACGTGATTTATAATATCGCTTCAAATAACTCAGTAGCTTAGTGACATGACTCATAATGACGCTTCAAATAACTCGGTAGCTTACTGACAAGACTCATTATGACGCTTCATCTAATTCAGTATGAGGTAACTCATAATGACGCTTCATCTAACTCAGTATGAGGTGACTCATAACGACGCTTCATCTAACTCAGTAGCTTATTGACGTGACTCAACTCACCTCATTCTCGTCGTAGATGTCCCTCGCCTGGGAGTTGAAGCTGGGAGCTGCCTTCGTACTGGTGGTGGCTGTGTTACCGTAGAGTGCATCACGTACCTTGTCTATTTTACCTGTTGGAGAAGATGAATCACACATCAATCCTACTAGTAGTAAATAGTAGATAGATTAAGTTATATATGTAGTAGTGTAAGTTTAAGGATGGTTATGCTATCGCATTGGGTTATACCTGTAATGGTAGCATAAGGTTTTTAAATAAATAAATACTTCCTACTAATAATATAAATGCGAAAGTTTGTTTGGTTGGATGTTTGTTCCTCTTTCAGGCATTAATTACTGAACGGATTTTAATGAAACTTTACAGTAATATAGCTTATACGATACGTTAGACTAACATAAAAGCTATGTTTTATACGAATATTCACGCGGGCAGAGCCGCGGGCAGTAGCTAGTCGTCAATAAATGCAACTATAAAAAAAACAGTAGTGAGTCTGTTCTTTAAGTACATTTAACATTTTTTTTTTAAAATAGAGTAAAAAACGATGATAGAGCAAGAAAAAACGGTTTGTACACGTTAATTTCCGGAATTTATACGGACGACATAATTATTTTTGTCTTTTTTTCCCTTTTAACGAAGTACAACATACCTTTCTGCTTTTAAATATTATGTATAGAAGAAAATAGATACCTATTTAGTTGTATTTATAAAAAAATGCTAAAAACTTTTATGTAGTTAGAACTATTCAGCTAGATAAACGTTTCAGCCCTAAATATCCCAATATAATTGTTAACTGAACATTTATTCAGATTGCACACTTAACCCAATTCCTGGAAAACAATAAAAAAATAAGAAACCCCTTTTTGTTACCGTTGAGTGTTTGGCCAGCCCTCCAGAGTGCCTTCTTGGGAGTTAATTAACAGATAAAGGAGCTAGTAATGAGAGGTACTCGGAAATGGAGGCAAGACGAGAACACTTTCAAAATGTTATTTGTTTGCTGGTGGGTCTAGGCTTCTTAGATTTGCTTGTGTCGATTGAAAGTTTCTGATTAATCATCATCATCAGCCTATTGCAGTCCACAGCTGGACATAGGCCTCTCCCGTTGTTCGCCACTTAGGGCATAGAGCAGACATCTGGAGGATATACCCATAATCGCCACGCTAGGCAGGCGGGTTGGCGATCGCAGGGCGCAGCCTCTCACTCCGGTGATGCTGCTGCCCTTCATCGGCCTGTGGTACTTAGCCAGGCCTTTAATTGTGATGGTTATACCGCCACTAGTCAGTTTCAAGTAAAGGAAAGGTATAAGATCAAAGATTTCTTCGGAGCATTCACTAAGATCTTAACGAAACACATAACTTTACCCATGATCTGACAAAAAATGTGTTAAAAACCCTAACACGAATTGCAGCATTATTATTTCATTATAATCACCAGGACACAAACCGCATCCTGTCAGCGGCGTCCCGGCGTGATCTTAATTAATCCAGACACAAGACGCGGCGAGTTTTATTCAGCCGGGTTTAGCGTTCGTGGTGCGATTGGGGTGCCAAGTCAAACTGAAGAAAGTAGGGCAGTTCTGTTCAATCCTTATGGGCTCTAACATAATATGAGCAACACGTTAGACAGACTCCGAGTGTCTTTTAAGAGAGGCTATGCCCTATAGCGAATCTTCGCTCGAATTGAGCTGCCCGTCCGGGGCAGGACCTCCACCCTATAAAATACCGCAGCCATATGACCTCCGAGTCGTTTTTCTGCTGGTGAGTGGAGTTTCCGGAGCTCGTGGGGGTTATGGTTGGGCCGGCATGGCAATGGCAACTGACAGGTAACCAGTTACTTGCCAGTTGTCACAGCGACAAGGGCTTCTCTTTCGCTTTCTATCAGGCGAAGGGAATACATAATGTCGAGCTACTAAAAAAAAAACAACTTCTGTTGCGGATCTGACTTTTTTACCTAAGAATGCCTAAAGGCATGCGTAAAGGCATTCTTAATGGGATAAATCCCACCCATTAATATGGGGTGTAAGGGAGCGACCTATCATCTTTTCTCTTCAAGCCACACAAACGAGGCTCTGGCAACCTGGTGGCGGTATGTAAACCCCACAAGCTGATGACGAGCAGCAACTTTACTGAAGCGAGGACCTACGCCTTAGCGATCGCCTACCCGCCTGCCCAGCATGGCGATTATTTGCAAAGCCTCCAGACTTTTGCTCAAAGTGTGAGCAGCATATTTGCAGCAAATGCAACTGCAGACGTCCTCACTAACACAATGAATTATTATGACTTATGTTATCAACATTCCACCACCCGTACTTAGCTTCGCTTCATGTGTCATAATGCGAACGGCTAAGCTGTGAAACATCTTAAATACCATACAAATACTGGTGAGTCGCCTACTTTCCGCATTTACTACGTAGCTGCTTGAGAAATAATCATGATGAACACGGTAAGCCGCTTTGCGAATGAGCTTTGTCAATTTACTTAGGAGGAGCCGTGCCCTGATCGCCTATTATACTTGCCATTGGAACATTTCAGTCGTTTCTATTATAATCATTACGAATTCAGATTCAGACGAGAATGGCGCGCACGAAGAGGTTTAGTACCTCGTTCCTGCCCCGTGCCATTAAGTCATGGAATACTCTTACAGTTCATATGTTTCTTTCCCCTTACAGTCGCCGGTTCGTGGTTCGTTTGTTCGTCAGTGGTGGAACGGCATCTCAATGAGCCTTCAGGGCGAGGGCGAGGTAGTCGACCTAACATTTGGACCTTACAACAGGTGGAGTGAGGTCATCCTCAATACTCTTTTCATATACATAACTAGCTGTGCTCGCGACTTCGTCCGCGTGGAATAGTTATTTTTTACCCGTTTTTTTTTTTACATTTTCCATTATTTCTTCGTTCCTGATAGTTGCAAGGTGATGTTATTTAACCTAAAGCCTTCCTCGATAAATGGTCTATTCAACACAAAAAGAATTTTTCAATTCCGACCAGTAGTTCCTGAGATGAGCGTGTTCAAACAAACAAACTCTTTAGCTTTATAATATTAGTTAAGATAAAAAAAAACTTAATTCTACTTTTCCGTAATTTTTACTATGACATATTTTTGACCAGCAGGGGTTTGCCAAAGACTGTTGATGATTATGATGATATATTAGAAATTCACATCTTATGCTTTTGTTATGATATTATTTTAATGATATTAGAATTTTAAACGAAAGATCTTAATTTAAGGTTTATTAAGTCCAATCATTAAAAATAGTAAAAAAATACCGTTTATTATGAACGTTACAAAGATTTCGAGATAGGAAATAGGAATGAAAAATGAAAAGTATTTTCGTCCCCCATTCCATACCATCGCAACAAGATTAGAAAACGGGAACGTGGATTGCGACGGGAAAATGAACGGGATAGGGATTGCATTCGGAATAGAGCTTAGGTAATAGGCGATACAAAGATCGCCGGGTGAGCTAGTTACAAAAAACAAATGCTACATACCTCTAGATCTATTCTTATAGGTCTTCCTTTGGTCCCCCGGCCGCTGCTCGTGAGACTGGTCATCGGAGGTCCCCCCAATCATTGCTCGGTATCTCCCATCCGCTCTGCTGCAAACAATAATGACAAAATATAATATCGTAGGGGATGTAAGGGAGGGGATTATCATATTTTCCCTCAAGGCCAACCTCACCTGCCCGTGGCGCATCCTGCCAAATAACGAACTAAGCGCTGGCAACCGACTGGTGGCGGTATAACCATCACAATTGAAGGCGTAGCTGAATACCACAGACCGATGACGGGCAGCAGCGTCACAGGAGCGTGAAACTATGCCCTGCGATCGCCAACCCGCCTGCCCATCGTGGCAATAGGGATGTTTCCAGGGTCAAAATAATTACAAAAAAATATATTAGACACGTATTTTTCCTTTTTTCATTTAAACAAAAAATAACAAAGATACAAGGCATCAAAATATAATAGTGGGAGTTTTTTCGCCACTAAGTAACTTTGACGTCACTCAGTGGCGAAAAGTCCCACTCTTTGAGGTCACGCGTTTAACGGGCTGTATCTTTGTAATTTTTGGTCTAATTTACAAATGAAAAAATACGTGTCCTTTATTTTCGAACAATCTATAAGACGGACTAATTAATTTTAACTAACGGACGGACGGACTAACAGGCCTATTATGGGTATATCCTCTAGATGTTTGCCGCTGGAGAGGCTAAGTCCAGCAGTGGATTGCAATAGGTTGATGATGTACATTCCGCGACTCCTGTATGGCGAAACGCGTGATAGTTGAACCATGTCGCATCCTCCGTTGAGGACCTGGCTTACAACTCACCTGTCAGCCAAAGGGGAGGAAGGCTCATCCAAAGCCTTGTGCCTCTCGATCTCCTCGCTGGACGGGAACTCTCCAGGTCTTGGCTTCACCAGCAGCGTCAAGTTGGCGCTGGAGCGACCAGCCACGCACGTGTACACGCCGTGGTCGCGGAGAGAGAGGGACGTGATGCGGAGGGCGCCCTGGGAGGATAGAAATGGAAGGTAGAATTTTTTTTTTACATTTGCACGACAAAATGACTGCGTCCTGCCTGATGTTAAGCAAACGACAAAGTCCAAAAAGTGTAAGCGATCCTCATCACACATGGTTAGTGCGACGCGGATCGATCACACTATGACGACCTGCATATTTATTTATTCACACACATTTTATAAGCTAACAGATTGTTTATCCAAAGCGCTTACAAAATAAATATAAAAGGTTGTACACACAATAATTAGACAGTATTCGATATGGGTAGGTCAAGAATACAATACAATAATAATTTCGACATAAATTACAAATAAGGTACACGAAAAAGCAAGTTTAAGTTATGTCAAAGGTAAATAATATTAATAATCCATCTTAATAATAATTAATTATAAAACATGTCACAATCTAAGTAATAAAAAAATGTCAAATAAATAAATGTCAAATAATTGTAATTTCATACAAACTCGTCCAAAATTGATAAAAAAGATGTCCTAAGGTATCAGCAAACAAATCGATCTCATAGTGCCGAGCAAGAATGTCCCCGATAGTTCGCAAAGCGCGGCATAAGTGCCGCTTCACGCCCCGTTTAAAAGACCCAAGACTATAAGAGGAAGGGAACACGTGTGCAGGAAGAGAGTTCCACAGCCTAATTGTACGACAAAAGTAAGATTTACTGTGCTTTATAGTACGAGAGCCAATTGACTGCACAGTATTTTTGTGACATCTCAAAGATGAGGGACCAAATCTAAGAGTTCTTCGGAGCATTCGCCGTGATGTATACGGTAGAAAACACTATGTTGCGCATATGCACACCAATAAATTCATAGCCGGCGTATGTTTTTGTTTCCTCCTCCCATAATAGTTATGGGATCCTTAAAAGCATCTAACTGGCCAGCATGGCGGTGATAATGCTCCTTGGACTCCTGACAGAATCTATATTATAGGTGGTATTTACGGGTGCGACCTATGACCTTTTCGCTCCAAGCCATCCTCAATTGCCCTTGGTGCATCCTGCCGAACAACAAACGAGGTTCAGGCAAACCGACTGGTGGCGGAAAAACCATCACGATAGAAGGCGTAGCTAAATACCACAGGCCGATGACGGGCTAGCTACGCTCTGCGATCGTCAACCCGCCTGCCAAACGTGGCGATTATGGATATATCCTCGAGAAGATTGCCCTAGTTGGCGATCAACTGGAGAGACCTATGTCCAGCAGTGGACTGCAATAGGCTAATGATGATGATGTGGTATTTACGACGTAATATTATGTAACTGACCTTTTTAGAAATTTTATACTTCTTAGACTTGGTGATGATCTGGTGATCTTTTGCCCACTGTATCTTGGTCCTGTTGTACCCTTTGACGGGGCACTTGATCTTCACTTGGGTTCCGTAGAATATTGTCGCCGAACCGCCGACTTTAACTGTCACCTTCACATATGAAAAAAATAATTGTAATTTACTAATGTAAACCCATTGGGAGAGGCATATATCCAGATTATCCAGTAGTCAACTGGTAAAGGCTGCTGATGATGATGATAAGAGAAATATCAGCCAACTTTACATAGCATACATAGTTATCTGGTCTGTACAGTAATTAGATTTTAGACTAAAATATATTACCATTCCACTGAATAAATAATGGTTGACTGGTAGAGAATGCCGCACGGCAATAAATTCTCCCAGAAACCTTTCCAGGTTCACAACAGGCAGTGTCACTATTAATGGATGTTAAGAAGCGACGTATCATCTTTTCGCTCCAAGCTATCCTCACCTGCCCGTGGTGCATCCTGCCGAATAACAAATGAGGCGCTGGCAACCGAATGGCAGTACAACCATCACAACGTAGTTAAATACCACAGACCGATGACGGGCAGCAGCGTCACCGGAGCGAACAGCTACGCCATGCGATCGCTAAGGCGCCTGCCCAGGGTGGCGATTATGGTTATATCCTCCAGATCTTCGCCCCAAGTGGCGAACAACTGGAGAAGCCTATATCCAGCTGTGGACAGCAATAGGCTGATGATGATGATGAATGTCACTACTCATATCCCAGCCACAACAACCATTTAAAGGCACAGTGTAATCCAATAGCTCTGAGTTGGGTCAAATCAATTTAGGAAAAGAACTTTTCTGATCATCAGGTATTGGAAAACTTTTCGGTTGACCAAACTCACCTTTTTCTTCTTCGGTCTTTTCAAGTCAGTTTATGAAAATAACTCTCCTGAAATGGATCAGGTGTGTGTAAACTCTCCGGTTGACCAAACTCACCTTTTTCTTCTTCGGGTCGTGCTGTATATACGAGGAGTTGGCCAGCGATATCTCCGGAGACGCGGTGTCCAGCAGACAGGGTCTGGTGTTGCAGGACTTGGTGGAGGCCGGTCGCGGCGAGCTGCAGAGGGACGCTGGTCGCTCCACCACGTGGGATTGAGCCATCACTTGCTTGCAATCCACCTGGTGAGCAAAGTAGGAACATATATAAGAGAGGTAGGGTAAAGCGAATCTTTTTTTTTAACCCGGCAAAATGATTTTGCGCATCCCCGTCGTTCCGGGGAGCGACGGGGTATGTGGGACTCACGCCGCCCTCAAAACGGGAGGGCAGCACCCTGCCTCAAGATGGAAAGGAGACAGGGAATACCCATTAAAAAACCGGGACCTCCTATCAGCGCTCCGCGGGTGGTGTCCGGGACCCCGTGAGCCGAAACTGCCTTGACACCACGAGCATGGCCCGCTCTATATGGCAGGCACCTCCACCTTATAGAATACTGCAGTCAAATGAGCTCCGGGTCGTGTTTCTGCCGGTGAGTGGGGTTTCCGCAGTACGAGGGGGGTTAGGGTTGGGTCGGCATGGCGGTGGCAACTGACAGGTAACTGACCAGTTACTTGCCCGTTGTCACAGCGACTTTGGCTTCTCTTTCGCTTTCCATCAGGGACAGGGGAGCCATTATGTCGAGCTACTATAAAAAAATATGTATATATATAGTCTGACAACTAATTGGAGTCTGTGACCCGTTTCATTGTTTTCTGTGTGTATAAACATGTTTTTTTTTCTAAGTGACTACGATGATAGCTCAAAGAGCTAGTTATCATGAGCGGGTTTTTGGGGATGCAGAAGGTTACCCCTAGATTTTGATAATGTAATACGAGATCGTATGATAATTTGGGATGTAAGGGAGCGTCCCATCATCTTTTTGCTCCAAGCCACCCTCACCTGCCCGTGATGCATCCTGCCGGGGCTCTGGCAACCGACTGGTGGCGGTATAACCATCACAATTGAAGGCGTAGCTAAATACCACAGGCCGATGACGGGCATCACGAAAGCGAGGAACTACGTCCTGCGATCGGCAACCCGGCTGCCCAGCGTGGAGATTATGCGTAAATCCTTGAAGGACCTATGTCTAGCTGTGGACTGCAAAAGGCTGATGGTGATGATTACAAACAATAGGTGTCTGCAAAGCTCCATACTCACCTCTCTCTGCTTATGCCCTCCTCCGCAGGTCTTGGAGCATTTGGACCATTCCCCGGTCTGCCACCTCACTGGGCAGTCGAGCACGTTGCAGTACTGCCGGTCGGGGGGCGGGGGCTGGGGGCACATGCTGTTAGGTACTACCACCGTGTTGGTGCCTCCTCTGGTCACCTGGTGGAAGAATGTTAGTTTATAGCAAAGAAATAAATACTCCAACGATCGCCCACCCGCCTACCCAGTGTGGCGATTATGGTTCCCTCCAGGTGTTTGCCCAAAGTGGCGAACAACTGGAGAGGCCTATGTCCAGCAGTGGACTGTGATAGGTTGATGATGACGTGGTCGCTGGTTGTTACAACACGAATGTACAAAAGGATTTCTTACCACTGCCTCTTTGGTTACCAAACTAATGACATAAATAACTTGACTTCAAAATCAGAACCTCCTTTTTTAGTCGGATAAAGTACTAAAACCTTCTCCTGAACTCAACAAATACTTTTCTGAAAACCGCATCCAAATAGCTTTAGCCAAACGCGAGATAATCGCGTACAAACATACATACATACATACATACAATCGAACTGAGAACCTCCTTTTTTTTGAAGTCGGTTAAAGGAACAAAGCTATATCTATGCGTTTTCCATCGAAGCTTTTCTAAGCAAACATTACATTCCGGGCGGTGAGTGACCGTAGCGCAGCAGCAGCAATGCAACTGCAATACCGTTCGCAGTGTGCTTGTTTTATTTCGGCATTAACTGGAGCGGGTCGATGCACCTCTGAGCTGCGACCGGCTGAAGCGTTTTGACGTAAGTAACGTAGCATATTCGATGAGAGTACGAGTATTGTACTGTGTTCTACGTTTGGGGATTGTTCTTTGCTTGTGATAGATTTTAGTATATACTGGCTGTGCCGGCGGCGTCGCACGCGTGGATATCGGGTTTCAATAATAACGAAATTCTATAAAAGTACCTATGCTTGTGTTTTTGGTAGTAATTTTCCCATTTTAATAAAAAGACCCAAATTGTGCTCTTTCAAATGCAAAAAAGACTAAATATAAATAAATAATAAATATAAATAAATAAATATTTTAAAGAGGTACTTAATTCGACTGTTTTTTTCTTTTTTTTTATGTATGTAATTTTATTCTAATTACCAGTATTTGCCAGGTATCTGCAAAGAACCAATTTGGATAATTGTTTTTCTTGTTTGAATGGGCACTAGATTGAGATCATTTGTGGTAACCTGTGTATACTTTTTTTTTGTTAAAAAATGATGTTATTAATCAATGCATGCCTTCAACTCACCTCATGTATACAAGTAACCTCCCTCGTTTGTATTCCGATGCCGCAAGACTTGGTGCACTGGGAGAACTCGGTGTAGTTCCATCTGCAAGGGAAATGCGAATCAATGGGGTGTGTACGTTACGTCCCGTGGGTGAACAACGGCGGAAATGCACTGGAATATGGGAGAAAAATCGGGAGAAATGGATGGGAGCGTTGATGGGAGAATTGTGCAGCAAAAGTACTCTGTTTATGGTACCGATAGTGAACAATAAATTGCCCATTGGGATCTATATCAATTTACGGCTAATTATATATAGTAGTATTTAACTACGCCTTCATTGTGATGGTTATGCTGCCATCAGACGGCTACCAGAGCCTCTTTGTTATCCAGCAGCATACACCACGGGCAGGTGAAGAGTCTTCACATCGTCGAACCCACAGTGCCTAAAGACGAAAGTCTTCGATCAGTGCGTTCTACCGGTTATGACTTACAGAGCCGAATAGACACTCACGGTACGGCTAGTCCACAAGTTGAAGGTCGCTCAGCGAGCTATGGAAAGGGCTATGCTCGGCGTCTCTCTGCGAGATCGGATCCGAAATAAGGTGATCCTACAGAGAACCAAAGTTACCGACATTGTTCATCGGATCAGTAAGCTGAAGTGGCAGTAGCATAAAAAATATGATTTCGTCAATGGACTGAGCTGACTTTGTCTGGCCGGGAGGCTTAATTGGCAGTGACCCCGCATTTTGAATAAACGCCTAAGGACGTGGGTTTGATCCTCATCCGGGTCAAATAATCGTATTTATTATTATGTGTGATAGTCTAGACCCAGGTTACCGAGGGCTATGTACCATACCTGGGAGGGCAGGGGTGGTCGTTGCAAGTCCGCACTCTGTTCTCAGGTTTCGTGAGAGGGTCGCACATGTACGGAGAAGCATTCTTGCCATCTTCATCTCGTACGCACTGGATTATGAGTTCCTATGGATGATAAATTGAATATTAATAATTCAGTTTTTGGAATGTTGGTGTTTGCTTGTTACTGCTGTTCGTTTTGGCTGGTTGTACATCCGAATGGATTCACATTCGTATGGATTTGAAGCTAGGTGTGAGATTAGCGAATCGCGGTCGCTCATCTCCACTCTGTTCCGCTCCGCTCCGCCTAAGTGGAAACGTAGCTTTTAATCATGGAAAGTGAAGTTCGGAGGTAATAATGATGTTTACCTTAACTTTACCTCATTTTTGTAAGATTTCAGTAACTAAATGATACTTAGTGACAAAACTTTAATAGTGGTAAATCATAGGTTTTCATTGTGGTAGGGGAGCCCGGGATGCTAAATCGGGATTTACTCGAGCATTATAGAGACCTATTCGATTGCGAAGCTTAGATAATTAGAAGAAAAAAATGTTATATAATATATACACTTTCATTGGTGGGGGGAGCGGCTATAAATTTTCAAAAATGTAAAAAAAAAACCGATGCATGGACATACTGGAGCGCGTCAGATATTGATAGCATCAATGTTTTACGTATTTTGGAAGATGTACGTATGTTAATCTGATTGTTTCCATGGTGGGGGTAGTCATACGTAAGGGTTGAAATCGATAAAAAAAAAAACTTAATCGAGCGCGTCAGATTTTCTAAGGGGGTGTTAAGTGAACCTAAAAAAAGCTCTTATATAATAATCTGACGATTTGGATGTGACCCAAACTCGCGGCCATTTTTAAACTGTGTAAAAAAAATCGCCATTTTGAAATACTCGAGCGCGTCAGATTAAGATATATATGGTTCATCTATATACCCTAGACGTGCTGTCTCATAATCTGACGATTATCTAGAGGGATTCGCCTAATCTGACAATTGAAAAAATTTTATTTTTATTTTTTCAAATCTTTGGCGTCATGGCGTCATGGCAACAGAAACCAGAGTGGGGACGGAGTGAGAGAGTCATAGATAGAGAAAAAGTGAGAGAGGAATAGAAACGCGGAGTGGGGAATACAGGGATTACGTAGCTGCACGCATTAAACTTTATTAATTAGTTTTCCTTACTTCGGCTTATGGAAATCGTCAGATTATATATTTTTTGTGAACGTTGAATTATTTCCTTCAAAATAAAAAAAAAATTAGCCACGCTCGAGAAAGTCGAGATGACGTTTTTTTTTTACAAGTTTGTAACCCACCTACTTCTTAACGACAATCGGAAATTGTCAGATTAGTGGAATATACACTTTTTAGCATGTAACTAACTCACCCTACCTTAATCTGACGCGCTCAAGAATTTCTGATGATCACCTTTTTTTTACTAATCTGATCCTTTATCCTTGACGGGCGGCCGCATTTACGGGACTCATGTTTGGTGGAAGTATTTAATCGGGTACAAGGTATCTCCCTATATGTTAATCTGCCGCGCTTTAGTAACTCCCGAAATCCCCCCTTGGGCTCCCCTACTATTGAGTCAATTTGCTTAGCGTGCAACATTAAACTAGATAGTCTACAAAACTGCCAAAGGTTTGAATTTCACTTCCTCTCCAGAAATGTAGATTTTATGCTCATGTATCTTTCTTCAGAGCTGTGGATTTCAAACCACGTGATTGGTGAATCGCGGCATAGCTCGTCTCCGCTCTGCTTTGCTCCGCCTTAGTGGCACCTTATTCGAAGCGAGGATTTCAGAAGCACTCAAGGGGCAAAATTATTTGACCCTGACACTTGGATTCTGCGATCCAAGGCTGCTTTGATGTCACGAGCACTGTCCGTCGTAATTTTCCGGCACCACAAACACTTCATAAAGGGGACGCCTTTCTGGGAGCGGCCCGGAGGCCAAGCTCCCGTCAAACGATAACAGGAAACAAGTGACAAAGCCTTACCTGAACGCCACTAAGACACGAAGCACTGCAGCTGGTATACCCTTTCTCCTTCCAAGAGTAGGACTTCCCCGGCTGGCCTGGAGCGACCCTGATGTTGCTCGACGTCCCGAAGATGAGAGACCTGCTGGATTTTAATATTAGTTTTCTGAGATGTTCTTCGCCTAAGTAAAGTATAAGATGATCATCTTATAGCAAATGCAAGATCTAAGGTTCTCCCAAACTGCTCTAAGGAAATCCTCTTTATTCCATATCAAATCTGTCCAACTACCTGTGTTCGGTCAGGTCAGTCCACCGGTTGGAGGGCATCGCTTACTACAGTTGCCTATTTGTAAAATTAAGTTAGATCAAAAAAGTCAAATTATAAAAAAAAAAAACAAAGTCCTTTATAGAGACTGAGTGAGTACAGTCAATCTATTTGCATATTGAAAATATTATTCGCATAAATTTTAAAGTAGTTATGTAGTAATAGTATTATCAACGTCCTAGAAATTTAATTGAAGATGTGCAAAATGTGATGCATTATGGTAAGTTAACACCGCCCATGGACACTCAACTAGAATCAAGTTCTGTAGTCGCTGCCAGCCTTTTAAATCTCGTACTAGTTAAGATCAACTATTTTAGGTTAAACTTTAGAAACTTTGAATTACTGCAAACACTAAGTATGTACTATTATTTGTGTACATACTTATGAAGTAGATATCAGATTATTTATCTATTTAGGTATGTAGAGTAATATGCTTTTTAGATAAGTTATTATTACAGCGAAATTGGATAGTGACTAAAGGGAAGATAAGAATTTGATTACTTTGATTACGCCCAAACGCCTTATCGAACCAAGAATTCTTATCATCGACGAAAACAGTGATAAGTGTCATTCTATCGATAGTTGTGTCGCAAACATGTCATTAGATGTAAACATTAGTGAACCAGAAGAATTCAATTGCATTGAACTTCATAATAGTATCAAAGACCTTGCTGAGATATTACATATCAGTGATTTTGAATACCACGTGGATCATATTAGCGGTGGTGGAAGAGACAACTACATTGCGAATATATTTAGAGTTGTTATTAGAAATACAGATACTAATAAAAACATTAGTGTTATTGTGAAAACATTAGTTAGCACTGCAAGGCAAGAACTGTTCCATGATTTGCATGAAAGAGAAGTAGATTTTTACAATGGAATTCTACCGAAATTCATCGAAATACAGGATAAATCGGAACTTGACCAGAGAATTGAGTTTCCGGAATGCCTACACTCAAACGCAGAAAAAACAAAAGAAGTTATTATACTTAACGATTTGAATGAAATTGGTTTCGTCCAAGATGATGCCTTATCTAACTTTAAGCAATTAGACAAGAACAAAGTACAGCTTATTCTAACTGAACTAGCGAAATTTCATGCGTTTTCATTTATTTATGAACATCAAAATAAAGAAGAATTTACAAGGATCAAAGGAAATTTTGGAGATATTTTGTTTCAAGATGACTTTCTCAAAAATAGAAAGATTAGAAGCTATTTCAGTGAATCGTTTGATATTTCGTTGAATTTAGTTACAAATCAAGACGCCAAAAAGAAATTGGATAAAGTCAGGCCAAAACTATTAGACTTGCTGAAGATATATCATAGACCATCAAATTATAATGTTTTGTGTCATGGCGATTTGTGGATAAACAATGTTCTGTTTAAGGAGGTAAGGAGAATATTTTAATGTTTTTTATTTTTATAAATTCTAGCTGGCATGAAAGTACAGTTTTATTTTTGTGAATTCAATACCATTAATGCCATAATTAAGGCGACCCTCTCGCTTTAAGTGACGTATGTAAAAGTCAAACTAAACAATGTATATTTTTCAAGATGATTGCATATAATGCGACTAAGTTATATGTAGATCTCAAAAGATTATTTTGTTTTGATGTAAATATTTTACTTGTTTTGCAGGAAGATTATCAAAGTAAAGTCTGCTTCTTAGATTTTCAAGCCGTGCGGTATACCAGCCCACTCACAGATATCATCTACTTTATGTATCTGTGCACAACCTCCGAATTTCGATCTAAGCACTTACAAGATCTTCTAACTGCTTACTATGATAGCCTAAAGTTATCTTTAGAGCACCACGGCATAGATATCAATGTTGTGTTCCCTAGAGCAGAGTTTGATGAACAAGTGAAGATTATGAAACCTTTAGGGTTATTAATGGCTTTGATAGAATTGAGGATCATCACCACGACGCCGGAAGCCGATGCAATATTGAAAGGAGGTACAATACAACCTGGATCAAGTTTGGGTGAAGTGCCTGGTGAGATCAAACTGCTAACATTTAGGGTGAACGATCTTGTACAGGAATGTGTAGATAATGGTGTATTAGAACAACTAATGGAAAAAATAAACACTTAATGAATGACAATACAATGTTTCAGTGTACCTCTTTAATCAACAAAGACTTTTCTTGGATATGATTGGTTTTCAGCTTTATTTCAATTAAATAAAGTGCATTATGCGATGGCGACGTAGTCTCACTGCCCGTAAAAGTAAGCGACCGCCTATTTATCCTAAGCAATGATGTAAAAGCGTTTCAAAAAGGCATGATTGTACGATGCAAATAAATTACCAGGTCTCCGACTAAGGTCATCTTCTATTAAGACATGTTAGTTTTCATAATTGATTCTATAGAAACCGAAATATTTGGTACTACGATTCTACTTACATCAAAATGCTAATCAAGCTAATCTGTTATTTTAATAATAAGTTTATTTCCCTATAACACATTTACACGTAAATTATATGATTTTTGCCATGGCCCCCAAACTAGGAAATCGTGTATCTTGGGTTCCCTAAGCACAAAAAGGAATTTGTCACTAACTGTACGAACAAACTTAAAGCTGACGAAATCATAATGAAGAGTGAAGTCTATGTAAACATGAATACACTATGACAGGAATTTAATAAGACAACATACCTATCACCGCCACCATAAGACGGTACGCTTGAATCGCCAAAAGAAGTCCCATAAGCCATAGAACATGGTTCCATCACGCATCTTTCAGTTTCCTCAGCCGGCTTCGGTCCCATGCATTTGCTATCGGGAAGCTTCGCTATTGTCCTGCTGAATTCCAGAAAGATCTTGCAGTGGACTTCCTTTTTCCTCCAGCCTTCTCCACAAGTAACGCTGCAGGGTCCCCACTCGTCATCCTTGATGTAGCTATCAGGAAAAAAAGGTTTTACTACTTATTTCAAGATTAAATTTTTTCAAAGGAATTTCTATACTATGAAATGTTTCTATATCAAAATCACGCATCGGGATTTCAATAGTACATGCTAGGTGCTTAGGTTCTAGATATAGGAGTCCTAATACATCAAATTCTGGCTGGTATATGTAGAAGTATGTGCACCAGTGTTTTGTATGTATGTAATCTACCGCCAATTCATCCTGGATACCTGTACAAAATTCAATCTTATAGTTACACAGTATAAAAGCCAAATTCCTTTAGAATTTTTCGAAAAAATCATGTTCCTTTTGAAAAAAATAATGTAGCAGTGTGTAAGTGTTTGTGCCAGTTTTAGTTCAGTTTCTTCAAGAGTATTGGAAAAGTGTTCGGAAGCGAAACAAAATGATGCAAGACAAATTTTACAGTGTAGTATTATGTGCAGAGAAGTTAAAACTTTATTGTGCAGTGCATAGAGTTGAAAAAGGCAAGTCAGTCGTAGAGTAGATGAAAGAAATGGTGTGTGACGTGATGGGGTCGTGTGATTACGGGTTCTGTGCACAGGTACCTACTTAGGGGTCGGGCATTGTTTGTTTCACTACAGTCGTCGCTCTGTCTTCATACCCGCAAAAACAACACTCAGCTAAATTCTAAGACATCTCGCGGGGCACATTCGAAGTCACGTACACTCAGGTTTCTGAATCTAACTTTACTGCCACTATAAAATCGGGTTGTGGGCGTCCAAAATTGCTTCTTAACTCAGCGTGTCAGGGTCTACATTAAATCTCGGAGCCACGGTTGAACTATCTATAAAATAAGCGAACAAACAAAAGAGCTAACAGCAATACGTGTCGGATGGGAAGGGTAAATGTCATTCCTTGTAATAAAATGTGTGATGTTATTCTGAATTCAAAAGTGAAACCTTCAAAACTTGAGTTTTATTAGGTACAATACCTTACATACAACCAGCCACACGCAAAGAATATTTTGAAATTGCTGAAAGAGACAACAACAAAATACTCTGAGCTCTCGACGGAATAACATAGAAGAATAGACCTCAACAGTAAGAGATAAGGTTGATGTTGGTGTAACATTGATAAGTTGAAGTAGTAAGTACAATTAGGTGAAGTTTAAACAATAACAAGAATAGGTAGACATATAGACAACAATCACGATCTACAATAAATTGGCTATAAAGGTGGAGGCAAAATTTGCGTTTAGTTTTTAAAACAGGAATGTAAAATTGTTTTGTGCAAATTAAGAAATGTATTTATAATTAATTATTATCATTACTGAAATATGAATCCAATATAATATCCAAAAATTTTAAAATCCATACTCCTTCAATCCATTCCTTATATCTCTTTGATCATGGTTAATAAATTCGGGATAACATTATGTCATTATCAATACACTCTTTCTTCAAATTCCTACAGTTCTTTTGAGATCAAAAATGATGAATCATTTTACAAATTCGCTTAAAATGAATAAAGTTTAAGAAAAAAGGCTCAGAAGACGACGTATTCCAACGCGTTTAGTCACATGTTAAGCAGACGATAAAGTCTAATTAAATGTATGCGATCCACAACATGCTTAATAAATAAACCCAAGACATGCCACGCTGGGCCACAGATCGTCATCTAGCCCCAAACTAAGTCGAAGCTTGTACTATGGGTACTAGATACCTGATACATACTGAGATACTTTTTTTAAAATAAATACATATTATGTATAGTGAACATCCAAACCAAAACAAACAGACATGTTCATGCACACAAATGTTTGTACTGTGCGGGTTCAAATCCACAAACCCTTGACTCAGAATGCAGAGCTACCAATTGAGCCATCGGGATTGTTGCAGTTAATTAGTGCAACGTAGATCGATCACACCCTGACGGGGGTAACTTCGAGGGGAGGAATTACAATTACGTGGGCTGGCAATGAGATCCATATGTTAATCTTGAAGTACATATTTCAAAAAATATACTTGTTTATGTAACTAAACTTTGTACTCGTATTAGTAAGTGGGCAAGGGAGAAGCTGAAAACCAGCGCTGCCCAGGTCATTCCCTGTGGCAGCATCAGCTGAGCTAATTCCCATTGTCTTATTTTGTAGTTTGGTTATTTTGATTTTTTTTTCTGTATGTTATCTTGTAAGCAGACAATAAATCTTATTTTTTTATTCTTAAAACAAGTGCCCAAAATCCTATAGGATTTTTGGCAGTGTGCGTCCGCGCGTCGCATAGTAACGTTTGTGAATACCGCCGTTCATTTATTTGCTTCGTTAATATTATTCGTTTTAAGAGCGGCCACACAGTCGTTCAATAATGTACAATATAGGCGGTCTTATCGCTTTCAGCATTCTCTTCCAGACAACCTTTTGGGTAGAGGATAATTAAAAGAAGGTGTAAGGTGCCAATTGACGAATTAAAACTAATAAACCATAGATTAATAAATATTACTAGGCATATAATTATATAACTATAGGTATTTAAAAAAAATACAAAAATAATGATAATGACACTTATGCTGAGTGGAACACCGTTTAGTGTCACGGTATAATTATATTTGTTTTCCTCTTTTATTGTTTGTGTAATTTATCTGACTCTGATACACGTTTTCTTTTCTTTTTATATAAATAAAGAAATAACCCAAGACATGCCGCGCTCGGCCACACAGCGCCACCTAGCCCCAAACTAAGCCGATTTTTTGTAAATAAATTATACATAGAAAACAACCAGACCAATACAAACAGACATGTTCATGAACACAAATGTTTGTACTGTGCTGGAATCGAACCCACGACCCTTGGCTCAGAGGGCAGAAATAATATAACTATATAACTATAGGTATTTAAAAAAAAATACAAAAAATAATGATAATGACACTCATGCTGAGTGAAACACCGTTTAGTGTCACGGTAAAATTAAATAGTTTTGTTTTTTCTCTTTTCATTGTTTGTGTAATTTATCTGACTCTGATACAAGTTTTCTTTTCTTTTATAATAAATAAAGAAATAACCCAAGACATGCCGCGCTCGGGCCACACAGCGCCACGTAGTCCCAAACTAAGCCGAAGCTTGTACTATGGGTACTGGGACAACTGATAAACTTTCTTAGATATTTTTTTTTTGTGTTTTTTGTAAATAAATTATACATAGAAAACACCCAGACCGATACAAACAGACATGTTCATGAACACAAATTGTTTCGTACTGTGCGGGGAATGGAACCCACGACCCTTGCTCAGAGGGCAGAGGTCACTACCAAATGAGCCAGCCCTGTCTCTGCTGCCGAAGTGCGCAATAAGTTTCCCTTCAATAAACCAATTTTGCCTCCACACAAGCTGGTCATCACGACATGGAACTTACGTGGCCTCCACAGGAACATCGGGCCTCCCCTATCAGCCGTTCGGTCTTCGGCTGGGGGGGCGGGTAGTACGGCTGGGATCAGCGGCCCTGGGTGTGGTACACCACTCCTGGGAGGAGGTCTTCTATGTCATCCTGAGGATTATTCACATTATCATGAACAGCTCATGTTATGTTGCTGTTTACAAACGAATATGCCACAAATCAAAATTACTGAGTCGAATACAAAATGTCGATGCACAAAATATGGATGAAATACGATGCTACAAGAGTTCGATGCACGTTAGTTCAAAAGAACTATTAATACTTCGACACTACTGAACATGGATGCACGTTAGTTCGGCAGATCTATATTTCGATACTACTGAAGATCGAGAAATACATACGATGCTACAAGAGTTCGATGCACGTTAGTTTAAAAGAACTGTAGTTCGATACTTCTGAACATCGATACACGTTAGTTTGAAAGACCTAATACTACAATACTATTTGACTATTGAAGTCACTTAAATGAAGCTGCGAGCAAAAGCTCATAAAAATTATAAGTAAACTGTGAATTTTCCGAATAGATAAGATCTAGAGACCTTCAAAAGTGAGCCTACTAATTCCTCAAGGGGCCGGTAACATACCTGTGACCCCCTTGGTATTGCGGTGTCTATGGCTGAAGTGATAGCTTACCATCAGGTGACCTTCAGGCCGGTTTAGCCTTTCTGTCATAATAGAAAGAAAGTTAGAATGTTGTAGGGGATGGGAAAGGAGCGACACATCATCTCTTCGCGCCAAGCCACCTTCTCCAAGCCCATGCCGAATAACAGATGAGGCTCTGGGCAACCGACTGGTGTGGCGGTTATAATTACGATGATTGAAGGCGAAGCTAAATACCACAGACCGATGACGGGCAGCAGCGTCACCGGAGCGAGGAGCTACGCCTTGTGATCCCGCCTGCCCAGTGTGGCGATTAGTGAGAAAGAGAGTTAGGGCATAGTGAATCTTTGCTCGAATTGAGCTGCCCGTCCGGGGAAGGACCTCCAACCTATAGAATACAGCGGCCAAAATGACCTCCGGGTCGTGTTTTCTGCCCGGCTGAGTAGGGTTTCCGGAGCTCGTAGGAGGTAGGGGTTGGGCCGGCATAGCAGTGGCAACTGACAGGTAACTGACCAGTTACTTGCCAGTTGTCACAGCGACTTGGGCTTCTCTTTTGCTTTCCATTATGTCGAGCTTGCTGTATAAAAAAAAAGTCTCCTGGTGCTTGCTCAAAGGGGCGAACAACTGCAGAGACCTCTAGCACTGGACTGCGACAGGCTGTTGATGTTGATGATGATGATAAATAGATTATCTTATTTATTACTTCACTCATCATCAGCCTATCGCAGGCTCTTACTTACTTCAGGGTTCCTCTGATTCCCTGTAGGCTGGGCAGCTGATGCCCGTAGAACAGGGTCTGGATATCTCCGGACGGTTGGCAGGGTCGCATCCCCCGCCCGCAGGGGTGCACTCCACGCCTCGCACTTGAACCCCCTCTCCGCAGGATACTGAGCACTGAGGGTAGAAAAAGTGGGGTTAGACAGTAGACAGTCATAATAATACTAGGATGTAAGGGAGCGGCCTATCATCTTTTCGCTCCAAGCCAACCTCACCCGGGTGGATGCTGCCGAATAACAAACGAGGGCGCTGGCAACCGACTGGTGGTGGCATAACCATCACAATTGAAAGCGTAGCTAAATACCACAGACCGGTAACGGGGCAGCAGCGTTACCAGAGCGAGAAGCTATGCCAATCCACCTGCCAGCGTGGCGATTATGGGTATATCTTCCAGATGGTTGCCCAAGTGGCAAACAAGTGGAGAGATCTATGTCCAGCAGTGGACTGCAGTAGGTTGATGATGATCCCTACCCTGCTAATGATTAAAAAAGAAATATTTATCTATCTATCAAACAGTTTATATTATAGTGTCGTTAAATCACAAGATTATAGGCCACATTCTATAATGTTTAAGACATAGAATTTGACCCCCACGTGACAGGGCTCTGCCTAGTGTGGGAGTCACAGAATGTAACCATTAGGCTTCTGTTTTTGATTAATAAGACACATTTTTATTTTATTTTTTTTATTTCTTTTATTAATACATAATATTTCAACTTAAAGCTTGATTTAAAGCTGCAGTATTAATACGCGATCCCGCATACTCTACGGCTAGGTAAATTCTCACCTCAGGGACTTCCTTCCTCAATTAATTCAATGAGACTTTGTCCCCGATGTGACCCACTTTCGTTGATTACCTTATTTGTTCTAATCATGTGGAATCTTTCACAAGGAGAGCGATTTTGTTGCGAATTTTAAGTAAATTTTCGTTTAGAATTTTCTGTTGGAAGATGATAATTTCTTTATGTCGCGGCCACACATTGGATTCAACTTTGCGTCCAATCACTACCCAATGTCCAGTTACTAACGCGCTCAATGTCTTCATTGTGTCAAAGTGCCGATACACACATTAAATAAATAAATAACCCAAGACATGCCACGCTGGGCCACACAGCGCCACCTAGCCCCAAACTAAGCCGAAGCTTGTACTATGGGTACTAGACAACTGATAAACTTACTTAGATACATTTTTTTTTTTTGTAAATAAATACATATTATACATAGAAAACACCCAGACCAATACAAACAGACATGTTCATGAACACAAATGTTTGTACTGTGCGGGAATCGAACCCACGACCCTTGGCTCAGAGGGCAGGAGGTCACTACCAAATGAGCCACCGAGCCTGCCTGACATTGGTGCATTGGGCGCAAAACGTTGCGTTGGTGCAAATATCTCCAATGTGTGGCCGCGGCTTTAGAATAACAATGGTACAAACATTGTCGATTTCAAACTGTCTATCATCATCATCACCATCCTTTTGAAGACAAGAGCCAGCCTTTCGCAGTCCACTACAGACTGGACATAGGTCATTTTCAGCTATTCGCCTGTTTCGGCAAACATCCTTAAGACAATGGCCACGCTGGACAGGCAAGTTAGGCATCGCATGGGCGTAGATCCTCGCTCTGATAACCGCTGCTACCCGTCATCGGCCCTGTTGTATTTAGCTACGCCTTCAGTCGCTTGTCAGAGCCTCGTATTCAGCAGGATGCACCACGGCAGGTGGGTTTTGACTTGGAGCGAAAATGTGAAGGGCCGCTCCCTTACATCCATCCTAAGTATGGAGTAGAATACAGCTCAATATCTCCGCATTGCGCAGTCCAAACCGACATTACTTTGTACCGCAACTTGCAGAGCGGTGATTCATTCATTATGGCTCATTTAGTAGCCACTGCGTCTAGCAGAGTTTGCGGAGAACAGGAGAATAGATTTAGAACGGACATTGTAAGATATTTAATAAGCAAGTAAATAAATAAATAACTTAAGACATGCCACGCAGGGCCACACAAAGGCCCATTTAATCCCTAAACTAAGCCGGTGCTTGTACTATGGGGTACTGATAAACTTACTTGTATTTAAAAAAATATCCTACTAATATTATAAACGCGAAAGTTTGTTTGGATAGATGGATGGATGTTTGTTCCACTTTCACGCAAAAACTTACTGAACGGATTTTAATGAAACTTTACAGGAATATAGTTTGTACATCAGATTAACATATAGGCTATGTTTTATACGAACATTCACGCGGGCAGAGCCGCGAGCATCAGCTAGTATCTATATAAAGAAGGGATCGCATTTATATTATGACTGGCTCGGTGGCTCAATTGGTAGTGACCTCTGCCTTCTGAGCCAAGGGTCGTGGGTGGCGATCCCCACACATTACAAACATTTGTGTGCATGAAAATGTCTGTTTGTATTGGCTCTTTTCTATGTATAATATGTATTTATTTACAAAAAAAAAATAAGTATCTAAGTAAGTTTATTAGTTGTCTAGTACACATAGTACAAGCCTTCGGCTTAGTTTGGGGGCTAGATAGCGCTGTGTGGCCCGCGTACTTGCAATTTGAGTTTCTATTAGTTAAAAGATTTACTTTATATAGGCATGTACATTGTACGGCCATATTATCAGATAACTTTATCAGTATTTGGTCGTAAGTGTGCCTTAATGAATAGATCGCCTTAACTGGGCACTAACAAGGCGGCAGAGTTTGCTCAGCTCAGTAATCAGTACGCGATAGAGATTGAACGTTGTTTTAAGCACTTACTTACTCCCGTAACTTTGGCTCTAGACTTTCATATTTCAAGAGCTCCATAGTAAAGTACGGTGTAAGTAGTGCTGATATTAGATTAGTGAGTTACCCATGAGAGTAATCGACACGCTGGGCAGGCGGGTTGGCGATCGCAGGGCGTAACTTGTGTATCGATGACGCTGCTGCCCGTCATCGGCCTTGTGTGTTTAGTTACGCCTTGTTGGATGGTTATACCGCTACCAGTCGGTCGCCAGAGCCCCGTCCGTTAGTCAGTAGGATGCACCCCGGGCAGGGTGAGGGTGACTTGGAGCGAAAAGCTAGTAGGTAGTACCTACATCCCCATTAGATTAGTAGTTAATAAGCTAAGTCTAAGCCTAGTAGGCTGAAGAGGCAGTGGGCTGGCCACATCAGCCGGCAAGAACCGATAATCGTTGTTGTAAAATAGTTCTGGAGTAGAGACCGCGTCTCGGCGAACATAGTGAAAAAGTAGTGTCTCACACGTTGTTATAGTTTTGTTGACCTATTTAAGATTGTCGGCCACCTTACATTGCACACATGCCCCTCAAACAATATCTTAGAGGGTAGGGGAGAAGCTGAAAACCAGCGCTGCCCAGGTCTTTCCCTGTGGCAGCACCAGCTGAGCTAATTCCCATTGTCTTTAATGTAATCCGTTACCTATGTTGACTTTTGTTTATGTGTTGATGTTGTAAGAAGACAATCAATCTTATTTAATTTTTTATTTTATTATTTATTTTTAGTGTAGGAACATCCTCAGGTCAGGTGGAGTGACGATATGCGATCGCCGACCTGCCTGCCCAGCGTGGCGATTTATGGGTATATCCTCCAGATGTTTGCATTAAGTGGCGAACAATAACTGGAGAGGCCCATGTCCAGCAGTGGACTGCAATAGGCTGATGATGATTATGGTACCGAGTTGGTAACGAAGCGAGAGGCGGTTCCGCTAAAAAACGCACGAACTTCTCTAATTGGACGGCTGTTTTAGCGGAACCCGGATGGTGTCGCCGAGTTTTTGCAATTTGAAACTTACTCTATGTGTGTTTCGGTGTTGAAGTTTGAATTTCTAACTAGCTATTTCAGCTGCTGTATGGAAAAACGGTAAAGTGAAAATTTTTACCTTTTACATGCTGCATAGAAAGCAGTATTCGTTTATTTATCTTTAGACAGTATACTTTCTATCGAGACCGGGGGTAAAAATAGTGTTTAAAATAAAATAATTTATTTTCTGCAAATAGATTCACGAGTAATACTTTTGCACGTCAAACATTTTCTTCCCTACTAGCATTTCGACGTGATAAGGATGAGGCTGATGAGATGAATTAGAGAAGTGTTAACAGTTAAAGAAGAACATTGGACTTCAACCCTATGTAGCTCATAGTTCTGTGCTGTGATAGAACAATAATACAAATCAGTCTCATTTTTTTTCTTAGGTGTCATAGAAAGTTGATTAAAGGATTCTTGAGATTTTAGCTTTTCAGCCTGCGGCGCGATCACCCATCTTGAGGCATGGTGTGTCACCTTTAATTTCTCGAGGGCGGCGTGAGTCACACACAAGTACTCCGTCTTTTTTCCAGACACAAAAAAAGCGTGCGTTTACTGAACAGTCACGAAAAAAACAAACACTTAATGAAGACATCCAAGAAAACGAAATCGTCTAGTGTCATCATCAGCCTATTACAGTCCACTGCTATACTATATAGGCCAGTTGTTCACCACCTGGGGCAAACTTCTGGAGGATATACCCATAATCGCCACGCTGGGCAGGCGGGTTGGCGATCGCAGGGGCGTAGCTTCTTGCTCCGGTGACGCTGCTGTGCCGTCATCGGCCTGTGGTATTTAGCTACGCCTTCTATCGTGATGGTTTTACCGCCACTACTTAGTCGGTTTGCCAGAGCCTCGTTTGTTGTTCGGCAGGATGCACCACGGGCAGGTGAGGATGGCTTGAAGCAAAAAGGTGATAGGTTGTTCCCTTACATCAGTTAAATCCCTAGTCTAATGTAAAATAATATTATTGCGTTGTAATATCCAAATACCTAATATCTCCATATTCATACAAGAACATAACATAAACAAGAAATCGCCAAGTCCCAACAGCGAGATACCACTCGCGACTCAAACATTGACAAAGTATAGAAAATCTTCCGCCGATACAGAACTATCTGCGCCTCCCCAGTTTAAGAGGGGCTTGCCCCAAATATTGTTACGCTAAACTCGACAATGTCTGCAATACCTGCCTCCCAACATTGTCCGGAATTTTCAATACGACATCCACTATAAACTTTTATGCCCGGTCGATATATTTACGTGCGAACAGACAGACAGTTTCGCTGAAAGCACGTATATTTTCAATTTGTATTGTAACTAAGTGAATGTAGTGGAAATATGGCGGGACGGCTGGTATAAGCGCCACCTAGTCCCAAACTAAGCCGAAGCTTGTACTATGGGTACTAGACAACTGATAAACTTACTAGCCGCGTCACCGGAGCAAGAAGCTACGCCCTGCGATCGCCAACCCGCCTGCACAGCGTGGCGATTATGGGTATATCCTCCAGATATTTGCTCTAAGTGGCGAACAACTGGTGAGGCCTATGTCCAGCAGTGGACTGTAATAGGCTGATGATGATGATGATGATGATAAACTTACTTAAATACATTTTTTTGTAAGAAAATACATATTATACATAGAAAACACCCAGACCAATACAAACAGACATGTTCATGAACACAAATGTTTGTACTGTGCGGAAATCGAACCCACGACCCTTGACTCAGAGGGCAGAGGTCACTACCAATGAGCCATCTAGCCAATGACAAGTATAAACAGATGTTGGTGATTGTCTGTTCGTATGGTTTCCGGATCGGAATCAGGACCACTCCATCTCGTTTCATGGGTGTCATGGAAGACGATTAAGGGTTCATCGGAAAACAGGCAGCAGCGTTGGGTACATCATCATCATCACCAGCCTATTACAGTCCACTGCTGGACATAGGCCTCTCCAGTTGTTCGCCACTTAGAGCAAACATCTGGAGGATATACCCATAATCGCCACGCTGGGGCAGGCGGGTTGGCGATCGCAGGGCGTAGCTTTTTGCTCCGGTGACGCTGCTGCCCGACACCGCGTCTTTAGTATTTAGGTGCGCCTTCAATTGTGATGGTTATACCGCCACCAGTCGGTTGCCAGCGCCTCATTTGTTATTCGGCAGGATGCACCACGATGTTGGCTTGGCAGCGAAAATATGATAGGCCACTCCCTTACATCCCGTTACATAGCGTTGGGTACATCATCAGCCTATTGCAGTCCACTGCTGGACATCTAGGATTATCCAGCTGAACGCCACTTAGGGCAAACATCTAGAGGATATACCCATAATCGCCACGCTGTACATGAGGATATGGAGGGACACGTAAGTATATGTATTGTACACTTACCCCAGACCAGGGTCCCGCGATCCAAGTACGGGACAGTGATGCTCATTGCACGGCTGCGTGGAGCGAGGAGCTGGTGAAACACATCCTGGCTCCGAGCTCGAACCTGAGAACGAACGGTGAACAAATAAAAACCAGAAACAATTATACTTTTCTTTGGTCATCATCAT
>CM062102.1:10519733-10568073 GCA_031163375.1 Conogethes punctiferalis | reverse complement strand
AGGAAAAACAAAATCGCAGCAATACAGAACATTTGACAACACCCTCCAAATTAACCAAAAGGAAGGAGGGAAAAAGCGAGAGATAAGATACTTTTTTTGTAATAACATATACCTAAACATAGTACACACCCAACTTAATAAATAAATATCAGACAACATCACATACATTGCTACCGATCCCAAAGTAAGTGACTTAAGCACTTGTGTTCATGGGTCTCGGAACAACGAAGGTACCTACAAACAATAAACACCCAGAGACGGAACAAACAAAAAGTGATCATCACACGAATGATTGTACGGGTTGAGACATCGAACCTACGACCCTTGGCTCAGAAGGGGCAGAGGTCACAAATTGAGCATCGAGCCAGTCAACTATGCCCGGCTAGCGACCCTCAGGGACGATTGGAGGTGACAATTGCGCTGGATGGTTACATATACTGATTCAGCTGAGATGCGTAGAACCCCATGTGATATAGTGACGGAAGGTTGGAGAGCATGTCCAGCGGTGGACTGCGAAATGATGATAATGCCCCGCATGCACGAAAAAAAATTGGAGTTCGATGCTCAGTTTTCTGTTGATCCTTCAGTGTTTACTCAAATTGATAAATCAATGAAAATGTATATGGAAACCCAAGATTATTACCAAGTCATTTCTGATGGGCATTCTGCAAATACTTAGATGAAAATATATATACTCGTATTCTATTTTTTTTCATTTAATATGATTGTATGAAGAATTGCGACCTATATTTGATGTAGACTGAATCAAACACTCCGAACGACACTGCATACATTGATCCGGTCTCAATTGTATGCTTACATTATATGTTCAGGTACTTTGTAAACAAAACAATCAAGCGCGGGTACATACCACCACAAATATTACAAATACAAATCACACGACCTCTAGGTTTTTGAGCGATTGAAATTTAATCTTTCATCGCCAGATACATAAGTATCGAACATAAATAATATCGGTCCATTTTTTAAAATCTCTTTTCTCTTAGACTCTTATGCTCGATAGCTCATTGAGTAGTGGCCCCTTGCCTCCTGAAACATGGGTCGTAGGGTTCGATTGTTCACTCGGTACTAACATTCCGGTCAGCGGTTCCTGGGTGTTTGTATTGCTTTAAGTACATAGATCAATTTGAGGCACCTTCGTTATTTTGACCCATACTACTTATTAGTGCTCAAGCTACTTAATTTTGTACGAAGCAATGCGTTTTTTTATGACAGAGGTGTGCAAACGGATATGATGGACACCTGACGGTAAGTGATCACTCAGCCCATAGTACACCGCAACCCCAAGGGGAGTCACAGGTGCGTTGCCGGCACTTCAAGAAAGTCAGTAGGCTCGCTTTTTTAAGGCATCTAACTCGTACGTATCTATTGGAAAACATTGCAGCCGAAGATGATTCAAAGAACAGCTGCACGAGGCAGAAAATTGCGCGTAAAACGCACCGTGGAAGACATTCAACTATCAAGGTGAGAGGATGAAATATGTAATAAAGTTTTCTGATTTCCTTAAACTTGATTGGTTGCCAGATTGTACGATGATTTGAGATGTGTGTTTATTAGATTGCCATCGATACGATAAGAAGAAGAAGTGTGTGATGTAGTCCAAAGTTGTTTATTTACGATTTAAAGATGCATACCTATTCCTTAAACCAACCATATCGTAAATTAACAACAGCACATATTTGCCATCAAGGATGTAGCCAGGACCCAAGTGCTACACAAAGGACGGCGGTGTACGCACCCGGTCCGCTTTGAATTTCTACAACCAGGATTAGTACTGCCTCTCGAGGCCTTTTGTGACATTCCGACTGAGGCACGAGTGTCATATAATACCTCAGAGGTACAAAATACCTCGGATAAGGTTAAGTGCCTCCAACTCGAGCGATCGAATGACGTTTGTTCCCTCTAACAGTGGAGAGTGGGTGTACGTGTCATTAAGCGTCACTAAAATATCCTATGTAAGGAGCGGTCCTATCATCTTTGCGCTCCAAGCCAACCTCACCTGCCCGTGGTGCATCCTGCCGAATAACAAACAGGCGCTGGCAATCGACTGGTGGCGGTACAACCATCACAATTGAGCTAAATACCACAGACCGATGACGGGCAGCAGCGTCACGAGCGAGAAGCTGCCTGCATCGCACCTACACCCTGCGATCGCCAACCCGCCTGCCCAGGCGTGGCGATTATGGGTATATCCTCCTAATGTTTGCCTAGGAGGGGCGAGCAACTGGAGAGGCCTATGGTCCAGCAGTGGGCTGCAATAGGCTGATGATGATGATGAAAATATCCTAACTGTGTCTTCGTCGACCGGAGCAGCTCCCGTCTCTCTCAAAGGGTCGAATTGGCTTACTGGAGCGAGAAGCTACGCTCTGCGATCGCCAACCCGCCTGCCCAGCGTGACAATTATGGATATCCAGACCGTTTGCCTAAGTGGCGAACAACTGGAGAGGCCTATGTCCAGCAGTGAACTACAATAGGCTGATGAGAGATGATGACGTCATCGCCGATATATAACTGCGGTTTACAACATCTGCAAAGACAAATTGATATCACCAACAAATATGACGCTATTGTTCATTCGCAACGAACCCGTCTGCCGGGGTCTGTGGAGCCCGAATCTTGGATTGATAAATGCGGTCTGTCAGACCCGGGCCGGGGTACAGCGGTCGGCGCTAATGACTGTCGGTGTTTTTTGCCCGATGATAGATGCCGTGGGGGTTATTTGTGGTGGGTCGATTCAATTAATATCCTTTAGTTTTTAGGCGTCTGTATTATACATATAAAGCCATCTAGTCCCAAACTAAGCAGAAGCTTGTACTATGGATACTAGACAACTAATAAACACACTTAGATTTAGGGAACCGCCCTCACCTTGTTTCGCATATTTAAGAATAGAAACCTTTAAACTATCAGTGTTTCTGGGACTATATTATGCATGAATGATACATATGAATATTATCCTATTTTTTAATAATTTTATCTATTTTTATAACAAACCGACTGGTGCAGGTATAACCATCACAATAATTGAAAACGTAGCTAATACCACAGATCGACGACGGGCAGCAGCGTCACCGGAGCAAGAAGCTACGCCCTGCGATCGTCAACCCGCCTGCCCAGCGTGGCGATTATGGGTATATCCTCCAGATGTTTGCCCTAAGCGGCGAACAACTGGAGAGGCCTATGTCCAGCAGATGGACTACCATAGGCTAAAAATGATGGTGATGATGAAAAAAAATCGTATCAAGATCCGATGCGTACTTTTAAAAACCTAAGCGTATAGAGAAGCGGAAAAGAAAAACGACTTTGTTTTCTACTATGTAGTTTTGAAATAAGACATGATCCTAATTATCTATAATACAACACGGTTTACAACATCTACAAACAGGGCTTGATAACACCAATCAAATATGATCCCATTGTTTCCCACCGGTCGGTCCCGCGAGACCCGAATCTTACGTCTCGATTGTTCCCTCGAGATTGATAAATGCGGTCTGTCAGACCCGGGCCGGTACAGCGGTCGGCGCTAATGACTGTCGGTGTTTTTTGCCCGATGATAGATGCCGTGGGGTTAATTGTGGTGGGTCGATTCGATTAATATCGTTTAGTTTTTTGGGGTACGTATTAAAATTCGGTTAATTTTTTGGCACTAATAACTTATAGGGAAAAATTTTTTGGTGGAAATATAATTTATTTTTCTGGGTACTAATATTGTTTTAGTGAGGGGAGCGACAATAAAATTTGTGTTGGACGTGAGAAGCCCAGAAAGTAGGGAACAATAAAAGGAACCTATGTATGAGGGACACATATTAATTTACTCTGGATAAAAATTTTTTTTTTTATTTTCAATTCTATGTATGGGGAACCCAAAAAATTTTGGATTTTTTTCTGATTTTATTTTAAAATCTTAATGCGGTTTACAAAGTACATCTACGCACCAAATTTCAATAATATAGCTCTTATAGTTTCGGAATAAGCTGGCTGTTACATTTTTTTTTATAGTGACTCGACATAATGGCTTCCCTACGACATACGGACAGACAGACAGATATGACGAATCTATAAGTTTCCCGTTTTTGCCATTTGGCTACGGAACCCTAAAAAGACCAGAACTTAAACCTATTCTTATCTTTCTTTTCTTTTTCTATTTATTGTTTTGTTAGTTTCTGTTACTTGTACTAAAATATTGTAACTTTTTCTAATAATGTTCTTTAGTTTGTGATTTGTATGCGCCAAATAAACTGTTTTTCTTTTTTGACAGGCTCTGTGACTCATTTGGTAGTGATCTCTGCCCTCTGAGCCAAGGGTCGTGGGTTCGATTCCCGCACGGTACAAACATTTGTGTGCATGAACATGTCTGTTTGTTTTGGTCTGGGTGTTTTCTATGTATAATATGTATTTATTTACAAAAAAAATGTATTTAAGTAAGTTTATCAGTTGTCTAGTACCCATAGTACAAGCTTCGGCTTAGTTTGGGGCTATGCTACGCTAGAAATTAAATTTCTAGCGTTTTGATTGGCTAGTGGCCTGTCAGTGACCTGTCAGTCACTATTTTCTTAACGCGAATGAATTATAGGTGGCGCTCTGTGACCCAGCGTGGCATGTCTTGGGTTATTTATTTAATTATTTTATCTTTCTTTCTTTGTATTGGTATTTCAATACGAACAACTCAACGTCTCCAGTTAATAAAGCGTACACAAAATAGTGTATCGATTAGGCCGCTTTGAGTGAGGCCACAGAACACAGTCCAATACATTACAGCAACATTGTTAATTGCGAGCGGGTCTGTAATTTATATCGCAAAATCCGACATTAGTCGAAGCCTACCGATAAATCAGAGGCGAAATTCCTTTTGTCTCCGAAGAGCTAGCAACAGTGCCTCAAGATGTCTGGGCAGACGAGCAGTTTACAGATAGATAGATATTCTTTATTGCACAAAATAAAAACATTCATAGACAAGGTAACAGACAAATAGTGGTACAATTGGGGCGGTCCTGTCGCTAGTAAGCGATTTCTTCCAGACAACCTTTAGGTAGAGGAAGTGTGCTATTCTGAAGGGAGGGGCAAAGTCGTGGAAAATGTTTTATTACATATATAAATATATACCTACACACATATAAAAGACCACATATATAAATATATACTAAACAACATCTTTGCAACATCTTTTGTTCCCCGATAGGTATGACTACTATTTGTATTTTTGTGTGTGTGTAAACTCAAACTCCTGTACCCATTTCAAAAATTCTTCCACCATTAGAAATATACCTACATTTGCCTTCAGTAACATAGGCTGCTTTGCTAAAAAAATTAGGGATCATTTCTAAAATGCCAAAAATGTAATCCAATGAAATATTTATTAGAAACTAGCTGTGCCAGAAGCAATGCACGGGTGTATATCGGGTTTCAAAAATAATAATCATAAAAATAAAATTTAAGTTAGACTTCTTGCCCAGGAGTATGAAGAATAATTGTACCAAGTTTCGTTAAAATCCATCGAATAGTTTTTGTTTCTAACGAACATACGGACAGACAGACAAAAATATATTTAACTAGCTTTCCGCCCGCGACTTCGTCCGCGTAAAGTTTTTTTTTCCAAAATAAAATTGTGCCTATGTTACTCGTGGATAATGTAGCTTTCGAATGGTGAAAGAATTTTTAAAAACGGTCCAGTAGTTTTTGAGCCTATTCATTACAACCAAACAAACAAAGTTTTCCTCTTTATAATATTAGTGTAGATGTACAGAATTGACCTCTCTACAGATTTATCATAAACTTAATATAGATAGAAGATATCCATAGCGAATCGGGGGCAGGTCGATAGTTTACTATATTTGCAATTCGTTTCCCTGTTTCGTCCTTAAATTTGTGCTTACTATCTGTAAAATTAAAATATACAACGTCCATGCCCAAAATTTCGTGATTTACATAATAACTTATCATTCCATCTCCGTCACTAAAAGGGTTGCATTACCATAAAATAACAATACCACCGTCTCAGTTATGGGGTAAAACCACCATCATAAAAAAAGATAACAAAAAATATACAAACAGCAAACCGCCCGTCTGCAAACCCGGCGGCTGAGCCAAATTTGCGAGGCCCAATTCTAATTAAGAACCCTTGAAAGATGAATACCCCGATAAGAATTAGCACTTGTGAGAGTCGGTAGTAATTTGTAGATGCCAGTCTGTTGCCTGACGGGTGATGGAGCCAACTGAGTCAAGGTTGAGAGGTTCCAAAGACTCTCATAATGACAGCAGTTGTCCGTGTGGCTTCAGGAATTATAGGACCACCCCATCTCATCCTGTGGGTGTCATAGAAGATGGCGAATTATGGCTTCCCTTCGCCTGATGGAAAGCGAAAGAGAAGTCCAAGTCGCTGTAACAACGGGCAAGTAACTGGTCAGTCACCTGTCAGTTGCCACCGCCATGCCGGCCTAACCCCAACCCCCCACAAGCTCCGGAAACCCTACTCACCGGCAGGAACACGACCCGGAGATCATTTGGCTGCGGTATTCTATAGGGTGGAGGTCCTTCCCCGGACGGGCAGCTCAATTCCCGCACCTCTCTTAAAATGGAATGTCAGAAAACGGATAGCAGCGTCTACTTGGGTACAAATAAAACCAGTTCACTGCTGGAAGGCCTCTCTAGTTGTTCGTCACTTAGGGCAAAAATCTGAAAGTCTCACCCATAATCGCCACGCTGGGCAGGCGGGTTGGCGATCGCAGGACGTAGCTTCTCGCTCCGGTGATGCTGCTACCCGTCATCGGTCTATGATATAAAGCTACGCCTATAATCATGATGGTTATACCGCCAAACCGTCGGTTTCCAGCGCCTCGTTTGTTATTCGACACGATGCACCACGGGCAGGTGAGGTTGGCTTTGAGCGAAAAGATGATATGTTCACTCCCTTACATCACTTTCGTGTCTAAGGAGGACAAAATCAGGTGACATCGATTCTGGGTAGTTAAACCCAATACTTGCCTTTTTAGAAGACAGAATTTTATATGCCACTTAAATGAACGAGGTAGTTTGAATAAAACTATGCTTATCCTAAATTTAAAGAAGGAAAAGGTTTAATGTCCAAAGCAATAACGTAAAACGCAGAAACAACTATTTAAACGCTAAAAGCCTGGAATCATTGTACCACCGATCCTATCAGGGAAGTTAATATTTCAACTCGACCTACAGCAAATAAATTAGCCTACAAAAACCTTGCACTGCTCGCTAACGTTGTTGTAAAGAAAGCGAGACATGAAATCGTGAAACGCGATGGCATAATAACAATATAACCGGGATTGTATACAGCCGGAACGAATGTATGCTATGCAGTTTTTATGTTTTTGTACAACTGCTGAGGAACTGACACAATGTAAACATAATAGTTACTGAATTCAATAATGAAACGAACGAAGGAAGATTTCTTTCTCTGAGCTTTAAATGAGTATTTGTTCCATTTTTTTATTCTTTGTATTAAGGGTTATTGCTTACCTAGCTTATTCCATCAGGTGATGGTAAGCGATATTTCAGTCTACTATGAAGCGCGCTCAGGCAGCAAAATTAAAACCGGTTTCATCTCGCCTTGGGATATAAGGGAGCGGCCTATCACCTTATCCCTCCAAGCTAACCTTACCTGCCCGTGGTGCATCCTGTCGAATAACAAACGAGGCGCTGGCAACCGACTGGTGGCACAACCATCACAATTGAAGGCGTAGCTAAATACCATGACGGGCAGCAGCGTCAGCGGAGCAAGAAGCTACGCCCTGCGATCGCCAACCCGCGTGCCCAGTGTGGCGATTATGGGTATATCCTCCAGATGTTTGCCCTAAGTGGCGAATCGTGACGTCACGATTTCGTATCAGTTTGCATGAAGCGTTTCTGGGCGAGTTCATATTTGTGATTTTGAAATTGTGATAGCTCGGGGACTTTTCATACAAGCGAAGTAATTCTTTGACTAATGTTTCTATAATTGGGTCATCATCATCATCATAATCAGCCCGTGTCAGTCCACTGCTGAACAATGTTCGCCACTTAGGTCGATTTTGGGCTTCTCGCATCCAGCACTTGCCAGCCGTCCTGCGCAAATCGTCACTCCACCTGGCCAGAGGGCGTCCTACACTACGTTTGCCGATACGCGGCGCGGCGATATAATTGGGTGATGCATCAAATTAATCCAAAACAAAAATTAGTCGTCATGCCTAATGACTTGACAGTTCACATCCCCATTTCGTACTAACCTCCACCACACGTAGCTGAACACAGGGAGCCAGGCGTCGCCAGCCAGTGGTACCTCGGCCGGGAGCA
Organism: Conogethes punctiferalis; assembly: GCA_031163375.1. NCBI lineage: Eukaryota > Metazoa > Arthropoda > Insecta > Lepidoptera > Crambidae > Conogethes > Conogethes punctiferalis. The sequence continues at coordinate 10,559,751 of CM062102.1, read as the reverse complement.
CGACGACCCGTCCCCGCCGCAGACGCCGCACTCGTCCACTCGGCGGGTCGAACCGACTCGCAAGTCGCAGCCCACTCGCTGTGAACAAAAACATATCTATTAAAAAAAACCCAACATATACCACAGTCATCATAATCGTCAGCCTATCGCAGTCCACAGCTGAATATAAATAACCCAAAACATGCCAGCACGCACGATTATGGGTATATCCTCCAGATGTTTGCCCTAGGTGGCGAACAACTGGAGAGGCCTATGTCCAGCAGTGGACTGCAATAGGCTGATGATGATGATGATGCCACGCTGGTCCACACATCGCCGTCTAGCCCCAAACTAAGCCGAAGCTTGTACTATGGGTACTAGACAACTGATAATCTTACTGAGATACTTTTTTTTAAATAAATAATGTTATACTATACATAGTAAACACCCAGACCAATACAAACATATATGAACACAATCACACAAATACAAACATATATGAAAAAAACACACAATTGTTTGTACTGTGCGGGAATCGGACCCACAACCCTTGGCTCAGAAGGCAGAGGTCACTGTCAAATGAGCCATTGAGCCTGTCCAGTCCATAACTATGGCTCTACCCATAAATAATCGCCACGCTGAGCAAGCGGATTGGCAATCGCAGGGCGGAGCTTCTCGCTCCGCTGACGCTTCTGCTCGTCATCGGCCTGTGGTATTCAGCTACGCCTTCAATTGTGATGGTGCTACCGCCACCAGTCGATTGCCAGAGCCTCGTTCGCCAAGGGCAACGACACGGGCAGGAGAGGGTGGCTTAGAGCGAAAAGTTATGGGTCGCTCCCTTACATACATACTAGTACCACATTGGCAATAGTGGTTATACCGCCACGGGTCGGTTGCCGGAGCCTCGTTTGTTGTTCGACAAGATACAACGCGAACATGTGAAGGTGGCTTGGAAAGAAAAGACGATAGGTCGTTATCTTTCATCCTGGTTTGAGCTACCTTTACTAAGTCTTAAACAACAATACTTAATTCATCGAAAAGCTTTCGGCCATTCAAAAATGGCAAGTTAATTTTGCGTTGCTCAACTGACGCGATTTGCAATCTCGCCATTTTTCATCAGACACAAACGAAATAGCGAACCTTAAAATTCCGGGCCACATAGTTTTAATTTTAAAAACGGGAGCAAACATCGTGCCTAGACAAAGGAGGAACGAGCACCAACGATGTAACGGTGTCCCAAGGGATAAGGGAATAGTCTGGATGCCATATTGGTTCACATTTGTTCTTATATCTTACAAGCGACTCGCATTGCTTTAAGTATTTCAGATAAACATTTAATAATAGGGATGTTACAAGGTCAAAATAATTACATTATAATTTAGACCGTATTTTAGATTATAAAAATATATACAGGCTCGGTGGCTCATTTGGTAGTGACCTCTGCCCTCTGAGCCAAGGTTCGTGGGTTCGATTCCCGCACAGTACAAACATTTGTGTTCATGAACATGTCTGTTTGTATTGGTCTGGGTGTTTTCTATGTATAATATGTATTTATTTACAAAAAAAAAAGTATCTAAGTAAGTTTATCAGTTGTCTAGTACCCATAGTACAAGCTACGGCTTAGTTTGGGGCTAGGTGGCGCTGTGTGGCCCAGCGTGGCATGTCTTGGGTTATTTATTTATTTATTTATTTTATATTGGAAATGTGTCTTTCCTTTTTTATTTAAACAAAAAATAACAAGGATACAAGACATCAAAATCTAGGAGCGCGACAAAATGCCACACAGCGTGCTATATGTTTGTCATTTTTGGTCTAATTTACAAATTATCAAAATAATGTGTCTCTTGTTTTTTGAATAAGCTAAATCATAACATTTACATTTTACACATATAAAAAGGAAAGATTTGTATTTTTGTGCGTGTATGTTTATACCGAATAACGTCAAAAACTACAGCGCCGATTTAAAAAAAATCTATATATCTATCTTTAATAATAATAATAATAAATCTATAACCACAGGAAAGATACATTCATCCTCAGTAACATAAATGTTATATTTATTGAAAATACCACAGACAGATAACGGGCAGCAGCGTCACCGGCGCGAGAAGTTACGCCCTCCGATCGCCAACCCGCCTGCCCAGCGGGGCGGACCCTGAGTGGCGAACAACTGGAGAGACCTATGTCCAGCAGTGGACTGCAATAAGCTGATGATGATGATGATGTATTGTATTAAAGGTTAAGTTTCTTTATGAGCTACTAGCTGTGCTCGCGACTTCGTCCGCGTGGAATTGTTATTTTTTCCCCGTTTTTTTTTTTACATTTTCCATTATTTCTTCGCTCCTAATAGTCGCAGCGTGATGTTATATAGCCTAAAGCCTTCCTCGATAAATGGTCTATTCAACACAAAAATATTTTTTCAATTCAGACCAGTAGTTCCTGAGATTAGCGCGTTCACACAAACAAACTCTTCAGCTTTATAATATTAAGTTAAGATTGAGAAGATAATGTAGATTTTTCACAAAACTCCATCGCTCCCTCTTACACTTTGAGCCAAGTCTGAGCCTTATTATTTCGCGTCCCCATTCCCTGATGATGTCAGGTCGTATCCGCATTGTGTCACTAGGTTTCAATACCCATTTTTTTTTGTTCAACAGGAGAAAGGTCTTTGTTTGCTTGAAGGATTTTCAGAGCACTCTCCTTTAGAAGTGATGCGGTGTTCAGCTTCTGAACTTAATTGGGCAGTGTGCCCAAAGTTTTAAATATAGGGCTTTATTTTTGTTGGGACATTGGGCGGAATAATGGCTGATGAGGGCAGGCTTGTTAATCCAAATACGGAAATAGACGTAAAGGGTTTTGTAGATAATGGATTATTTTCGGCTGATCCAATGTAAGCGAGTACTATGTTTGGAATAAGAGGAAGTTTAATAGGCTTTCTTGTTGTTTTCGCTTTTTGAAATGAAATAAATAAAAGCTTATTTTTTTTTTGCGTTTCGTATCGTATCCATAGTTTGTCCAAATCATTTATTTACAATTCCTCTTGTAAAAGATCTTGAATAGTAAAAGATGGTGCTTTACACCATCGATGACTTTCACTAATAACTTAATTAAGTAGGTTTTGAGTGAGATCACCAAAATACGAGTACATTTTTATATTTGTATTTAAGTATTTATTTGTGGTACCTTCGTTGTTCTACCATAACACAAGTGCTTAAGCTACTTACTTTGGGATTAGGGCAAGGTATGTGATGTTGTCTGATATTTATTATTGTGATTATTGTTATTAACATCATCATCATCAGCCTATCACAGTCTATAGGCCTCTCCAGTTTTCGCCATTTTTGGGCAAACACCTGGAGGTTATACCCATAAACGCCACGCTGGGCAGGACTGGACACCTTTGATACTGCTGCCCTCCATCGGCCTGTGGTATTTAGCTACATCACTACAATCAGTGAATAATGCACTAATATCGATGAAATAGTCGAGAGAAATGCAAATTTGCGTTCCTATTTCACAGAATCGGTATTCAGACCCGGAAAGGTTCTGTACAAATACTTAACGCTACCTAAGTAACGCCACGTGCTTTTAACAATTAACTTTCTCCCGAACTTGTAAGCCAAGTTCGCAACTCCCGAGGTATTAGTATTCGGGAACCACTGCCGTCAGATTATGCAAACGAGACGAAAAGTTGCCACTTAAATAATATATGAAATTATGCAAAATGCTAGGAGTCCACCATCTTTGCCTTTTATCACTTTTTGAGTGGACGCTCTTTGAGGGTACGTGACTGCCGGTTCCGTATCGGTTTTGATATAGGCAAAGTTTCGAATCTTTCGGAAAGATTCCGTTTGAATGTACTTCGGGAAGTTTATTTTAAACTTGTTTTTGGATTGCAGTTTGCTCGATGGGGAGTTTCCTGGTTCGGTTGTGGAATGGTGAAGAATCTTTTTCAGTGAAAGAGGCCAAGTTTATATTTCACTAGCTGTGCCCGCGACTTCGTCCACGCGAATAGAGTTTCATCCCCTTATTGATCAAAGTCCTTTCTTAGCGGATGCCAACGTCATAACATCTACCTGCATGCCAAATATCAGCCCGATCTGTTCAGTGGTTTGGGCTGTGCGTTAATAGATCACTATGTCAGTCAGTCACCTTTGATTTTTATATATTTTTTTTATACCACTTGGGTGGCAAACAAGCTTACGGCCCGCCTGATGTTAAGCAGTTACCGTAGCCTATGGACACTTATATTTAGATAGACACCGTAACACCAGAGAAGTCACAAGTGCGTTACCGGCCATTGAAGATTTTTTAAGCTCGCTTTTTGAAGATCCGTAAGTCGTATCCTTCAAGAATGTTTGCTGAGTGTACGCTGGTCCCCATACAAGCAGGTAAACTCTACCGTCGACTGAGAAGCACAAATCTCAAAGCGAGTTAAGGCGTTTTCGTGGTTCCTTGAAAAATAAAGATAGTTATTAAGTAAGTGTTTATGTATTTAGCGTTAAGAAGACTTCATCCTCCATTCATGGCTGAATTATATTTTTGCTGCCTGTTCAACATTGCCCAATGTGTAAACTAGGAGTGAAAACTTTAATTGCCGATGTGTAGCTCATTGTCTTTAAGGTAAATTTAATAATATGTGCTGCATGTTTCCTTAATAAATAAATAAAATCACAAGAAGTAAAAGAAAACTGAAGTCGAGAATTCGTCACAAAAAAATTAGCCTTAAAACTTAACGCGAACCAATAACACTGCCTTGAATGATTTTTCTATCAAATTCAAAATTCACGACCGTCCTAATAACCGAATAAAAATAAAAACAAAATCGATAAACACGCATCCCTTTCGCACCTCAGAAGTTAGGTGTAAGCGAGAAAAGAACAGGTAACCCTACTTTATTATGATAATCGAGGAATTCCCGTGAAAACTGCTCTCAACTTGAAACCGTAGTGTAGGAATAAATGATGAGTGCTGTCATTGGTACGTATAGAGGCAATTTATATCTCGGCATACGAACTGATTTTCCGTATTTTCGCTTGTAAATGCGGATACTGCGAGCTTTAAGTTGCGAGTTGCGATCGTGCGGTTATTGATTTAGCATCGAGTAATGCTGTTGCGGCTTTCTACGTGACTGTACTCGGTTTGAGTGCGAACGCTGAAATGGATCTTTACTTATGAAATTACTGCTCTGTGGAAACAAAGAGTCAGCGATTTATAAATAAATAAATATCAGACAACATCACATACATTGCTCTGATCCCAAAGTAAGTAGCTTAGGCACTTGTGTTATGGGTATCAGAACAACGAAAGTACCACAAATAAATACTTAAATACAAATATAAACACCCGGACACGGAACAAACACAAGTGTTCATCACACGAATGTTTGTGTTGTTTGAACCCACGATCCTTAGTTCAGAAGGCATGGGCCACCAATTGAGCCACCAAAATTTAGATGTTTTCATTTAAAAAAAATAGATTTGTAGCAGTCTAATAAATTGTCTAGTCAAGAAGTTTAAGCATGACGTAAAATAATAGCAAGCCGAATCTATAATCTTGTTACACGAACTTTGAACAAAAGAAAACATAATTTACCTGAAAATTTTCAAAACACATTCAAGGCGATAGCCATGCATGAAAAATGAGGAGGTCGACAGTGGTCCCATGAATATTCCATGACTCTCTACGGCAGTGGTTGAGCACCTGACTTGTGACGTACTGGTTTAGAGTTTGGGAGTATCGCAAGGTATTCTGTTAGGGTCAAAGCTATTTTAGTTGTCATAATGATCTATGTAGTGTTTTGGGAGAGAATAGATAAATACTTCTGACAATTTGGTTTCCTCCACCTGAAGGTTATCTGGAAGAGATAGCTATAAGCGATAAGACCGCCTAGATTGTACTTTGTGTTGTTTGTAATATGTTTTACTGTAATGTCTGTGTTTTTGTGTAATAAAGAGCTTCTATCTATCTATCTATCTATACTTCATTGCACTATAAGGGGCAGCGCAGACGACAGACTATCCGTGACGCACTTTTTTGCAATTAAGAACGCACACGACGCCTAAAAATCTGTCGCGGATATTAAACAGACATACCTTGTTGATAAAGCTTAAAAAAATTACACAAGACATGTCAAGCAGAGCCACACAGCGCCATCTAGTTCCAAACTAAGGCGAAGCTTGTACTATGAGTACCTACTAGTAAATAAATCTATTTATAGTGATGCATTTATACAGCAAGGGTTCACGACCCGTGCCAAGTGAATCGTAGCAAATTTGCTTGGAAGCATTCAGCATACGTGGACTTTGTACGCGCTATAAAAGATGCCTGTATTTATTGCTTGTAAAACTTCTGTGGAAAATATTTATTCAAAGTAAGTAGTATTACATTATGTTTGAATGCGTCATGGTGTACAGACTACAGTAGCTTCAGGGATGCAAGGGAGCGACCTATCACCTTTTCGCCAAAGCCATCCTCACCTGCCCGTGGTGCATCCTGCCGAACAACAAACGAGGCTGCTGCCCGTCATCGGTCTATGGTATTTAGCTACGCCGTCAATTGTGATGGTTATACCGCCACCAGTCGGTTGCCAGCGCCTCGTTTGTTATTCGGCAGGATGCACCACGGGCAGGTGAGGTTGGCTTGGAGCGAAATGATGACAGGCCGCTCCCTTACATCCCAACTCTCCCTTATATCATCATCACCATATCGCAGTTCACTGCTGGACATAGGCCTTTTCAGTTGTTCGCTTCTTTGGTAAAACATGGAGGCTTAGCCTATAATCGCTGGCCTTTCTGATTTTCTGGTTGGCGATTGCAAGGCGTAGCTTTTCGCGAGTCATAGGTCTGTGGTATTTAGCTACCTACACCATCTATCGTGATGGTTATACATTAAGCTTCTATTATTTTTTCTCTATTCTGTTAAAGGAAGAGATCGCTAAAAACAATGATACTTAAATTGTTCTTTGATTTAATCTCTTTCTGCCTACTTTAAGACAACTATTTGGTGTGTAATAATATTGTAAAATATCATTACAATCTGCTAAGATTCCCATCGCATGATGATAAACGAAAATATAAATCTAGCACTTAAATCGGTTGCTTGTCAGTTTCAGTGATCACAGAAGATCTATCTGACGTAATCAGGAGCCTCAAAAATCTAAAACACGCCAAAGACCCCGTTAACAAATACATTGAAGCTCTCCCCGCACACGCAATTTATTCAAAATCTAGTACCTTTTACAACAGTTGAATTTTTCCAAAGCATGTGAAATAGAAGCAAAATAAAATAGCAAAAAGAGCAGAATAATATTACGTCAGCTTCCCTGGCTATATTGTGCTCGGTGAGTTGATGGTTCTGTTGAAAAACAAGCGCGGAGAAGTATGCATATTAGCCAAGTTTCAAAGAATAACTGCGCAATACCTAACTGTTTATTCTTTGGCAGGAATGGAATACATCATGTACATGATAGCGGTTTGTTAAAGTTTGTGGAAGGAATTGGAGAAAGTAATATTTGTTGTTGGGAGTAAATAATGTTTTGGTTTGAAAAGTTAACATAACCTATTTAGCTATCGAGAAAAATAATAGATAGATAAATATTCTTTATTACACAATATACATTTGCAGAAATACAACTACACGATCTCTTACAGGGAACTTTGAGGTAGAGTAAGGTGAAAGTAGTTGTAATATGAAATTTCGTCTTGATTGAAGTGAATTTCAATACCCGGTAACCCGGTATTGTGACTGAATGGCCACGTTCGGCATTCCTAGCCGAGCTAGAGAAACGTGGCTCGAATTAAACGAGGCCTACGTTCAGCAGTGGACGGACCAAGGCTAATTAATATCCGAAAGTTAACGCTATATACAAAATTATGAAGCTCCAAATTCAACATTCGCCTTATTAAATACCGTTTCCGCCAAAACACAACCATTTCCAAATCCCCGCTGCTCCGCAAACAACTTGTAACGAAGTTGCGTAAATTATTTGGTCGTCTGTGATCGCGAGCCAAGTTGATTCGCCGGGACAGAAACACAAATCTTTTGTTAGTCATTTCGCAATCAAGTCATTTGTGACGGGGCTTTGGTGCGAGCGGGTTCTTTTTTATTTTATATTCGTAACAGCACAACCGCAAACGGCAACCGCAACAGCAAACGTAGTGTAAGACGCCCCGCAACCCGCTGGGCGGATGACCTTAGAAGAACTGCTGGCAGTTGCTAGATGGGGGAAGCCCGGGATAGAGAAATGTGGCGCGATTTAAAGGAGGCCTACAGCAGTGGACGGACCAAGGCTGTTGATTGATTGATTGATTGAACAGCACAACACACCTGTCTACTGTAGTAGCCTTCCCCTCGCCCGATAAAGCGATAGAGAAGCACAAGTGTGGCAACGGACAATGAAATATTCTTTATTTATATGTAAACAAGGTATAATGAACAATTTAATTAAATGTTTATTCTAGGTAAGAGTATTGTATTCTATATTATAATGTGTGTAAAAGTACTTCTTGAGTTATGATATTCAATACCAACAAACTACAATTTCTAATTGTCTTTCAATAAACACATAGTTAACAGTCCAAAAAGATCGGGGAAAGGGTTGTATTAATGAAAGTGTATGCGATTTTTATTCTACATTAACCATAGTAACGCTACGATTTGATTGCTGATTACCAAAAAATTCCCAAAAGATATTTTGTCTCGATTATAATTCAATCAACGTATTTACTTACTATTAACTCATATCAAAACGTTTAACATAAACGAACTTGCTCAGAAACGACTTTAAAAATTGCTCCCAACCAAACCGCAGCCCTAGGCAGCTTAAGATATTAGCATACTGTCAGTAGGCAGGAGACATGGCCAAATTTGATTATAATTACCGACTTTGGCAACTTCTCCACTGATGTTTGTGGTGTTTAAGAGAGTTTGGTAACTTTAGATTTGAAGACGCTAATCAGATGAGCCTATTTTTAAGTTGCGTTACTTTTTAGTATTTACTTTTTATGGAATGTAAGTGTAAGCGAACGACATATCTAATTTTGCGCTCTAAGCCACCTTCACCTGCCCGTGGTGCATCTTATTGAACTACAAACGAGGCTCTGGCAACCAACAGGTGACGGTATAATCGTCACGATTGAATGCATATCTAAATACCATATGACAAGAAGCAGCGTCACCGGAGCGAGAAGCAACGCCCTGCGATCGCCAACCCGCCAGCGCTCAGGGTAGCGATTATGGGTATATCCTCCAGATGTTTGCCCTAGGTGGCCAGCAACTGGAGAGGCCTATGTCCAGCAGTGGGCTGCAATGGGCTGATGATGATGATACTAAGACTGGTCAAACTCAAAATAGCCTTATTCATAACTACCCACCCTTCACCCTTTGGCTAAAAATATAGCAAAGCTTTCGTGTACCGTACATTAAAAGCGCCGGTTACAGCACAGCACCAATCTCGCCGTTTGTATAAAAATAAACCAGTTAGTGCACAGCGCGGCCTCCCAGCGTCAACTGTTCGGGACGTGCCGGGAATACGGGAGAGCTGCCGGGAACACGGGGGAAGCGGGAGCGATTCATGCGAAGCCTTTAAGTTTAAGAGAGGTAGGGCATAGCGAATCATCGCTCGAATTGAGCCCTCCGTCGGGAAGGACCCTATAGAATACCGCAGCCAAATGACCTCTGGGTCGTGTTTCTGCTGGTTAGTAGGGTTTCCGGAGCTCGGAAGGGGTGGCGGTGGCAACTGACAGGTAACTGACCAGTTACCTGCCCGTTGTCACAGCGACTTGGGCTTCCCTTTCGCTTTCCATCAGGCGTAGGGAAGCCATTATGTCAAGCTATTATATAAAGCCTTTTTTGACTGACTACGATGATAGATACCGAATAACAAACAAGGTTCTGACAACCGACTGGTGGCGGTATAACCATCACAATAGAAGGCGTAGTTAAATACCACAGTCTGATGACGGGCAGCAGCGTCACAGGAGAAGCCACGCCCTGCGATACCCAACCCGCCTACCCAGAGCGTGGCTATTATGGGTAGGTAAAGCCTCTAGATGTTTGCCCAAAGAAGCGAGCAACTGGAGAGGCTATCGATGTCCAGCAGTGGACTTCGATAGGCTGATGATGATGATTAATTTTTTTTTATTCCTTATCTTGGACCACGCGTCAAGTATGGCATCACAGTGCAGTAATTCAGTTAACTAGTCCTGCGCCGGCGAATAACAAGCCCTTTCAGCTGCTAACAATGTAAAAATGACATAAAATTTGGCAAACATAATGTCATTAACTTTTATATTACTACCGACCCTCGCTACGTTTCAGGTATTTCATATTTACTTAGAACTAGCTGTGCCAGCGGCGTCGCTCGCGTGGATATCGGGTTTCAAAAATAACGGACTTCCACATAATACCCATCTATACCTTGTGCCTAAGTTTTAAGTTAGACCTCTAGCAATACATTGGTGAAAACCGCATTCAATTCTATGCAATAGTTTTCGCGTAATGCGCGTTCAAACATACAGGTTTAAATTTCTCGCGTTTTCCCAACACTTCCCGTCACTGCTCCGCTCCTATTGATTGTAGCGTGATGAAAAGTATCCTATAACCTGCCCAGGAGTATGAAGAATAATTGTACCAAGTTTCGTCAAAATCTGTCCAGTAGTTTTTTTTTCTATAACGAACATACAGACAGACAGACAAACAGACAGACAGACAAAAATTTTACTGATTGCATTTTTTGGTATCAGTATCGATCACTTATCACCCCCTGATAGTTATTTTGAAAAAATATTTTATGTACAGAATTGACCTCTCTACAGATTTATTATAAGTATAGATAATAAAGGTCAATTCTGTACATTGAATATATTTTCAAAATAACTATCAAGGGGTGATTAGTGATCGATACTGAAGCCAAAAATGCAATTAGTAAAATTTTTGTCTGTCTGTATGTTCGTTATAGAAACAAAAAACACTCAACGGATTTTAACGAAACTTGGTACAATATTCTTCATACTCTTCGGCAGGTTATAGTATGTATACTTTTCATCACGCTACAATCAATAGGATCAGAGCAGTGAAGGGAAGTGTTGGGAAAACGGGAGAAATTTTTATCTGTATGTTTGATCGCACATTACGCGAAAACTACTGCATGGAATTGAATGCGGTTTACACCAATGTATTGGTAGAGGTCTAACTTAAAACGTAGTAGTACCATTATATGGAAGTCTATTATTTTCGAAAACCCTGGCACAGCTGGTCTCTAATGTATATTTTTTATGACAGAGGGGGCAAACGGGCCTGAAGGTCACCTGATGGTAAGTGATCACTTCAGCCCATAGACACCGCAACACCAGGGGAGTCACAGGTGCGTTGCCGGCCCTTGAGAAATCTGTAGGCTTGCTTCTTGAAGGTCCCTAAGTCGTATCCATTGGCCCTAAGTCCGCTAATTTCCGAATCCGGACCAGTGTGCAGCGTAAGAGCCGTAGAGTAAATAAATAAATAACACACAGCGCCACCTAGCCCCAAACTAAGCCGAAGCTTGTACTATGGGTACTAGACAACTGATAAACTTACTTAGATATTTTTTTTGTAAATAAATACATATTATACATAGAAAACACCCAGACCAATACAAACAGACATGTTCATGAACAGAAATGTTTGAACTGTGCGGGAATCGAACCCACGACCCTTTGCTCAGAGGGCAGAGGTCACTACCAAATGAGCCACCGAGCCTGTCGAAGAAGCTCATAGTTTACTTGGATCTGAATGAATGCGGACAAATCGAATCACGGCTGTCGTACTTATTTGAGTATTGACACGGGTGCGTATAGGACCTTTTAGTGTGGCTGCCTGTCACACCGTAGGGAGTCGTTATTTTTTTTATTATTTAAACTACTGCAATAATTTGGTGACTGCAATAGTCCGTATGTTATTTGTATCCGCCCTCACTTCGCTTTGGGTATTTCAGATAAAAATTCATTGTAATGACCTCTGCTTTCTGAATCAAGTGTCCGTGGTTCGATTCCCGCATAGAAGAAATATTTGTGTTCATGAATATTATGTCTTTTTGTATTGGTCTGAGTGTTTTCTATTTAACTAAAAAGTAACAGTTGTCTAGTAACCCATGGTACAAGCTTCGGCTTAGTTTGGAGCCAGATGGCTATGTGTGGCCCAGCGTGGCATGTCTGGGTTATTTATTGATTTATTTACTTTCAAAAAGTACTAAGTTAATCACTTGTCTAGTGTCTATAGTACAATTCACTTCAAATTCCATCGCTATAGATCACGGTGTAAGTGCGTGACTCGCAAAATATATATCATTCGTACATATTGAAATCGTCACTCGATATTATGCCTAAGTCAACTGAAGAGAGCTCAAAGCTAGTTAAATTCAATCGTCATACAAAATCGGCAGTGTAATGTACAACTTCACTTTTATGAGTTCTGAGATCTTTTGTTTTATCGTTTTACTTCGAATTGAGACAAAGGGAAGTGTACTCGTAGAAGTGAAATTGTTGCTCGCGAAGGAATTTCGGATTCAGGTAGTCGCGACTGGGTTGAAGCATGCAGATAATTGGATATTGGCCATTTCGTATTAAACGGCTGTACATCGATTAAAATGAGGTGGAGCAAGAATAAGAATATATTTATTGAGTTGTGTGATAAACATTTTGTGTTGGTTCCGTGTCTGGGTGTTTATATATTGTATCATAACGACATTGATAGGAGAGGAAGACCTGGAGAGGCCTATGTCCAGCAGTGGACTGCAATAGGCTGATGATGATGACATTGATAAAACAAAGTCGCTTTTCTGTCTGTCCCTATGTATGTCCCCTGCATGCAGGATCTTTAAAACTACGCAACGGATTTAGATAGAGTGATTCAAGAGAAAATTTTATATGGAGCTTCGGTTTTCCGTCCATAACACTGCTACTTTATTTACAACTTACTTTGGCATCGAAACAAGGTATTCTCAAAAAAAGCCACACGGGCTTTTTTTGAGAATATCTTGTTGTTTTTTGAGTATAATGATAATGAGAAAAGTAAGAGAGCGATTCATCATCTTTTCGCTACAAGCTACCATGGTGTATCTGCTGAACAAATGAGGCTCTGGCAAGCGACTGGTGCGGTATAACCAGCTCGATTCAAGGCGTAGCTAATTACGTCATGCAGCATTGTCAACGGAGCGAGAAGCTTTTCCAGCGCGCCGTGGCGATTATGGGTAAAGTTTCGAGATGTTTGGCCAAAGTGTCTACCAACTGAAGAGGCCTATGTCCAATGAATATATGAGATAGGTTGATGATGATAAATAATCTATCTTCTATCTATACTTATAATAAATCTATAGAGAGGTCAAATTCTGTACATTAAATAGTTTTTTTAAGAACTATCCGGGGATGATTAGTGATCGATACTGATGCCAAAAATTGTAATCAGTAAAATTTTTGTATGTTCGTTATAGAAACAAAAACTACTGAGCGGATTTTAACGAAACTTGGCACAAATGCACAATTATTTTTCATACTCCTGGGCAGGTTATAGTATACTTTTCATTACGCTACGATTAGGAGCAGAGCAGTGAAGGGAAAGGTAGAAAACCGGGAGAAATGTTTATCTGTATTACTGCATAGAATCGAATGCGGTTTTCACCAATGTATTGCTAAAGGTCTATCTTAAAATTTAGGCACCATTTTTTATGGAAGTCTGTTATTAATGAAACCCGATATCACGCGTGCGACGACCCGCTGACACAGCTAGTGTATACTAATAGGATACGAGATTGTACATTAAATATCTGCTACAATTTGGACCCCTCAAAGAGCCCATAGACATAGATAGATAGAGTGGCCTTTTGTGCATAAAACAACCGAACACTCCAAAGAGAATAATTAATTATTCCCAATTGTTATACTCTTGTCTAATTGGGCCGAGATCTGATCGGGCCGTGATTGTGGAAATTTTGGAATATTCCATTTTGGGAATTGTTTAGATTGTAGATGGAGTGTTGTGGATACTGACAAAGAGTAATGGTTCGGTTGAAACTTAAAAGGCCTTATAATTAAATATAATTAATTAATACGGCTACACAGTCAGTTTTGTGTTCGAGTTTCTTCAAAACAGACATCTATAAATAAACATACATGTTATCATCCTTATCATCTTAATAGTTGAAAGTCTTCCACGGTACGTTTTGCGCGCAATTTTCCACCTCGTGCAACGGTTTTTTTTTATTTTTTTTTTTTATAGTGGCTCGACATAATGGCTTCCCTACGCCTGATGGAAAGCGAAAGAGAAGCCCAAGACGCTGTGACAACGGGCAGGTAACTGGTCGGTTACCTGTCAGTTGCCACCGCCATTCCGGCCCAACCCTAACCCCCACGAATCAGCTTCCAGCTCCCAAAAAAATAACCCCCTTTTCTGAATGGATAGGACTCAGAGACCTTCAATAAGTGAGCCTACAATTTTCTCAAGGGCCGGCAATGCATCTACTGATCTGGTGTTGCAGTGTCTATGGTCTGAAGTGATCACCTATCATTCGTTTGCCCCCTCACATTTGAAGACTTTGAATGTCTGATTTTGATGATTTATAGCATGTTATTCAACCTTAAAAAAATATGGTTTTAATTAATTTTCATTGAAACAAGAACTGTTTGGTTTCCCATCTAGTTGCCAAAAGCACATTTGCTACTCATTTTCAACAATGGTAACTAACAACACGAACTTTTCTCAGGCGTTTAACAGAAAAGAACTTTCCCTTTCTCTCTGAATGGGCCCTCATAAATGGAATCGTCATATCAAAAGGATTTCATTTGCAGCATATTTTTCTATTTACAAGGAATTCCCACAGGGCCGGGGAGAATGGGAATAAAACAGGGGCGTAAAGTGGAATTTCTGGAATATACGTTGTTGCTTTGTACTCGCCGCGGAATGTTGCGCGTCAACATGGAATTTTGGGCGCACGGTAGTGCGTGCCGACAAGTTGTTTTGATGGAATACAGTTTGATTTGAATATTTTTGTTAGATAAGGAAATTAATCAAGAGGTATAAGTCGTTTTTTACCGAAATTAATAGGGGCATTTTTACACATTGTAACAAGTATGGGGTGGTGGAAGTTGAAGTTCATCAAAGAAGAACAATTTCAACTTTTCATTTATTTCCTTGTCCAACAAAAGATAATCGCATAACATCATGCAGATTATAATTACTTTACTATTACTCATGGTACTCATCGCCTTATGGACTCTGGGCACGGCATGAGCTAAGTTATGCTCTTAGTTTCGTTAATCCGTTTGTACCAGTCTAATATAGGAGTAAAATTGATAAAAATAACTTGCAATTTTTACAGCATGTTGATGTATAGCAGATAGCATTAACATGCTGTAACAATTGCTAACTATTTTATCTAAAATTGTCAAACAATTTTTTTTCAATGGTGATTCAATGATAATTGACAGTTAAAGTATAGGACCTAAATGCTCCCTTACGCATAATATTAAGTAATTAAAACCTAAGACACTATGGCACCGGACAAGCAAACTAAGTTTTCCCAGCCCGCAAGGTGCTTTCATCTCCAAAGTCCGCGCCAGCATACAAAGACTCATATATCATTTAAAACTTTTACTAGAACTTGGCCCTCTCTCTAGATTTCAGTTCAAAGCCTCTTACGGCGTATCGTCTGTTATTACCAGAAGCCATAATTATTTACCTCCGGGTGTGTTGTCTTAACCCTTAACTGGCATCGTTTTGACTGGTAACTGGTATTTTGGGGGCCGCGCCCCCCATACAATGTTTGGTTCTGGCAAGCACTTGCTTGCTTTTACACTTGTAAACTCTATATTAAATTAAATTATTCATTTATTTACTAAAACCTTTATTGCACAAAATGGTAAAAAGAAACACTGATAATTGATGATCATCATCAGCATATCGCAATCCCCTACTGGAAATAGGCCTCTCCAGTTGTTCAGGCTTTATTCATAGTCGCCATCCTGCCATGCCATAACCCACAATTGAAGGCGTAGCTAAGTACCAACGAGCAGATACGTCACAGGAGCGAGAAGCTACGCTGTACGATCGCCAACCCGCTCAGCGTGGCGAATATAAGTAAAGCTTATGAGAAAATGTTTCCTGTATCTGAATTTTTTTTAAATAAAAAGAGCGTTCAGGATGACCTCACTCCACCTGATGGTAAGCGGCCGTGAGGTCCAAATGTTAGGTCGACTCGACAGGCACAATAAGGCATACCCACCGCGCCTGTCGCCCTTACCCTGAAGGCCCACTGAGATGCTGTTTCACGCCCCGCCTAAAGAACCCAGGATTGTAAGAAGAAGGAAACACATGAGCTGGAAGGGCATTCCATGATTTAATGGCACGGGGCAGGAACGAGGAATATGCTTAGTTTGTAAGAAAACTTAGAAAACGCAACGCATGGGGCGGCGCGGCCCCCACGGTACTAGTTAAGGGTTAACAATGTTAGTAAAGATATGCATAATGCCCCTTTGGCTTAATTGGTGAATTCTAATTAACGCAGCGTTGTATAGATTATCTCATTTATCCCCTTGTTTGTTAGTCAAAGGGTCGTAATGAGTTTATTTTGAAGGCTGGTGGAATTATTGGTTGCTTGAAGATTGCGTTGCGTGCGAGAATTTAACTTTTCAGCTTGGTAATCTTGTCTTATATCGTTGGATTGCTTATAATTAGTAAATCTTCTAATTTCGTATGTGGAAATTTTTCGTGGTGCATCTTTTTTTTTTATAGTGGCTCAACATAATGGCTTCCCTACGCCTGATGGAAAGCGAAAGAGAAGCCCAAGTCGCTGTAACAACGGGCAAGTAACTGGTCAGTTACTTGTCAGTTGCCACCGCCATGCCGGCCCAACCCTAACCCCCCACGAGCTCCGAAAACCCTACTCACCGGCAGAAACACGACCCAGAGGTCATTTGACTGCGGTATTCTATAGGG
Organism: Conogethes punctiferalis; assembly: GCA_031163375.1. Taxonomy (NCBI): domain Eukaryota; kingdom Metazoa; phylum Arthropoda; class Insecta; order Lepidoptera; family Crambidae; genus Conogethes; species Conogethes punctiferalis. Next base: position 10,542,807 of record CM062102.1, on the reverse strand, counting down.
TGGAGGTCCTTCCCCGGACGGGCGGCTCAATTCGAGCGAAGATTCGCTATGCCCTACCTCTCTTAATCTTGCCCAATAACAAAAAAAACCGGCCAATTGCGAGTCGGACTCGCGCACGTCAGGTTCCGTACCACTGTACAGCTAAATAAATGATTTTCAGTCATAGCGAGGATGGCTTGGAGCGAGAAGATGAAGAAGGTCACTTATATCCCTCTACAGAAAAATTCTACTTAATGTTAATTAACAATCCTACAGTCACTTCTTTCAGACTCCGACGGGACAAAGCAAGGCCGTGTCTAAATTACTCCATTATTTCTAGATTAATTTCCAGGTCGTCTAGAGAACACTGGGCTCTTAAAAGCGCTTGCAAAGTTACTGTGACTTGAAATAGTTATGTAATAGCGGGTATAACGGGAAACTTGTTCTTGGGTAATACCTGGCTGTTAATGGAACGAATGGTTTTGTATACTCTGCGTGAGGTGACGGATAAAAAATACAAATCGCCGCCTTATTTCTTATTATAGTTTTTTTTTATTGGCTCGGCATAGTGGCTTCCTCTCGCCTGATGGAAAGCTGAAAAGGAAGCCCAAGTCGCTCTGGCCGCGGGCGGGAAACCTCAAATTCCAGTCAGCCACCACAGCCATGCCGTAAGAGAGACCATAGTGGGTGCAGTAAGAGTTAACTAAGATACTTCTTGTAATTTTAGCTTCTCAGACACTACTGTTCAATAGTGATTTTCAGCTCTATTTTATTTATTTTAGCATAAGTATAAAACGTGTTAATAGAAAAAAAGAAAAACCATAAACACCCCAACTTATTTTCATTAAAAAGAATTACGTGAAAAAAAATATTATGGTAGGTGGTGAACAATGGGAGTGGTCTATGTCCAGCAGTGGACCTATTTTTATAAGAAAGAGGATGACATAACTTCACCTGATGGTAAGTAGTCGTAAGGTTCCAAAAGATAGGTCGACAGGCATAATAGAAGAAACCCATTACGCCTGTCGCCCTCACCCTGAAGGCCCACTGAGATGCCGTTTCACGCCCCACCTAAAGGATCCAGGATTGTAAGAGGAAGGAAACACATGAGCTGGAAGAGCATTCCATGACTAATGGCACGGGGCGGGAACGAGAAACTAAACCTCTTGGTGCGCGCTGGATGGTATGCGGATGACAACGTTGTCCAGCACTTGTTGTGCGGAAGTGGAAAAGAGAGGATGGGACGAGTTGGAAAAAATCTTCTAAGACTTACTCTTACTTTGTTTTTTTTTTGCTTTGTGCCTATTATGTCGGTCGCGGTCTTTCACATTGGAGGTGGGCTTTAGCAGCTGCAACACAGTTTCAACACTAACATCAAAAGCTTGTCAATATACAAAATCTCTTACCTGACATCTTCCATCTATGCACATATCAAGGCTTCCAGATCTGCACCGGGTGCCATCAGAGACCCTGGCAGCCAGCACCGCTACCACCACGCGATCCTCTTCATCCAAAGACACCGTCTGGAATAAAGCATGGTTTTATTATGTGTATTAACCATCACAATTGAAGGCATAGCTAAATACCACAGACCGATGACGGGCAGCAGCGTCACCGGAGCGAAAAGCTACGCCTTGCGATCGTCAACCCGCCTTCCCAGCGTGGCGATTATGGGTATATCCTCCAGATGTTTGTCGAACAACTGGAGAAGCCTATGTCCAGCAGTGGACTACAATAGGCTGATGATGATGAAATCACAGTAATATTTAGATACTCTTAATATAACACAATTCTACACCTATTGTAAAAAAATCCACATCAATAAATTTTGCGTTGCATGATGAAAATCTTGGACCACTTACCGGCTCCGGGCTCTGTCCAGAATGCTGTGGGGCCCCCCTACACGTGAGGGCGCAAGGCTCCGCGTCGTCCCTGTGAGCAGTCCAGTGGAACAGCTCCCCCCCATAGGGCGTGCTGTCGTGCGCACTGCACTGCTGCTCTCGCCAAATGTCCTCTTCTAGCAGGGAGATGTTGCCGCGACAGGGCTGAAACAGAAATGAAGGTTGTAGCATACACGAACATACAAACAGACACACACAACTACACACACTGTCAAACATCTGACAGTGACATCTGTCAGTGACATCTGACACTGACATCTGACACTGACATCTGACACTGACATCTGACACTGACATCTGTCGTCTCGTTCCTACACTCCACGCAAGGTGCGGGGTGGGAGGGCAGTCAGTCTGCGTCCCGCCGCCGCCGAGTAAAGACGTGTTCGTGTGAGTATAGCGAGCCGATATATAAACTAAACACATAGTTCATTATTTATTGTTCATTGTTATTTCATAATAATATGTAGATTAGTGTCTACTACAAAGGTTAATGGTTTTTATTTAGATGATGGTTGTCTGGCTGTTTTGGTCCATGGCAAACCAATTTGGATTGGTTTGAATGGATTGGAATTTGGAAAACCAAATAAATAAATATCTGAAAACATCATATAGACATACATTGTTCCGATCCCAAAGTAAGTAGCTTAATTATTTGTGTTATGGGTATCAGAACAACCAAAGTACCACAAAGTACTTAAATACAAATATAAACACCCACACACGGAACAAACACAAGTGTTCATCACACAAATGTTTGTCCCGGAATCGAACCCACGACCCTTGGTTCAGAAGGCAGGAGTCACTACTAATTGAGCCATCGAGCCAGTCCAAAAAACAAAAGATATGTCAAAGAATCCTTTTACGACGATCGAGTACAAACGACAAAAAAGTCTGAATCCAACGAACCGTTTCAAGACCGCACCCACTACTTACCACTTTAATCGCCCCGAAGAGTTTTCTGGAAGACTATCGGGAGTGCGCATCGCGGGAGGAATCTTAATGAGTGCCTCACCTGCATAAAGCGCTCAGGTGCGGTTTTGCATCCAGCACTGAAATTAATAGACGTGCCTGAACGGTGTTCATGAAATTTGCATCTGTTTGATAAAATCGACGGTTGTTTAACAACGGTTGCAGCTTAAGAGTCGTTTGGTAAACAGAATGATACTAGTCTAGTATTACACCATAATAACAACACATTCATGTGATGAATACTTGTGTTTGTTCCGTGTCTGGGTGTTTATATTTGTATTTAAGTATTTATTTGTGGTATCTTCGTTGTTCTGATACCTATAACACAAGTGCTTAAGCTACTTACATTGGGATCGGAGCAATGTATATGATGTTGTCTGATATTTATTATTTATTTATATTTATAATATATAAATATATTATATGTATGTGTATTACTTGTATATTTGTGCTTATATTTCTAGCAGTTGTTAGAATGTCTATTACCGCACCACATTATAGTTTTTCTGGCTCGCCCAATGTTTGACTGGTAGAGAATGCCACACGGCATTAAATCCGCCATTTGTACTTTCATTGTGCAATAAAGATTTAAAAAATAAATGAATAAAATAATAGATGAAGATTTTTGTTACATGATTATGTAATCAGGCTTTTTTTAAGCCGGAGAAAATGCTTTTGCGCATTCCGGCCGTTCGGGGTAAAGAAACGACGGAATACCTGGGCTCACACCGCTTTGAAAAAACGAAAGAACAGCACCCTGCCTCAGGATGGTAGAAGGCATCCGTCATTCACCTTAAGGCCTGTGGTATTTCACTACGCTTTGAATTGTGATGGTTATACCGACACCAGTCGGTTGCCAGCGCCTCGTTTGTTATTCGGCAGGATGCATCACGGGCAGGTCAGGTTGGCTTGGAGCGAAAAGATGTTAGGACGCTCCCTTACATCTCCTGACACGAAGGGTATTAGGAAGACATGAAGGGTAAGGCAAATTTAATTGAAAGATTTAGCGTGATTGTAAAACAGTCATCATTTAAAATAAAGCCATACCTATATCACACGTATGAAGTCTTGGCACCAGCTAAATTTAAATAAAGCTACAAAAGATTCTAGTCCTAGTCTATCTAGGCGATACGCAGTCAAACTTAAGCCTGAGATAAAAAACTTAGTCTCAGTAAATCCGACCACTATTTTTCGCTTGAAGAAAAAAGCTATGGAACCTTGTAAATCAGTAAGACACTTCCAACGGAGATTTAATTTAAAACCCTAATGGATTCACGTAGCGAGCCAGACTAGTTTTATGAACAAATACTTCTTTTTACAGACTATTGTCAGGGGTAACTATTTGAATTCATTGGGGAGTTTCAACTTGGAATTACTTTTTTTATGGAAAGGAAACAATGTGATCCACAGTTTTTCATCATCATTATCAGCCTATTGCAGTCCACTGCTGGACATAGACCTCTCCAGTTGTTCGCCACTTAGAGCAAACATCTGGAGGATATACCCATAATCGCCACTGGGCAGGCGGATTGGCGATCGCAGGGCGTAGCTTCTCGCTCCGGTGACGCTGCTGCCCGTCATCGGTCTGTGGTAATTAGCTACCTACGCCTTTAGCTGTCATTGTTACCTATACCACCAGTCAGTTGCCAGAGCCTCGTTTGCTTTTCGGCAGGATGCACCACGGGCAGGCGAGGTTGGTTTGGAGCGAAATGATGACAGGCTCCCTTACATCCCTTTTTTACCTTTCCATTATAGAAACTAATTCCTAATGAGCTATTTTTTGAGCCAGCAGGCTCAAAAAAGAGTTGGTAGTAACCAAGCCCCCCGGTTTTGACAGCTGCCGCATTGTGTGGTCTAGGGTTAACCGGTTATCTCCACAAGTAGGGTCTCAGGTACGTGCCGGATTGTGACGGTAGGGCTCCAAATCAAACTACCTATGATCCATATCATGGAGGAATGTCCCCTCCGTCGATTTCCTGGCGGAATGCAAGAGCTCCACGAACTCACTCCGGCAGCGTTTTGGCTTCGTCAATTGGACATTAAACTGTGAGGATTCGAGCAGAAATAAATTTAAGCCATACGATATGATGATGAATGAGCTCTTTTATTCGCCAAGCGAATTGATCAAAGTAGCTAACAATGGGAGAGGTCTATGACTAGCAGTGGACTGTGAGAGGGTAAAGAAGATGAATTAGTGATGACGATACCAAGCCAACACCAATTTTGTGACCAAAAACGTCGTAGAATCTCGTAGAACAACCAAGTCGAACGAATGAAAAACACTGCTTCAGAAACCATTAAAATATTTGGTAAAACATCGTTCTGCCTTCAAAAATAACTTATGTACCAAAGTTAAAATAATGAAATTGTAATTTCCTTGAAGAAGTTCAGCGAAATAATATAAGGAAGCGAGTCGTGACTTATTCATACACAACACGGGAACTACGACGTAAGTTCTGAAGAGACGACTTTATTGAGTCGCGACGTACTGGGTCTGTGATGTTTCTGCTTCTAGTGTTTTAACTTAGAATAATTTATGTACAAGCACACTCGGGATGTAAGGGCTAAATATCATAGACCGATTTCGGGCAGCAGCGTCACCGAAGCGAGAAGCTACGCCCTGCGATCGTCAACCCGCCTGCCCAGCGTGGCGACTATGGGTATATCCTCCAGATGTTTGCTCTAAGTGGCGAAAAACTGACATCATTATTTATTATTTATTTATTTTTTATTTATTTATTTATAATGACTGAAAGAGAAGCCCAAGTTATTGTGACAACATGCAAGTAACTGGTCAGTTACCTGTCAGTTGCCACCGCCATGCCGGCAACTCTAATCCCCCACAAGCTCCGGAAACTCTACTCTCCGGCGGAAACACGACCCGGAGGTTATTTGGCTGCGGTATTCTATAAGATGGAGGTCCTTAACCGGACGGGCGGCTCAATTCGAGCGAAGATTCGCTATGCCCTACCTCTCTGCCATAGCACCGGAGCGAGAAGCTACGCCTTGCGATCGCCAGCCCGCCGGCTCTGTGTAGCCATTATTGGTATATCCTCCAGTTGTTTGCCCTAAGTGGCTTACAACTGGAGAGACCTATGTCCAGCAGTGGACTGCAATTAAATAGGCAGGTGATGATGAGAACTAGAATATAACCGCCTCACCGTGTAAGAATATATCCTTTCCCGGACGGGCGGCTCAATTCGAAGGAAGATTCGCTACGGCTTATCTCTCTTAAAAATCCCAACTGATGTCCCCCTGCTATCTTTTTAACTTGTTGTTCTACCGCCCTAAACAATTAGAGACTTAACTAGTCCTTACACTTCCCACTCTAGTAAGTCTAAACTTTCAAAGTGACCTGTCCAATCAAAAGCGCTGACCTGATGTTGTCTTTAGCCAAAGCTTCGCGGCGCTCAGGCAAGTTCACTTAGCCTCAGAGGCCGCTAGTGGCACACAAGCTGTACGACGCAACGGGAGCGACCAAACTGTCCCGGACGCGGGAGTCAAGATAGGTAATTGGTTCCGTGTACACTTGCGAGCAAGACAATTGGACAACTACAATCAGTGGCGTAACTACAGGGTGGCATGTCGGCAAAATGCCACGGGCCCCCAGCCGTAAGGAGCCCCCGGTCAGAGGAGAATCCAAACTCCCAACATTTATTATTACACATTTAGTGAAAATCTGATGAATTTGCCACGGGCCTCGAATGGTATAGTTTCGCCACTGACCACAATCTAGGTATTATCATACCTACTAAAATACTAAGGATGTAAAGGGAGCCTATCATCTTTTCGCTCCAAGCCAACCTCACCTGCCCGTGGTGCATCCTGCCGAATAACAAACGAAGCGCCGGCAACCGACTGGTGGCGGGTATAACCATCATAATTGAAGGCGTAGCGAAATACCACAGACCGATGACGGGAAGCAGCGTCACCGGATCGAGAAGCTACGCCCTGCGATCGCCAACCGGCCTGCCCAGCCGTGGCGATTTATTATGGTTATAACCTCCAGGTATTTGCCCAAAGTGGCGAATACCTGGAGACTCTGTCCAACAGTGCGATAGGCTGATGATGATGATGCCACTTGCGAGCAAGACAATTGGACAGCAACAATGTAGGTATCGTAATCGCTACTTGAATACAACCGGACCCGACTGAAAATGCTGACTGTATTAAAATTATTGAAATAAAAAAAAAGTTAGAGACTTTATTAGTCTTTACATTTCCGACTAGTAAAATTAATAAAGCAATTAACATTACATATGACTAAAAGTAAAAAAAAAGTGTATCATTAACATCATAATGAGTGTACAACCAACATCATCTAAGACCAAGAGTGTAACATTAACATCGCTTGTAGCTAAACAGTGACATCAACATAGGCCGCTAATTGCGCACAAACTGGGTAACGGGAGCAATCAACCTGTCCCGGGCACGAGAGGTCACGATAATTGGTTCTTTGTACACTTGCGAGCAAAATAATAGGACCTTTATAGTATGAAATTATATAATTTTTCGAATTTATTTTTATTTCATATCTCCGAAGTGGTCCATCGCTGAGAACAGTGACTGTATTTTTTTATTAGTATTACATTACATTCAGCAGGGCTTCCGGAACAACAGTGCGATGCTTGCTATAGGCACTTCATAAATTGGTTCACTAGTGATTAGTCTCTTTTATTAATATTTATTTGTGTTTTGATAAAATATAAATTTTCATTTGTATTACAAAAATAAACGTAATAGGTAGGTATTATTTTTTTCTCAATATAATTATGTATCTGTAGAAATTATTAAGTCCGCCTTTTGTACACAATTTTTATTGTGCATTATAGATTAAATAAATAAATATTGCGAGAAGAGTTTCTGCAAAAAAACTTTTTTCCATTACGAACTGCAAAATTTTATATATAAATACGTCAAAGACTCCTTTTGTTTTAATTAAGATGGGTGTAGTAACATACTGATTAAACTTTAGCTCCATATCTCTACAGACACGTGGGGTGATCGAGTCCAGTGCCGACGGGGATCCCACCCCAAATCAGACCAGAAAAAAAACCGATGTCCAGCATTGGACGTCTAATAGGCTGGTTGTGATAAAAACTATAACGACGATATGACGACAGTATCTCAGTCAGTAAGTTGCAAACTTATTGGGTAACAATTTAACAGAAGCAATCAAACTGTCCCTACCGCAAGTTTTCGATAATTGATCCTGTGTACACTTGGGAGCAAAATAATTCGAGTCCACGCCGATATATGAATTGCACAGGCCTATGTCCAGCAATGGACTGCGAAGGGCTGATTATTGATTGATTGAATTGACAATATTATAAAAGTAATTCAAAAAACAAGCTTCGCGAACAGACATGGTTTTATATATATGGTATACTAGCTGATGCCCGCGGCTCTGCCCGCGTGAATATTCGTATAAAACATAGCCTATGTGTTAATCTGATGTACAAACTATATTCCTGTAAAGTTTCATCAAAATCCGTTCAGTAGTTTTTGCGTGAAAGTGGAACAAACATCCATCCATCTATCCAAACAAACTTTCGCCTTTATAATATTAGTAGGAAGTAGGATAGTAGGATTGGCAGTTTCCATTAATCTGATTATCTTAAGAAAAAATGGAATTCTCACTACACCTTGAGAAGATGTGGGCCGTTGATTTGTATTCTTCTCCATCACCTCACAAGTGCACACATGACACCCTCTTCAGACAATAGACACGATAGATTTGAGAGAGGTAGGGCATAGCGAATCTTCGCTCGAATTGAGCTGCCCGTCCGGGGAAGGACCTCCACCCTATAGAATACCGCAGTCAAATGACCTCCGGGTCGTGTTTCTGCTGGTGAGTAGGGTTTCCGGAGCTCGTGGGGGGTTAGGGTTGGGCCGGCATGGCAGTGGCAACTGACAGGTAACTAACCAGTTACTTGCCAGTTGTCACAGCGACTAGGGCTTCTCTTTCGCTTACCATCAGGCGAAGGGAAGCCATTATGTCGAGCTACTATAAAAAAAAAACGAACTAGTCCGGATTTTTTAAAATTCTTGTGAAACCATAAAGTTCAAAAGTACGATAAAAGTTCATGCTAATTATTAACAAGCAAACCGCTGGTAAAATCTAATATATCATTAATTACTGCCCAATACTCTTAAACAATTCCGTTAATTGGCTTCACCCTTCCTTCAAACCGCAGAATCGTGTACCTACCTCATTTAACTTAATTTAATCAATCAAAATTTAAAAACTTCCGAAACATTTTATGATTCCCTCGTCCCGCCATAATTTCGTCAAAAGAACTTTTCCCACAGTGAAATCCATTACCACATAAATGCTTAATAGTATTTCATTAATCATTCGTTGGAAAGTTTACTAGGAACAGGAAAAAGGAGAGTTGAAGAAAACCCGCAATGAAGGAGATAATTCCTGTCACTGCCAATCTTAATAATGAAAATTCCTCGCCTTTTTACTGGCAAGTTGTTAATTCAGATTGGTGTTGAGAGAGGTGATTGTCGATAAAATTTAATATCGATAGTTAATACTATCGATAATAAATTTAATTTATAGTGGTGCATCCTACCGAACAACAACCGAAGCTCTGGCAACCGACTGGTGGCGGTATAACCAACACAATTGAAGGCGTATCTAAATACCACAGGTCGGTGACGGGCGTTTATAGGTAGATCCACCAGGTATTTGGCGAAGAGGCCTATGTCCAGCATTGGAATTGGTACAGGCTTTGGCTTAGTTTTAGACTAGATGGCGCTATGAGGCCCAGCGTGGCATGTCTCGGCTTATTTATCCTACCGGTCAAATTAGCTTTCAGTTCCATGTAGAGTTCTTACCGGTCTCTATTAACCATTAACGGTAATATAGCGGAGTTTCTTCTGCAAGCGGCATTTGCACCAACAAATAGTATTTACCTATACAAGTATGAAGTTTGCGTTTACTAGTTTGACGAAGTCAGTAATGGGTCCGTTCCGCTCGCGGTAGCTTGGCGCCCGCTTTACGGTGAATTATTTGCGGTAGAGTCTCAGAGACAATAAAAATCATTCATCATCAACCTATCGCTGTTCTCTGCCTCTCCAGCTGTTCGCCTTATGGCAAACATGTATAGGATATAACCATAATGGCCACGCTGGGCGGGTTTTCGATCGATGCTGCCCGTTATCGGTCAGTGAGAGATATTTACGCTATGCCTTCAATAGGCTATTATGGCTAAAAATTGTAATTAGTCCATCTTTTAGCTTATCCTACTTCCTACTATCCTACTTAATATTATAAACGCGAAAGTTTGTTTGGATAGATGGATGGATGTTTGTTACTCTTTCACGCAAAAATTACTGAACGGATTTTAATGAAACTTCACAGTAATATAGCTATATTATAATTAATAAAAATAAAAAATATAATTAGATTAACACATAATCTATGTGTTATACGAATATTCACGCGGGCAGAGCCGCGGGCAGCAGCTAGTTCAAAAATAAAGGACACGTATTTTCCTTGTTTCATTCAAATAAACAATAGCAATGATACAAGGCATCAAAAGTTAGGTGTGGGAGTCTATGACGTCACTCGCTCACGTAAAAATGCCTCACCGAGTGACGTCACGCGTTATTTCAACGGGCTATAACTTTGTAATTTTTAGTCTAATTTACAAATAAAAAAATACGTGTCTTTTATTTTTTAACAAGCTAAAAGACGGACTGATTACAATTTTTAGCCATAATAGCCTATTGTAATAGTTATACCGCCACCAGGCGGTTGCCAGCGCTTCGTTCGTTATTGGGCAGGATGCACCACGGGCAGGTGAGGTTGGCAGCACAAAGATGATAGTCCGCTCCATAACATCCCTACAAAAAAAAATACTGACAAAATATCGATACAAACCGGAAACCATTACCCCATCACTACGAGAACTGGCCCCGGTTCAAAGAAGTTAAATCGCGGTAAGCCCTCTTAGAACTAAATAGAAACTGAGTCTAAGTATTCCCCCGTTATTAACCGTTTGTGCGCCGTTCGTTACTCGCTGTATTAGGATTGCTTTATAGAAATCCTAGTGTTTGCAGTACTGAAATATATCAAGGATAGATCGGGATGTAAGGGAGCGACCTATCTTCTTTTCGCTCCAAGCGTGAACTGACGAACAACGAGGCTCTGGCAAACCGACTAGTGGCGGTATAACCATCACAATAGCTAAATGCCATATGGCAATCACGGGCAGTAGTTTTGAGGATGGCTTGGAGCGAAAAGGTGGTAGGTCGATCCCTTACATCCCAACTAAACTACCAACATCCAAAATAATACATATTATACATAGAAAACACCCAGACCAATACAAACAGACATGTTAATGAACACAAAAGTTTGTACTGTGCGGGAATCGAACCTACGACCCTTGGCTCAGAGAGCAGAGGTCACTACCAAATGAGCCATCGAGTCAGGTGATGCTGATGATGAAGATACCACAAGAAACTCCTGTAGTTGTCTTTTCAATAGAAATATTACATATATTTTTTTTTTTATAAGGAGATCTTACAGGATGACCTCACTCCACCTGATGGTAAGCGGTCGTGAGGTCCAAAAGTTAGGTCGACAGGCACAATAGAGGAAATATTATGTGAACTACGCAACACCTCAAGCGTCCAAGTAGGTACAGGCTAATTTATTCCACTGATCCTATAACTTATCACTTTATGGAACTTCGAATTCAGCCGCTTGTCCGGGAAAGACCCCATCCTATAGAATACCGCAGCCAATGATCCGTGGGTCATGTTTCTGCCGGTGAGTAGGGTTTCCGGAGCTCCTGGGGGTTAGGATTGAGGCCGGCATGGCGGTGGCAACTGACAGGTAACTGACCAGTTACTTGCCCGTTATAACAGCGCGTTGAGTTTCTCTTTCGCTTTCATCTGGCGTAGGGAAGCCATTATGTCGAGCTACTATATAAAAAAAACAACTATACATTTATATTCATTATTATGATAAAAAAGATTTAAAATATCGTCTATGCTTCCTCTTGATGCCGATACAAAAGTTATCCGAACATTTTAAAAATTTTCAAAACACGAGTATGACATTTTACTTTTTAAAATTTTCTCGACGGCAGCAAAGGAAATAAAGGGGATTGGAGGTAATGGAACATAATGGGCGAACGGTAGCCTTTTATTGTCCCGCCTTGTACGGTGTACTGAACTGTATGGGCGAGTTTATTAAATAAATGCAGTCGACCCTACGACATAAATATGTACTGGACATATTGTTGGGAACAACCATAATAATCATCATCATCAGCATATTGCAGTCCACTGCTGGACATAGGCCTCGTCAGTTGTTCGCCACCTAGGGCAAACTTCTGGATGACATACCCATAATCGCCACGCTGTGATGGTTATATCGCCAACAGTCGGTTGCCAGTGCCTCGTCTGTTATTCGGCAGGATGCACCACGGGCAGTTGAGGTTGGCTTAGAGGGAAAATATGAGACGCCGCTTTCTTACATTCATTACATCAAACAAACTTACTAACTCAGGACCACTACTGAGTAATTAATATTGGCTGCACTAGTTTTGGTCTATTATATTCTAGTTTAGGTAAGAAACTTAATATCAGTTTCTGTTGTACTAACTCGGTAAATTCTATAACAATCTCTGCCCTAAGGTAGGTTAGCTTTCAGGTCTAAATGCAGAGTTATGACTGCTTTCCGAGCAACTATTAGTGGTGAAGTCTCAGTGCGAGAGGCAAGTTACACCTCGTTTGCACGTAGGTAATAGTGACGTGACCTACCTGTGTTACTACTCGATAATCGATAGAAGTTTCGACTAATACGCTTACTGACGTATTCGGCCTAGATATTATTATTTTTATCCAAGCCAATCTTATATACTTAGTCGTCGCAGCGCTTATCTGCGCAGCGACATAATGCTGAGCAGAGACCTTTTAGGTACACCTTTATATTTAACCGTGCTGTAATAGTATTAAATCGTTTGTGGTTAGTTACCACATATTATTATATGAACATTTTTCTTTCTTTCTTCTTTCTAGAAGCAATAGCTATTGTTTTTTGGAAATTTGGTTAATGTGAGGAATTGTTGGATACCGCGTCTCGGCAAACGTAGTGTAGGACGCGCTCAGGCCAGGGGAGGGACGATTTGCGCAGGACGGCTGGCAAGAGGCCCGGGACCGATCGAAGTGGCGAGCATTGGGAGAGGCCTATGTCCAGCAGTGGACTGATGTGGGCTGATGCTGATGAGGAATTGTTAAGACGAGGTGCTGTCATTATAACCATTTCTTAAATGTTTCATTGACGACCAGTCTTAGTTCAGTGGTAGAAAGCTTTCGATGTGTCGCGTCGCGTCGCGAGTTCGGCTCGCACAGTATCTATTTAAACATTTGTGGACATGAACATGTCTGTTGTATTGGTTGGGTGTCTGCTATTTGTGATAATATAGTTTTGTTAACAAAAAGTCTTAGTATCCAAGCAAGTTTATCACTTGTCTAGTACTATATAGCTTTGGCTAACTTAGGGACTACATGGATCTGTGTGCCAAGCATGGCATGTCATGGGTATTGTCAGTTCACTATTAATTGTCTTCACTACTCTTGCCTTGTCTAACACATCCTCTGTAGAAATAAATGTCCTTGCGCCATGTTTTACCCCACTTCATTAGTCGTTAAACATTAAGTAAATAATAATTAAACCGCACTGTGCACACAGCTCTCTAAGTTATAAATCCAATACCAGTGCTATACACTGCCCCATACTAACCGCTCGACTCGTCAGACATATTAAGCGCTCTATAACTTCAGTTAACTTGCGAACAAATATAAACCGATAGCGGAGCGTGGAGTAGTAGGGACTATGAGTATGCAAACACAAATTAAGTGGAACGTGGGCTAAATTGACCTTGCTTATAGCTTGAAAAGTCGGTTTCAACCATAGAACAAATAGTTTTTTTATAGTACCTCCATTACCAGTTACTCCATTACCATTAAGACGAAAGTCTTCGATCAGTGTGTCCTACCAGTTATGACATACGGAGCCGAAACGTGGACACGAACGGTAAGGCTAGTCCAAAAAATTAAAAGTCGCTCAGCGAGCTATGGAAAGGGCTATGCTCGGCGTCTCTCTGCGGATCGGATCCGAAATGAGGTGATCCGGCAGAGAACTAAAGTCACCGGCATAGCTCACCGGATCAGTAAGCTGAAGTGGCAGTGGGCTGGTCACATCAGCCGCAGAACCGATAACCGTTGGGGTAAACGAGTTCTGGAGTGGAGACCGCGTCTCGGCAAACGTAATGTAGGACGCCCTCAGGCCAGGTGGAGTGACGATTTGCGCAGGACGGCTGGCAAGTGCTGGATGCGAGAAGCCCAAAATTGACCTAAGTGGCGAACATTAGGAGAGGCCTATGTCCAGCAGTGGACTGACACGGGCTAATGATGATGAAGATGATTACCAGTTACTTGCCAGTTGTCACAGCGACTAGGGCTTCTCTTTCGCTTTCCATCAGGCGAAGGGAAGCCATTACGTCGAGCTACTACAAAAAGAACAGACTGAACTGACCTGCATGTTGCATATCTTGTACCGGACGGGTTCTCCCCGACAGCCAGCAGGAGAGGAGCAGGTCCTGAGCTGCCGGGACACGCCGCCGTCGCACGTCCGGGAGCAGAGGGACCACTCGCTCCACTGCGACCTGCCGCCGCGGTCCTGGAACAAATACCAAGTTAAAAAAATCTCCGTTTTCCCAACACTTCCTTTCAGTGCTCTGATCCTATTGAAAGAAAGAAAGAAAGAAAAAACGTTTATTAGAGTCACATACAAATTATGAATAAAGCAATAGAAAATCAAACTACATAAAATACATTAGGTGACACTAAATGGTGTCCACTCAGCATAAATAAATAAATACCCAAGACATGCCACGCTGGGCCACACAACGCCATCTAGCCCCAAACTAAGCCGAAGCTTGTACTATGGGTACTAGACAACTGATAAACATACTTAAATACATTTTTTTTTTTGTAAATAAATACATATTATACATAGAAAAACACCCAGACCAATACAAACAGACATGTTCATGACACAAATGTTTGTACTGTGCGGGAATCGAACCCACGACCCTTGGCTCAGAGGGCAGAGGTCACTACCAAATGAGCCACCTAGCCTGTCAATAGCCGAGGCATCTTGGTAAGAAACCTCGAGCTTGTAGCGTGATGAAAAGTATACTAAGAATGAAGAAAGAAACATTTTTTTTAATTACTGTGGGTGGCAGATGAGCAAGCGACCCATCTGATGTTAAACGGTTACCGCCGCTCATAGACTCTGCAATGCCAGGGGCACAGCTAAGCCGCTGCCTACCGTGAGGAGAGAGTTCTCTGTAGACCACGTTTGACCACACCATCATCATCGTCATGAGCCTATTGCAGTCCACTGCTGGACATAGGCTTAATTCGATTTCTCAAGGGCCGGCAACGCACCTGTGACTCCCCTGGTGTGGCGGTGTCTATGGGCTGAAGTGATCACTTACCATCAGGTGACCTTCAGGCCCGTTTGCCTCCTCTATCAAAAAAGGCCTCTACAGTAATTCGCTACTTAGGGAAAACCTCTGCAGGATGGGTATATACCCATAATCGCCACGCTGGGCAGGCCGGTTCGCGATCGTAGGACGTAGCTTCTCGCTCGGTGACGCTGCTGCCCGTCTTCCGTCTGTGGTACTTAGCTACACCTTCAATGAGATGTTACACCGCCATCAGTCGGTTGCCACTTTAGGGTGGCAACTAAATGTTTTATTTGTACCTAGATAAAAGCTGCTACCAGTATCTGATATTCCTTTTATCTTCTTCTACGACACCTACGGAGTGAGTTGGAATAGCTCACCATACGAACATAGGTAGCTTAGATCACGAAGCAAAATACTCTAAGCCTTCTATGTCCATTGTTCAAACGAAAAAGTTCTCAATATTTTTACTGCGGTACATTAATTTGACTGTGGCTGCTATTATGATAATACTAAGTAACAAAGTCAAATCAAATCAAAAAGCGTACTTAAACATAATTCTGTTTGTAAATGCATACTTATGTAAATTTATCATGTACTGTCTTGTTTGTGGGAGAAATAAACAAATTTTTATTATTTATTATTATTATTATTTATTAAAGACTGGTTCAAGTGTCAATAGTTCCACAGAACCGTATAAGTATACCACACTCCGTATATTCCAAACTGGCAATAATTCCAACTTCATAAAACACAAGCCACACAATAATACCCTGGGGTATACCCCAATACAATCGGCATTACTATTCACACCCTCGCCCAACAACAAATCTAGCCTAAAAATATAGCTGACCAACAATCCATTCGAACTCGGCAATTACATATTCTGGTCAGCCGTATGCAAAAATGGCACGCGCCGAGCTGAGACTCTTCCTTATACGCTCAGAGGCGCTTTATAAGGCTGTGCTTTTGATACAGCGGGAAAAAATAGGTAAGAAAGAGAGGTAGGGCATAGCGAATCTTCGCTCGAATTGAGCTGCCCGTCGCCCGTCCGAGGAAGGACCTCAAGCCTATAGAATACCGCAGCCAAATGACCTCCGGGTCGTGTTTCTGCTGGTGATTAGGGTCTCCGGAGATCGTGGGGGCCGGTTGGGCCGGCATGGCAGTGGCAACTGACAGGTAACTAAACAGTTACTTGCCAGTTGTCACAGCGACTTGGACTTCTCTTTCGCTTTCCATCAGGCGAAGGGAAGCCATTATGTGGAGATACTATGAAAAAAAAGCATCAGACAAAACGAGACATTTTGCTCCGATCACAAAGTGAATAACAAGTACTTGTTATAACGGTAACAGAGTTTTCTGTTTGAAATGTTCGTTCCGTTTGGAGATCAAACCCACAACCCGTGGTTCAGGAGGGGTCACCATCAATCACACCAATCAATATTGCCTATTCGGCGTTATGCTAGCCCATTTGTGGAGTACTGCTCTAATTTCCGGGATGGTTCTCTTAAGTACCTATTGGAGCCCGTCGACAGGTTACAGCAACGTGCTACTATTCGTATTGATGGGGATCAAGAGGTGACTAAACCCTAGAACCTGAAGACCTACATAGAGACATTGGCAGTCTTAGTATTCTCTACCGCTCTTCTATGGAGAAGGCTTTAAAGAGTTATTCTACTAATCCCATCTTTAACATCGTTCGAACAACACGTGAAATCCTCCTCTTCGACGGATCAAGTGGCGTATTAGCGACGCTTGTACACAAACCCCAGCTTAATATAAATATAATAAAAAACTCTCGCTAACCGCCGTCTGCGCTCGTGACAAGAGAGAAACAGTCCGACGCTGTAATTGCGTTGTGGCTTCTGAAAATGTCCCGGGTTCATCATGCGTGTCAATGAGACATGTCGTGACTCTTTAAAGCTTCGTCATCATCATCAGCCTATAGCAGTCCACTGCTGGACACAGCCTCTCCAGTTGTTCGCCACTTAGGGCCGACATCTGGAGGATATACCATAATCGCCACGCTGGCGGGCGAGCCGTAGCTTCTCGCTCTAGTGACACTGCTACCCGTCATCGGTCTATGGTATTTAGCTACGCCTTCAATTATGATGGTTATACGGCCACCAGTCGGTTGCCAGTGCCTCGTTCGTTAATTCAGCAGGATGCACCACGGGCAGGTGAGGTTGGCTTGGAGCTAAAAGATGATGGGTCGCTCCCTTACATCCCTTCACGCCACGTCCTTCGAAGCTTGGAATATATGAATCTAAGTCGTTGACATTACATTGTGGTAGCTACGCCTTCAATCGTGACGGTTATACCGCGACCAGTCGGTTACCGGAGCATCTGGACAGAGAGTCACCGGATCGAGGAGCTACGCCCTGCGATCGCCAATCAGCCTGTCCAGCGTGACAATATAAATAACCCAAGACCCAAGACATGCCACGCTGGGCCACACAGCGCCATCTAGCCCCAAACTAGCCGAAGCTTACAAGCTTCTAACCATAGTACACTATGGGTAGATAGATAGATAGATATTCTTTATGGCACACCGAACAATTGACTTAAAATTATGTATAGTAGACATTTTGCTGTACAATATAGGCGGCCTTATCGCTATAAGCAATCTCTTCCAGACAAACTAGGATAGGATAGTTTACAGAGAAGAGGATAAGTGAGCTATCAACTGGGTACTAGTTTATTAGGTACTAGACAACTGATAAACTTATTTAGATACATATTTTTTTGTAAATAAATACATAATATTATACATAGAAAACACCCAGACCAATACAAACAGATATGTTCATGCACACAACTGTTTGTAATGTGTGGGGATCGAACCCACGACTCTTGGCTCAGAAAGCAGAGGTCACTACCAATTGAGCCAGTCAAGATAGACAGATGGTTACTCTTACGCTACTATACGACGCACTGACGCGCAGTGCCCAAACTCCTATAGGTTTTCGGGTGCCTACCTGTGCGTCCGCTCTATGCATAGTAACGTTTGTGAATACGGCCGTTAGAACTAGATTTTTGTGCAATTTAGGCGACCCGATCTTATTGCTATCTAGAAAACTGCCTTCGATAGATCGATCAAAGTCGTGAACGATTGAAGAAGCCTATGCCCATTTGTGTACTGCGAAACGCTGATGATAAGAATCTTAATTAATCACACAATATCTATCTCATCCCTTATTACCTAGCATCAAAGTCTCTTTTGCAATACCAATGCTGACACGCTAAGTGCATTGTACATTGCACGGCTAAACCCAGGCTCGCACGCGCTGACCGCTCACAGCGCCCGATCACAAAGGGCCACGTGAGCCAGTACAATTGCGCTTCAGTTCTGTTCCGGGCGACGGGACAATGGATTTTAATGCGTGTACACAGGGGTCATGGTTGCGTGATTTGACGCTCTTGAATGATGTTGCTTGGGGTGTGAAGGTAGACGTAAAATGGTCTTGCCGTCACCAGAGCGAATAGCTACGCCCTGTGATTGCCAACCCGCCTGCCCATCGTGACGACTATGGGTATATCCTCCAGACGTTTGCCCTAAGTGGTGAACAACTGGAGAGGCCTATGTCCAGCAGTAAACTGCAATAGGCTGATAATGATGATGAGAATCTTCCAAATATATATCTCGACTGGCTCGGTGGCTCAATTGGTGACCCCTGCCTTCTGAGCCAAGGGTCGTGGGTTCGATTCCCACTCAGGACAAACATTCGTGTGATGAATACTTGTGTTTGTTCCGTGTCTGGGTGTTTATAATTTGTATTTAAGTATTATTTGTGGTACCTTCGTTGTTCTGATACCCATAACACAAATGCATAAGCTACTTACTTTGGAGTTAGAGCAATGTATGTGATGTTGTCTGAGTTGTAAAGAACATAATATGACTTAAGATCTATATAAATGTAACACTTAGTCTGTAATAAAGAATTTGAATTTGAATTTATATTTATTTATATATACTCTTCGCGGTTACACTTACAATGGATTACCGTATGTTTCCGCGGTTCCGATTGCATCGGATCAGTCCACTTGGAAAATACGATAAAAGGCCTCAGCCAGGTGGCAGTTGACACTACGGAGTGACGTGGGCCCCGCCTCAGCGGGGATGGGAACCATTTACAGCTTTTGTACAAGACACATGAAAAACATTCGTTCAATGAACATTTGTGTTTGTTCCGTATTTGGATGTTTATCATTATCAACCTATATCAGTCCACTGCTGGACATAGGCCTCTCCAATGTTCGCCACTTTGATCGATCCTGGGCTGGCCTGAGAGGCTCCTACCGTTACCGCAGTTAACGTTTAAGGTGAAGCCTCCAGGTGTTTGCCCAAAGTGGCGAACAACTGGAGAGGCCTATGTCCAGCAGTGGACTATCTGATGATGATGATGTTGAATTGTAACGACTTTTAGAGCAATAGTGCTACTATTCTGTAACATGCAAAATCGTAGGACTAATGTGAAAAAAAACCCAGTAGTCCTACGGTAGAAATACTGGAAAATACTAGTACAGCTGTACTAGTGGGAACAACCAGGCCAGGGATCAAACACCCAGGGTGGAATGTTTGGGCTATTTTGTAGAAGTAAAACGATCCTCAGTTCTACTAAATAGTTTCCTTAAAGCCCAATTTGTCAATTTCCTCCACACTCAGCATGCACTGTCCAAGTAAACACTGTAACAAGAGGAACAGAGGGCCCGTGGGTGGGAGCGAAGTTTGCGACAAATCACTAAGAGACCTCCTTAGTGCGCTGTAGTTTCTCATAAGTATACATGAGCATTTAACTAGTTCAAACAAGGGTTCAATTGGTTACTTGATGGTTGTTTTGAAGAGATTGCTCATAGAGATAAGAGATCGTAGATAATGCACTAAATAGAGGCAAAAAGTCCTATAAGAATATTGTTTGTATTGTTATTGTCCACTGCTGGACAAAGGCCTCTCCAGTTCTCTTCACTTCGGGCAAACACCTGGAAGATTTACTCATAATCGCCACGCTGGGCCAGGCGTATTGGCGATCGAACGGCGTAGCTCCTCGCTCCGGTGACGCTGCTGCCCGTCATCGGCCTGTGGTATTAGCTACGCCTTCAAACGTGAAGGTTATTTACAAGTCGGTTACCAGAGCCTGGTTGTAACAACAAACCAACAGGACAGGATGCACCACGGGCAGGTGAGGAAGCTTGAAGCGTAAAGATGATAAGGTCGCTTCCTTACTTCTTATCTTAACTAATAGTATAAAGCTGAAGAGTTTGTTTGTTTGTTTGTTTGAACGCGCTAATCTCAGGAACTACTGATCGCTCACTAGCGATAAGACCGCCTAGATTGTACCACAACATGTCTGTATCACCTTTACTGTATTTACTCTGTGTTTTTGTGCAATAAAGAATATCTATCTATCTATCTACTGGTCCGAATGAAAAAATTCTTTTGTGTTGAATAGACCATTTATCGAGGAAGGCTTTAGGCTATATAACTCACGTTGCAACTATTAGGAGCGAAGAAATAATGGAAAAATGAAAAAAAAACGGGGAAGAAATAACTATTCCACGCGGGACGAAGTCGCGAGCATAGCTAGTCCCATAATAAAAAGCAAAATATCAAATTATCTACTTCAAACAACGCCATTCAATTTCATAGACAAGAGCTAATATTTGACGTCGCTAATAAGCCTTCATTCACGTCTACAGCTCGATGGCATCACATTTCCCGTATGAAAGGGAAAAATTATTTTAAAAAAAAAATTAAACCGACTTCAAAAAAAACGCAAACGACCAAAACTAAAAAGCGATAAATAACGTAAGTAATTCTATCCTTAATACATAATCATTTAAATATTACAATTATCACTTATTTTTGAAGTCGGTGCCAACCTCTCGGTACCTAACGTAGACTGTTGTTGTATGACGCGCGCGGCCGGCACATCCACACGACAATATACCTAGATATGTTGGCTGGCACCGACTTCAAAAATAAGTGATAATTGTAATATTTAAATGATTATTTATTAGGATAGAATTACTTACGTTTATTATCGCTTTTTAGTTTTGGTCGTTTGCGTTTTTTTTGAAGTCGGTTTAATTTTTTTTTTAAAAATAATTTTATTCTCTGTTTTTAGTTGCGTTAATGTGCTGTGACCTTGAATAAAGGCTAATTAATGTCCTTAAGAGTTTTACTTAGGATGAAAAATTTGCTTTAAGTCAAGTGAAGACTTTGCCGATCTAGACATCAAGCATATCACTTACCAAATCACCTGCCCTATTAGCCCTGCATTAGTACATACTACTACCTAGTTTAATATCGACCAATGTCAGTACTGTCCCCTAACTCCTAACCGTAAGAAGTTCTGTGGCTTCATCATCAGCACCAGATGTTGTACGCCCGGAAGCATATACCTGAGTAAAATATGATTACGTAACAAAAACACCATAGAGCATACAATTTTCGGTTGTTGCCCTCAATTTCTCCAGGATCCCATCATCAGATCCTTACTTGGTGATAATGGGGACACCTCGGAAGTGTCTTCTGTCGAACTGTCGAAAAATTTTTAAAATCCATCCATAATGACGGAAATATCGCTGAACATACATAAAAAAAAAAAATATTATACATAGAGACGAATTGAGAACCTCCTCCTTTTTCGAAGTCGGTTTAAAAAGCACACGTTACGGCGAAAATAAGGCTTTATTTCCATAAAATGCGGAAATATCAACAATGCCGATAATAAAGTGGGTACACGACAATGGGGAAAATGGGTTGAACATGAAATGTGAATGTGTTGCGAAGAATACAACATAATGTTCTGTACAGACACTGGGAGAGGACGGCGCGTTACGGAGGTTAGGTAGCGGTGCGACTTTGAGGTGGGGCGGAGCGATTGTTAAATGACTGGCTCGATGGCTCATTTGGTAGTGACCCCTGCCTTCTGAGCCATTCGTCGTGTTCGATTCCCGCACAGTACATACAGCTCTTTTAAGAGAGGTAGGGCATAGCTAATCTTCGCTCGAATTGAGCCGCCCGTCCGGGAAGGACTACACCCTATAGAATACCGCAGTCAAATATCTGAGTCGTGTTTCCGCCGGTGAGTAGGGTTTCGGAGCTCGTGGGGGGTGGGGTTGGGCCGGCATGGCGGAGGCAACTGACAGGTAACTGACCAGTTACTTGCCCGTTGTCACAGCGACTTGGGCTTCTCTTTCGCTTTCCATCAGGCGTAGGGAAGCCATTATGTCGAGCCACTATAAAAAAAAAAAACATTTGTGTTCATGTACATAGTCTGTTTGGATTGTCTGGGTGTTTACTATGTATAAATGTAGATATTTATTTACAAAAAAAAAGTATCTATGTAAGTTTATCAGTTGTCTGTACCCATAGTACAAGCTTCGGCTTAGTTTGGGGCTAAATGGCGGGTGTGGCCCAGTGTGGCATGTCTTGGGTTATTTTATGCTGCTAATGAGCTGGATGTAAGAGAGCGCCCTATCGTCATTTCCCTCCAAGCCAATTTCACCTGCCCGTGGCGCTTCCTGTCGAATAACAAACGAGGCGCTGGCAACTGACTGGTAGCGAAATAACCATCACAAGTGAAGGCGTAGCTAAATACTACAGACCGATGAATGGCAGCAGCGTCACCGGAGCGAGAAGCTACGCCCCTACCATCGCCAACCCGCCTGCCCAGCGTGCGATTATGGGTATGTCCTCCAGATGTTTGCCACTTAGTGGCG
>CM062102.1:10299905-10519633 GCA_031163375.1 Conogethes punctiferalis | reverse complement strand
TAAAAAGCGATAAATAACGTAAGTAATTCTATCCTTAATACATAATCATTTAAATATTACAATTACACTTATTTTTGAAGTCGGTGCCAACCTCTCGGTACCTAACGTAGACTGTTGTTGTATGACGCGCGCGGCCGGCACATCCACACGACAATATACCTAGATATGATTTGGCTGGCACCGACTTCAAAAATAAGTGATAATTTTTTTTTTGTTTTTTAATATTTAAATGATTATGTATTAAGGGATAGAATTACTTACGTTATTTATCGCTTTTTAGTTTTGGTCGTTTTGCGTTTTTTTTTGAAGTCGGTTTAATTTTTTTTTTAAAAATATTTTATTTCTCTGTTTTTAGTTGCGTTAATGTGCTGTGACCTTGAATAAAGGCTAATTAATGTCCTTAAGAGTTTTACTTAGGGAATGAAAAATTTTGCTTTAAGTCAAGTGAAGACTTTGCGATCTAGAATCAAGCATACTCACTTACCAAATCACCTGCCTATTAGCCCTGCATAGTACATACTACTACCTAGTTTAATATCGACCAATGTCAGTACTGTCCCCTAACTCCTAACCGTTAAGAAGTTCTGTGGGCTTCATCATCAGCACCAGATTGTTGTCGCCCGAAGCCTATACCTGAGTAAAATATGATTACGTAACAAAACACCATATGAGCATACAATTTTCGGTTGTTGCCTCAATTTCTCCAGGGATCCCATCATCAGATCCTTACTTGTGATAAGGGTACCACCTCGGAAGTGTCTGTCGGCACTGTCGAAAAATTTTTAAAATCCATCCATAATTGACGGAAATATCGCTGAACATACATAAAAAAAAAAAATATTTTACATAGAGACGAATTGAGAACCTCCTCCTTTTTTCGAAGTCGGTTAAAAAGCACACGTTACGGCGAAAATAAGGCTTTATTTCCATAAAATGCGGAAATTTCAACAATGCCGATAATAAAGTGGGTACACGACAATGGGGGAAAATGGGTTGAACATGAAATGTGAATGTGTTGCGAAGAATACAACATAATGTTCTGTACAGAACACTGGGAGAGACGGCGCGTTACGGAGGTTAGGTAGCGGTGCGACTTTGAGGGTGGGCGGAGCGATTTTAAATGACTGGCTCGATGGCTCATTTGGTAGTGACCCCTGCCTTCTGAGCCATTCGTCGTGTTCGATTCCCGCACAGTACTTACAAGCTCTTTTAAGAGAGGTAGGGCATAGCTAATCTTCGCTCGAATTGAGCCGCCCGTCCGGGGAAGGGACCTACACCCTATAGAATACCGCAGTCAAATAACTGAGTCGTGTTTCCGCCGTGAGTAGGGTTTTCCCGAGCTCGGTGGGGGGTTGGGGGGTTGGGCCGGCATGGCGGTGGCAACTGACAGGTAACTGACCAGTTACTTGCCCGTTGTCACAGCGACTTGGGGCTTCTCTTTTCGCTTCCATCAGCGTAGGGAAGCCATTATGTCGAGCCACTAATAAAAAAAAAAACATTTGTGTTCATGAACATATCTGTTTGTATTGGTCTGGGTGTTTACTATGTATAAATGTAGATATTTATTTACAAAAAAAAAAAGTATCTATGTAAGTTTATCAGTGTCTAGTACCCATAGTACAAGCTTCGGCTTAGTTTTGGGGCTAAATGGCGGTGTGGCCCAGTGTGGCATGTCTTGGGGTTATTTTATGCTGGCTAATGAGCTGGGATGTAAGAGAGCGCCCTATCGTCATTCCCTCCAAGCCAATTTCACCTGCCCGTGGCGCTTCCTGTCGAATAACAAACGAGGCGCTGGCAACTGACTGGTAGCGAAATAACCATCACAAGTGAAGGCGTAGCTAAATACTACAGACCGATGAATGGCAGCAGCGTCACCGGAGCGAGAAGCTACGCCCTACCATCGCCAACCCGCCTGCCCAGCGTGCGATTTATGGGTATGTCCTCCAGATGTTTGCCCTAAGTGGCGAACAACTGGGGAGGCCTGTCCAGCAGTGGACTGCAATAGACTGATGATGATGATGAATGAGTTAGTGGGTGAACATACGTCGTCAAGCGTTAATTAATACACATAAATTATTTATATCTAGGTCGAAACTCTATGGCGTTTTGTCATCAGTACAAGGCAACTGTGAACATTTTCTCTGTTTTGCATGACAAACCCGCGACAAAATGCGTGCAAAGTGAAAAACTCGCCGTGGGAGTTACTGCCCTGAGGCGTACTAGTCCGTTGTTAGTTAAACAATCCAGATGAGGAGGGAATTCACTTTAATAATACATACTCTTCTGACCTAAAGAGAGTGTAAAAGAAGGATGTTTCAGGTTATGTACTTGTGCCCAGCAGTGGGACTGCAATACGCTGATGATGATGATGAAAGCGTGCTATGTGCAGTATGCATCTATGTGTCACCGGAAAATAGCAAGAATCGTAAGTTGATCAATTTCCTAGGTAGTTGATTAACTTCCGGAAAATAAGTAAACGGCAGTTGAAATGTATTATTTAACGCAATGTATTTCAGTTAGTTGATCATTTTACGGGGATCTTGCCGTAAAATCATCCGACGAAGGTGAGGTGAACGTTGATTGGTTCAATGGCTCACGTGGCGTTATCCCGGCAACCATATGCATGTACTAGGCATTAAATTCGTAGTTAATTGGACCTGTAGCGCTATAATACACTATATGTACAGTTTGTATGCACTTATATTCGAATTCAATTTTCAACCAAATAGTACTGCGGTAATATGCAGCAGGTATTGGTCTAAAACCATTCCATTAACTACTGCAATTTGAGAGAGAGAACTGTATATTTCTCAATATAAATGTATGTTTATTAGACTTAGGGTAAATATATTTTATGAAATTTCAAATTTGTTAGGTTGTTTCAGTATTCATTTGCAAACGGATATTATTTAATCTAAATAAATAAATACCAGACAACATCACATGCATGATCTAATCCCAAAGTAAGTCGCTTAAGCATTTGTGTTATGGGTATCAGAACAACGAAGGTACCACAAATAAATACTTAAATACGAACAGACACGGAACAAACACAAGTGTTAATCACACGAATGTTTGTCCCGGGTGGGAATCTAACCCACGACCCTTGGTTCAGAAGGCAGGGGTCACTACCAATTGAGCCACCGAGCTAGTCGATACATATAAATATACTAGCTGGCCAGCGACTTCGTCCGCATGGAATAGTTTCTTGGGTAGTGATTTTAATGACCCCCAGTGCCTGGCAGCTGGCAGCGGCGCGGCGCAGATCTTGGCGCGCTTTATATACCCGCGCAAACGTACAGCAGGCTCGACGTGATTAGTTAAATCGGTGTAACTTTTTTATTTATGGACGATTAACATGAAACAAACACTATATGTTAAGGGAAGCTTCCAGCAATATATTAGTGAAAACCGCATCTTAATCGGATACGCGGTTTCTGAGATTAGCGTGCACAAACATACAGACAAACAGACAAACCGACAAACAGACAAAAATTCAAAAATCATTGTTTTGGGTACTATTGCATTAATAAAGGCCTCCCATAATATTTTTTCACATATATCTTCCATGTACAGACAGCGATTCGTTACATTTTTATTATATGGTATATAGATAGAAGAAGAAAAGATAGAAGAAGATATAGAAGAAGAAGATTATTATCATATTCCTACAATTCACTCTTGGCTTTTCGCATTTATCAGCCATCTTGTGCAAATCGTCACACCAACTGATCTAAAGGCTTACTTATACCACTGGGACATAGTCCTATCCCATTTTCTTCGTCATTTTGGGCAAACACCTCGAGGGTCAGGGCATAGCTACTCGCTCCGGTGTGCCCTTCATCGACCTGTTGTATTTAGCTACACATTCAAATCGTGATGGTTATTCCGCTGCTAGTACGTTGCCAAAACCACGTTGTTATTCGGCAGGATTCTTCACCGTGGCAGGTGAGGGTGGCTTGGAGCGATGATAGATCGCTTCCTTACATTCCATCAGTGCCATCTAACCCCAAACTAAGCCGAAGCTTGTAATAGGTACTAGACAACTGATAAACTAAAACCTTTGTTCGAACCAGGTTGAATTACCTACTCAGTAAATTAACTTGTTACTTCAAAGAATTACTGTCTACAGACATGTGAGAATTAACGTTAAGAAAACCTTGAGCACACGTAAATTATTCATAGGTAGACGTAAATAAAACTTCAAGGAAAACGCAACATTTCCGAGAATTTACAAAATCACAAAGGAAATTTGAACTCCTATGTTAGCTTTCCCTATAATGGGTTACATGGATACAGTTGGAGTGGAGTAGATTGACTAGAATATGTGTGTAATGAATGGATGGGGATGTAAGGTAGCGGCCTGTCACCTTTTCGCTCCAAACCATCCTCACCTGCCCGTGGTACATCCTGCCGAACAACAAACGAGGGCTCTGGCAAACCGACTGGTGGCGGTAAAACCATCACGTTAGAAGGCCTAGCTAAATCCCACAGGCCGATGACGGGCAGCAGCATCACCGGAGCAAGAAGCTACGCCCTGCGATCGCCAACCCGCCTGCCCAGCGTGGCGATTATGGTATATCCTCCACAAGTTTGCCCTAGGTGGCGAACAACACGGTTTACTGGAGGGAGGCCTATGTCCAGCAGTGGATTGCAATATGCTGATGATGATGATGGGTGTAATGGTAGCAAGTGCCGCTTAATACCAATAGGTCCCAGGTTTCCTGGGTACCGGAAACCCGGGTAGGATCATAGCGACTGCGACGCTTTCCATACAAGAACCCATTCAAGTCTCTTCTTGAAAATTTGATGATTACTATTTATGAGAGGGTATGGGCATAGCGAATCATTGCTCCGAATTGAGCCGCCCAATCCGGGGAAGGACCTCTATCCTATAGAATACCGCAGCCAAATGACCTCCGGGTCGTGTTTCTGCCGTTGAGTAGGGTTTCCGGAGCTCCCCACGACCAGATTAGGGTTGGGCCGGCATGGCGGTGGCAACTGACCAGTTACTTGCCCGTTGTCACAGCGACATGGGCTCCTCTTTTGCTTTCCATTAGGCGTAGGGAAGCCATTATGTCCAGCTACTATAAAAAAAAAACTTGGCTATGGCCGAATATCGGCCAGGAGAGCATTAACTAGTAAATAAGTCATGACATGATTCCTAGAAGACGGTTCGTGCTATCGAAACATAGTCCAATCAGAGCTTCGTGGAATTCAGGCCACAGGGCGAAATTCAACGTAAATCCTTTTATATGCAGTCATGTAAACCACAATGGGAACACTACAATACGACTATGAGTAGAGTCTACTATACTGTAGAAATTATCTATAAAATGTACCTATGAATATTGTCTATGGACATTAATTGCTCGTGAGAATACTATAGGTTCATAATAATATATCGATGGTTATTCTTTAAATCGTTAAAAAAGGAAAGATTTAATTGTTTATTAGTATTGAACTAACACAATAAATTAAGTAGGATCTCGACTACTGAACTGATTTTTACAATTCAATCTTTCACCATTTCAAGGTTAACTTAGAATTTATCGGGGTCTAGCCATCATATATTATGATGGTAGTTGACTGGAAACTAGGGTTTCCCGGCCGTTGCCAAAGGCACTTGAACTTCCACGAAAGGGAGCCACTATAATAAAAAATGACAAATTAGCTACCAACCAACTACAAAAGTTTCTTGCTGGTTTCTTCTCGATACAATGCTGTTCCAAATCGGTGGTAGTTTGTAGTTTATGACTATTATGACGATTTGTAAGTGTTATTTTAAAAAGCCTATTCCAATTAAAAAATATTTTGACTTTGACCACAAAACCGTCGCTTCAAATCCATAAGACCACAAACACATAAAGACTCATAACACCCCCGTTTTCGTGGTTAAAAACAAAAAAAAACCGGCCAAGTGCGAGTCGGACTCGCGCACGTAGGGTTCCGTACCACTGATTGAATGAAAAAATTAAGTAATTTGATTTATGACGCTTAAAAAGAAACTACTGTCTAGATTTCATTCAAACCAATTTTCGTTAGTAGTTTGCATAGTAATACACATCGTATATATTTTCAGTTTTATCTGGCTGTGACATACGGACAGACAGTCAGACAGATGACGAATCTATAAGGCTCCCGTTTTTGCCATTTGGCTACGGAACCCTAAAAACTGGTCACATAACATGGGCCATCACTGCATAATTGCAAAGCGGAATGTACATAGTCTTTTCTGTGCTACTACCGTACTAGTTCTGTTCAGCCTTCAGACATTGTATGCGGGCGCTCTCAAATTTACAATCAAAACATCCGAACGTCGAAGGTGCAAGGCAGAAGCTTACGACGTGAGTATAGAGGGATCTCTTGAGTGAGTGAAGTAAGGGGATACTGGTAGGTAAATCCTCCGGGGGAAGGTGACATGGTGTGTGATACTCACACCTCCCGAAATGGAAGGGTATACCCACTGAACCCCCTGTGTCGCCAGTGGGCAGCAAGTTGCAGGGACACGGGTAACGCCGAAAAATACCGCCGCATCCCTGCATGCTCTGGCCAGCCGCAGATGACAAGCGGCCGGCACTTCTGGTCCGGGGAGGGCAAATACCCCTACCCCCGAAAGTTCACAACTTTTTTTTTTTACGTCGGGAATGCTTTTACGCATACACCAGGGCCCTGGGTACGGGACACCTGGGTTATGTGGGGCTCACTCCTATTTAGCGGAGAATACCCACTAAACCCGACGGTGGTCCGCTACGAGCACTCTGTCTGAGGAGGGTCGGGATGCCCGGAGGGATTCGACACAACCCCCCACAGCGCGGCAGCGCTGCGCCGCCCAGTAAGAAACGGCACACCTCGGGAGGACGGTGTGGTGTCCTCCCTGCATCTTGCGATGCACGACGCCACTGACCACTATGCCCGGAGGCACGTGTCGAGGCCGCTAAACCGGAGCGCAAGGGGGCCCCCCCCTCAAGCGCGCCACAGCCCCGAAGGCCCTTTTAGTCGCCTCCTACGACAGGCAGGGATACCTCGGTAGTATTCTACGCCCCATACCGCAGGGCGCAAAGTTCACAACTTAGACCAACTTATGTAGTAGCATGAAACAACAGCGTATGCAAATTCGGCCCCAGCCCGCCTCCAATTTGTCAACCGAGGCTGCGATACTTCCAATTTTTACTCAACCAACATGACCTCTATCACAAAAGCATAAGGTCCAAATTTTCTTGGCTGAACAGTATGGGAATGATATCTACTACGATCGAATGTTTTTGTGCTTTCTTTGGTTTTTAAGGTATTTCATGGGTCAGATAGCCCATTTGCCAGTGTGTCTTACTGACGGTTTAATGTGTCATACTCTACCACAGTACTCTACTGACCAGAACAAAAGCCGCCAAGTTCTAAAGATAATAATCAAGTTGAAGACCCGATTGGTTCTTTAACTACGATTATGACTTTTTTGTGAACAACATATCATCTAGTTTTGTGATCAAAGTGGCCAATGATTGGAGAAGCCTACATCCAGCAATGAACTGTGATGATGATGATGAGAACTTGTGATGGAACAACATATCAACTGGTTTTTGATCACTGATAACAATGGAATGTAAGGGAGCGACCCATCATCTTTTCGCTCTAAGCCACCCTCACCTGCCCGTGCTGCATCCTGCCGGATAACAAACGAGGCTCTGGCAACCGACTGGTGGTGGTATAACCATCACATTTTTTTTAGTGGCTCGACATAATGGCTTTCCTACGCCTGATGGAAAGCGAAAGAGAAGCCCAAGTCGCTGTGACAACGGGCAAGTAACTGGTCAGTTACATGTCAGTTGCCACCGCCATGCCGGCTTAACCTTAACTCCCCACGAGCTCCGGAAACCCTACTCACCGGCAGAAACACGACCCAGAGGTAATAATTTGACTGCGGTATTCTATAGGACGGAGGAATTGACGGTGTAGCTAAATACCACAGACCGATGACGGGCAGCAGCGTCACCGGAGCGAGAAGCTACGCCCACTTGCCGCGTGGCGATTATGGGCTAAACCTCCAGATTTGCGAACAACTGGAGAGGCCTATGTTCAGTGTCCAATACATAGGACGATGATGATGAGTACGTGTAAACCGTGGGTGTATTCTTCACTCCCACAGCCGGTAACAACGTCAAACGAGGCAGTCACCAAGCTAAATCAGTATCCAATGACATTGGAGCCGTCTCGGGTGTTCCGGGCGAAATGCGATGTCTGATCGCGTGCAATTTGTCACTCTCGTCATTCGACACTCGATCGTAGGCAGCCAACTTGTCATATAGTAGGTAAGTAGGAGAGACATTATTATGGATACAACATGTAACAATAATGATGTAAGGACCTATCATCTTTTTGCTCCGAGCCACACCCCCACTGCCCGTGGTGCATCCTGCTGAATAACGAACGAGGCTCTGGCAACCGACTGGTGGCAGTATAACCATAACAATAGGCTATATTATGGCTAAAAATTGTAATTAGTTCGTCTTTTAGCTTATTCAAAAATAAAACGTAATCGAACCCTTGGTTCAGAAGGCAGGGGTCACTATCAATTAAGCCACGGAACCAGTCAAACATATCTTAACTAATATTATAAAGCTGAAGAGTTTGTTTGTTTGAACGCGCTAATCTCAGGAACTACTGGTCCGAATTGAAAAATTCTTTTTGTGTTGAATAGACCATTTATCGCGGAAGGCTTTAGGCTTTATATAACATCACGCTGCAACTATTAGGAGCGAAGAAATAATGGAAAATGTAAAAAAAAAGGGGAAAAAATTACTATTCCACGCGGACGAAGTCGCGAGCACAGCTAGTTATATCGTCGCTGCGCGTGCAATACCGCGAAAGAGCAGTTTGTAAAAACCGCGTATCTGCGTTTTCGCGAATTTACAGGAGACAGAAAAAAACATAATATTATCTGTCATTTACCTACATTTCTTATTTCGATATGTTAATGAACATATGGACCTATTGATAAAGTAGGTACTCACTTTCCCATGGTGCGTGGAGTTGTCCAGCGCCTCGATCAGCTCGGGATCCTCAGTGGACATGTCATGGCCGTGCCTATGCGACGACGCTGTCAGGATCTGGAACAAACAGGTAACGATACTTAAAAATTGTCCTTATGCTACTTTTTAAAATAAATACAATATTACAAATTATAATCATAGTAAACAACCAGAGCAATACAAACAGACGTGTTCATGAACACAAATACAATACAAAAAATACAAAAATATTTATTTATATCAAGTCGGTGTTACACAGTAGGTATGGATCCCATCCTTTTTAAGTTAGAAACCTGTATTAGGATGAGATCGCTCTTCCTAATTACAATAATATGTCATCATGAGTATGACTTGTGCTAGAAAGATAGCAGGGAGCTTATCAGACGACGTCACATTACGTGACGGAAAATAAACAAATATCACACAATATCACATACATTGCTCCGATCCCAAAGTAAGTAGCTTAAGCACTAATGTTATGGGTATCAGAACAACGAAGGTACCACAAATATATACTTAAATACAAATATAAACACCCAGACATGGAACAAACATAAATCTTCATCACATTTATGTTTGTCCCAAGTGGGAATCGATTCCACGACTCTTGGTTCGTAGTTCGTCCACGACGCTAGTAACAATCTCTTACAAACTAAGATATCTCAGCAGACTTATAAAAGTCTGTTTAAATAAAAATAAATTTTTCCAATTTGACTTTATTCCGCAAACAAAAGTGGGTACCTGGCCAGCGTCCAAGAGGCATGGCTCGAGATAATGCAGCGAACTTTATGTACTTTCACCAAAGTACATAAGATTTAGTGGTACATACGTGGCTAGTTAGGCTTTCAGTAGATTAGATAGCAGTGTTTTCAAAACCTTTTGAGGCGTAGTAGAAAGAGAACTTATTATACCTACTCTTAAAAAACGATTCTTTACTTAATCGTAAGCATAGTGGCAACTGACAGGTAACTGACCAGTTACTCGTCCGTTGTCACAGCGACTTGGCTTCTCTTTCGCTTTCCATCATGCGTAGGAAAGCCATGCATTATGTCGAGCTATAAAAATAAAAAATTAATAAAAATATGTCACTTTTATGAAATAATACCTAAACTGTTAATAAAATCAACTGGCTCGGTGGTTTTGACCCCTGCCTTCTGAACCAAGAGTCGTGGGTTCGATTCCACTCGGCACAAGAATTCATTCTTGTGATGACATTTTGTGTTTGTTCCTTGTCTGGGTGTTTTATATTGTATTATTTATTATTTATTTAATTAATTAATTTGTGTTACAAACAAATAAAATATAATTAATATTTGTTTGTAACACAAGTCTTAGGGATCTAAGCGGATTTATTTTAATTAAATTTGTATTTTCAATTGATTTGACAGACAAGCCATGTTATAAATCAAACTTCGAAATAAAACACAAATCTAATGTACTTGTAAAGATTTTACTAACTACCTTAACTTTCAAACGCCAAAAATAGATCATCCTTTCATTACCAAAAAGAAAAGTTTCCGAAGCGCCTACAAAAAACAAGTCGGCAAAGTTTCTTCCACGAACAAAATCAGTAACTAAAACTTCAGGCGCCTTTGTTTATCGGACGAGGTGTTTATTAATAAAGCAATATTTTTGCCATGCACCGCTCGGGGCTAATGCGGCGAGAAGGCCAGCCACCCGTGTGATGCGGACCTTTGCCGGACTCCGACCCTTGATAAAAGCGATTCGAGCAGTGACGTAGGGTAAACCAAGGGCCCTGAGGCAAATCAAAACATGGGACCCCATCTAAATAGTATAATTTTTTTTTAATGCAAATTATTAAATGCTTAAAACACTATCCGTCAAATTGACAACACTGCCATCGTACAGAAAGAATTTAAAAGAATCAAGAAAAGAATTCACAGACAGGTGTCATCGTCATCATCATCATCAGCCTATTGCAGTCCACTGCTAGACATAGGCCTCTCCAGCTGCTCGCCACCTACGGAAAACCTCTGGAGGATATACCCATAATCGCCACGCTGGGCAGGCGGGTTGGCGATCGCAGGGCGTAGCTTCTTATTCCGGTGACGCTGCTGCCCGTCATGGGCCTATTATTATCGGTATTATTTTAGCTACGCCTTCTATCATGATGGTTTTACCGCCACCAGTCGGTTTGCCAGAGCCTCATATTATTGTCGCTCATAATTATGAACGCCCGATAATGTGAACCTAGCCGTAAAGTTAAATTGTAGGGAGGTACCAGTAGGTGCCAGTAGGTACATATCATATTTATTTTGCAAATGGGAGATTCGGGATTCTTTGTATGGATTTGTAAAAATGTAAGTATTTCTTGTAAGGAGGGCCCCCTGAGTTTCAAGGCCCAGGGCCCTGCCCCGTTTATCCTCTGGGCAGGTACGGCACTGGTTTCGAGACCTCTCTAGCGGAGATAAGCGAGAACGCATAAGTTCCCGATTGTATGGACGTTTTGAAGAGTGATTGGAACTTTTTGGGACAATGGATAAGAATTTTGTTTGACGTAGGTAAGGATCTGAGATATCGCGATAATACCGTTCAAAGTTACTGCTTATTTCGATTGGAAGGTGCGCTTGTGTGCTAAACTGGCAGAAAAATAAATAACCCAAGATCAAGAGAAAGCAAAAGAGAAGCCCAAGTCGCTGTGACAACAGGCAAGTAACTGGTCAGTTACCTGTCA
Organism: Conogethes punctiferalis; assembly: GCA_031163375.1. Lineage (NCBI taxonomy): Eukaryota > Metazoa > Arthropoda > Insecta > Lepidoptera > Crambidae > Conogethes > Conogethes punctiferalis. The sequence continues at coordinate 10,507,912 of CM062102.1, read as the reverse complement.
GTTGCCACCGCCTTGCCGGCCCAACCCCAACCCCCCACGAGCTCCGAAAACCCTACTCACCGACAGGAACATGACCCGGAGGTCATTTGGCTGCGGTATTCTATAGGGTGGAGGTCCTTCCTCGGACGGGCAGCTCAATTCGAGCGAAGATTCGCTATGCCCTACCTCTCTTAAAACCTCTCTCTACCTCTGTTCGTTATTCGGCAGGATGCAATACGAACAGTTGAAGGAAGCATGGAGCGAAAATATTATAGGTCGTTTCCTAACATCCAATATTAAGATATTACCACATAAAGAGCTTGCTACAGCCGATCCCCGATAGAATCCACTTACAATAGAAACCTCTTAAAAACATCGAACTTAAAATCGAACACTGGCATCCATAGCTGACAAATTTCAAACGCGTCATCGTTTCATTAAAAAGAAAACGTCGCCATAGCAACGCATCCAGTTAGTTCGATACGTTCTCTAGCGACGAAAATCGCATTCCCTCTCCAAAAATGGTCATTTTGCTAGTAAAAAGGGGTGACGAAAACCAATTTTTGTACGAAACAGACGTGGGATACGAAGTGAATGACGTAGTGAATGATATAACGGCTATATTTAATGGGAGATTGAAGGTGACCAGGATTTGTTATGAGATGGACGAGTTGATGAAACATGGGACCTTCTTACCGCCTGAAATGCAGGGACTGAATGATGATCAGGTATGTTTACTTATTGACTGGCTCGATGACTCATGTGGTAGTGAGCACTGCCCTCTGAGCGAAGGGTCGTGGGTTCGATTCTCGCACAGTACAAACATTTGTGTTCACGAACATGCCTGTTTGTATTGGTCTGGGTGTTTTCTATGTATAATATGTATTTATTTAAAAAAAAAGTAAGTAAGTTTATCAGTTGTCTAGTACCCATAGTACAAGCTTTGGCTTAGATTGGCGCTAGATGGCGCTGTGTGGCCCAGCGTGGCATGTCTTGGGTTATTTATTTATTATTAAGCCTCTTCAATTGTTCACTTCTTTCATCAATCTTGGGCTTCTCACATCTATCACTTGCTGCGTCATCCTGAGCAAATCGTCATCAATCGTCGTCTGGAACTTGAACCATATAAATATCCATATAAGTAAGAGAGGTAGGGCATAGCGAATCTTCGCTCGAATTGAGCCGCCCGTCCGGGGAAGGACCTCCACCCTATAGAATACCGCAGTCAAATGACCTCTGGGTCGTGTTTCTGCCGGTGAGTAGGGTTTCCGGAGCTCGTGGGGGGTTAGGGTTGGGCCGGCATGGCGGTGGCAACTGACAGGTAACTGACCAGTTACTTGCCCGTTGTCACAGCGACTTGGGCTTCTCTTTCGCTTTCCATCAGGTGTAGGGAAGCCATTATGTCGAGCCACTATTAAAAAAAAAAAATATCATTCTTAATATTGTGAAATCTTAGAAAAGCCAACTCTATTCTCCAGATCAAAGAGCTGAAACTCGAAGACCCGTGGGCTAAGCGCTGCGCACCCGCCGGCCACGTGTTCTGCAAGGACGACATGGGCCGCCGGTGCGGGCTCGCCCCCCCTCCTAATCTGCAGGAGGTGCTGAAGAAGGCAGCCGAAAATGCCAAGGAGTTCATTAGTAAGAAGCATGTAAGTTGTCAATTGACAGGATTTTTCTCGTCGTGGTTGGGTTTTCATCATCAGGCATCATTGACAGGCTCGGTGGCTCATTTGGTAGTGACCTCTGCCCTCTGAGCCAAGGGTCGTGGGTTCGATTCCTGCATAGTACAAACATTTGTGTTCATGAACATATCTGTTTGTATTGGTCTGGGTGTTTTCTATGTATAATATGTATTTATTTACAAAAAAAAAATGTATCTTATGTAAGTTTATCAGTTGTCTAGTACCCATAGTACAAGCTTCGGCTTAGTTTGGGGCTAGGTGGCGCTGTGTGGCCCAGCGTGGCATGTCTTGTGTTATTTATTATTATTTATTTATTATCATCATCAGCCCACATCAGTCCACTGCTGAACATAGGCCTCTCCCAATGCTCGCCACTTCTCGGTTGGATTTACTTTTTATTTAATTGTTCTGTGGGCCTGGCTATTTTTGAATAATTCTTTAAATATTACATTGGAACAAACGACATTTTTATTGTAGTAATATCTACGAAACTCATTATTTTTATAGCGGAACCAATTACTTTAAAACAACGATATCACGACGTCTGAAAGCCAATGCCACTCGAGATAGAAGATTTCTTTGCTCAATTAAATGTGCCTTTTTCTTAACTACTTCAAGACTTAGCGACGATATTAAGTTACTACAAAAGATTTATTATATTTTTATGACATAAATGAACTTAAAATTTAAGGAAAATGTAGTGCTTTCTCGTTTGCTATTCGGCAGGATGCACAACGGGCAGGTAAGGTTGGCTTGGAGTCAAAAGATGATAGGCCGCTCCTTTACATTCCTGACGAATAACAAACGAGGCGCTGGCAACCGACTGATGGCGGTATAACCATCGCAGTTGAAGGCGCAGCTAAATACCACAGACCGATGTCAGGCAGCAGTGTCACCGGAGCGAGAAGTTACGCCCTGCGATCCCCAACCCGCCTTCCCAGCGTGGCGAATATACATTACAACTACCGTTCATTATTTTCCGGAAGTTAAACAACTGCCTAGGAAATTGATCAACTTACGATTGTTGCTATTTTCCGGTGACATACCTACCAATAAGATCAAGAAGTGATTAAGCAAAAAAGGCGGTTTTAAGACAATCTAACGCATTCATTTACTTCTCCCCACCACATTCCAGGTCGATCTCCGCAAGTGCCTAACCCAAAAGGACGTAGCCAGGGCAATGGACGAGCTCCTCGGCGCGACCAAGATAGTCTTCCCTGCCGGTCTGCCCCCCCACGACCCGGTGAGGATGGAGCTGGATAACGTGGAAGACCTGACTGGCACTCAGGCAGCCACGGAGGTCATAGACCCGTCTAGAGCCTGCCTGTGGGCTTGCGGGAAGAAACTGATTGCTGGGAATAAGCTGAGTGACCATTTAGGTGAGTTCTTTCTTTTTTATAAGGAATTCCCTTATTGATATAAGAACGATTTTTTTTCTTGAGGTGTCTATCTAGAAAAAAAATCACTTGCAACAAAAAAAATTACGTTACCTTCGTTTCTGGAGGTAGTCTTTATGTAGTGTGGGAATTTAATTTGGCAACATTCCGCCGAAGTCGGCGTGATGTGTAGGACTCACTAAACCCCCATTTCTTCCCGTGGGCGTCGAAGGTATGCTGATCACTGCTCACCGGAGATACGCGCGCCAATGGACTCACCACCAGGGATGCCAACGACCGTCCAAAGTGGAGGAAACTTAGTAGGAAAGCGGACCCTGGGCTCCGAGGCACGGCCTCCGGATGTAACCGGGAATAACGCTCAGATGATGATGGTGTCGTAGATATCGATTAGAGAACTTTGAGATGTTAGCTGCTTAGCCGATGGTTAGGTTTACCCGTATGGCTGGCGAGAATAGACGACGGAATTCTACCTCGCTGAGCCCCTATAAAACAAAAAAAAATTACAAAAACACACAACACATTCGCTTAAAGTGGCAACTGACAGGTTATTTGCCCGTTATCACAACGACTTGGGCTTCTCGTCGTGTCTACTATAATAACGCTACATGCTCGATAAGCAATAATTATTAATTTTATTAAGTAACTTTCAGCTTTCTGTTTTCAATTCCTCCAAAAAACCTACTCCCTCTCATAGAGGGAATTCGCTCATCCCCTTTTTAATTACGTGACAATCAATATAAGTACTTCGCGAGTTTTGCCAATAAAATGTCCGGATTGCGACCACTTACAGATCTTCATTATATACGAAGTGCCAACGAAGATTTGTTTGTCTATTATGATTGCCGAGGCTTTTTCAACTCGGGTACTTTGCTAAGCAAACATGGCTTTTAAGGCTGCTTCTTATTTTTAGATATCGTACCTTGAATTATTAATAATCTCCTGACCTAATTTTGTTCATCGATTAATATAGCTACAGCAAAAGAGCGCCATTTATACGTATAAAGAGGAAAGCTTTGATTGTTTGTTTGAATTTAATAGACTTTAAAACTACTAGACGGATTTGAACAATTCTTAAGCATTTCAAAGCTACTTTATTTTCGGTATACATACCTAGGCTATATTGTACAATGTACATAATTATAGTCAAGTTAGAGGTCCTTACTAAAACGTTAATAATGTAACCAATGGTCTCAAAAAAAATATAAATTAATAAATATCAGACAACATCACATACATAGCTCTAATCCTAAAGTAAGTAGCTTAAGCACTTGTATTATGGGTATCAGAACAACGAAGGTACCACAAATAAATACATAAATACAAATTATAAACACCCAGACACGGAACAAACACAAGTGTTCATCACACGATTGTTTGTCCCGGGTGGGAATCGAACCCACGACCCGAGAAGGCAGGGGTTACTACCAATTGAGCCACCAACTATCTGGAATATTCCATAAACCGAATACTATCATTAAATTTGTATTAAATAATGAACTACGATTTAGCAGAACATTTATAATTAGCTACTAGGTGGAGTGACGATTTGCGCAGGATGGCTGGCTAGAACTGGATGCAACAAGACCAGGATCGAGCAAACTGGCAAACAATCGGGGGTTTCTATGTCCAGCAGAAGACTGCAATAGGCTGATGATAATGATGATGGTGTTTTGTTTTTATATTACAGGGAAAAATAATAAGACAAAGGTGACGGTGAAGTTGTGCTCATCATCCGAGAGTGCCCCGGGTCGGGAGCCGGTGCTGACTGAGGATGACAGGAAACAGCTGATGCTGCATGCCTACAGGTACATATTTTATAATGTTTTGACAATCAACGATTAGGTAGAGTTTAGAAGAGATTTTTTATATATCCTCTTTGAAGGACCGTAATATTGGGATCATGGTTTAAAAAAAGTCGAAAACAATAAATAATCTAGGTATAGGTACATACAAAATGCTTTTATCCGGAATGACAAGATTGGCGAATCAACGCTAGCCTTAACCATCGGTCGTAGAAATTTGAATGTGCTCTACTTATGAAGTAGGTAGGCGTCAGATAAGCAAAGATTTTTTGAAATGCTATCCCTTTTACGCAATTCGTTTATTCGCCTTGTTTGCGTGAATTTTGTCCCTGAAGCCCAGAAAAAGAAAGGGGGGAGCTTGTACGTGATAATTGGGGCTATGGTGAGTTGATAATACTTTAAAATATCATGCTATATAGTCATGTATACAGTGGTTGGATGAGGGAAGCCCAGGATAGAGAAATGTAGCGTATAATTCACGCCACACAGGAGGCCTACGATCAGTAGTGGACGGACCAGGGTTGTTTATTTATTGATAGATTAATATGATAGAAGTTGACAATAAAATATTCTACCTACTCATTCCAGAAAACAGGAAGAATGGAAGAAACTGGAGCAGGACGACGATGACAGTTACATGAACTCTAAATGGGCAGACGGGCAGAATCTGAAGCGGTCATTCCACGGGCTGAATGATATCTCCTGGAAGCCGGTGTTGAGGAAATCTTAAGCCAAATTGCTTGGTAATCATCCCATCCTCTTCTCTCCACTCCTGAACGACACGCGCTGGACAGCGTTGCCATCTGCATACCATCCAGACGATGGTGGCGCGCACCAAGAGGTTTAGTTCTGCGTTCCTGCCCCGTGTCATTAAGAATGCCCTTCGAGCTCAGCTGTCTTTCCTTTCTTTTACGATCTATTTAAGTGGAGCGCGAAGCAGCATCTCATCTCGTGTGCCTTCAGGGTGGACGACAGGCGCGATGGGTTTGTTCTGTTATGCCTATCAACCTAACTTTTGGACCTCACGACCGCTTATCATCAGGTGGAGTGAAGTCATATGTGAATGCTCTTCTTATAAAAAAGATTTTTTTCTATAAGGAGCTAGTTTCAATTAGAATTCTTCTACATCTTTCTTTACACCTGTACATACATACAAGATACAACAAATCTGACTGGCTCGGTGGCTCAATTGACCTTTGCCTTCTGAGCCAAGGGTCGTGGGTTCGATCCCCACACAGTACAAACATTTGTGTGCATGAACATGTCTGTTTATATATTGGTCTGGGTGTTTTCTATGTATAATATGTACCTATTTATTTACAAAAAAAAATGTATCTACGTTTACCAGTTGTCTACTACCCATAGCTTAGTTTGGGGCTAGATGGCGCTGTTTGGCCCAGAGTGGCATGTCTTATAAATGTGATGCTGTGTTAATGCATTAAGTAGCCATGACAAATTAGAATATTTAAATATGTCTGCGTATTCGCGCGTGTAGTTTCTGGATTATGGATAGAATCCCATCTTATCCCGTGGGTGTAGCAGGTGACGACTAAGGGAGTATCAGGATTATTATGACTGCATTATGTGAACATAAATACACATTGTATTACTTGGGATTACTGCTATATCATTATCCAAGCACCTACTTACAGCTAATTGGCTTAATTCGCGTTAGTAAGTTGTACAGTTAATGTACAACTATTGTTTTGTTTAATTAGAGTATTGATAAACTATTATGTAACTTGTGAAATCGGTCTCATTATTATTAATTAATGGTTATTTACTATTTGGTACGGTCTATTGACTGTATAAACTAGTATTTTACATTTATTTATTTTAAGCTTTGGATTAAATTCAAATTCAAATGTTAATTAGTTCAGGACTAGATAGCGCTGTGGGGCCTAATATGACATAATTATCTTGGTATTAGCTTGGATTATTAGTTATTTTCATTGTCTCTCAAATTCAGGAGAAAAGGTAAATTCTATATTTTATTTTGTAAGTTTAGTGATTTTAGTGGTTTTATGTAATAATTCGAATGAACTAGCTATCTGGAGCTTATTGAAGTAAAAATAAAGTTTGTTTTTGCGTGCAATGTTTGTATCATTTTGTGCTTCTAACTTTAACATATTAATTAAATCTTTAACATACAAAAAGATGTACGTAGCTCGAAGTGTGGCTCGTAAGTCAAAACAATAATGTTACATTTAAAACACTTTTCTTTTTTTAATCTTTTATATCGGGCTAAACCTATTACCTACTTTTCATTTCATGTGTAATGTAAACATTATTGATTCACGGAATGTTACCTGGCAAATATTGGTTCCTGCCTTATAGCATCTTATAAGGCAGGAACCAAGCTTTGCCAGGTAATCCAATAATTATCAGCTCCTGTTGAAAGCCATTCAAGCTCTGTCAGACACACAATAGTGCATTGTGTGCATTGTACACCTAATCAAATACTAGTGTATATCTGTTGGTAGTTGGATGCTCGCTTGACAGAACAGTCAACACAAAAAATAAAAAGGCACACTACATGTAAAATGAATTATAAATAAATAAATAAATAACCCAAGACATGCCACGCTTGGCCACACAGCGCCATCTAGCCCCAAACTAAGCCGAAGCTTGTACTATGGGTACTAGACAACTGATAAACTTACTTTTAAATACTTTTTTTTTTGTAAATAAATACATAATATACATCGAAAACACCCAGACCAATACTAACAGACATGTTCATGAACACAAATGTTTGCATTGTACGGGAATCGAACCCACGACCCTTGGCTCCGAAGGCAGAGGTCACTACCAAACACAGATATCTCCAACTACCAAATGAGCCATCGAGTCGATTCTATTAATATTTGAAAAGTAGCACCTCATTTCTTACGGACACATATTTTTATTCTGTGCGGTCATTTTTGTACGCGTGACCTATTAGTTATCAGACGAAGTAAGGCCGCAAACTGGACGCCCGCGGGAGCGGGAGCGGAAGCGACAGCGGTGCATAATTATCAAATCGCGCGGGCGCTCCCGCTCCCGCGTCCGTCCAGTTTACGGCCTGATAGTTGTATCGTTGAGAAAAACAAATAGGTGATCCGTTTATACACGTACATAGTTGAGTGGAAGCACAGATTAATAAATAGTTACTACGTAACAGATGCATCACTTTCTTACAAATTTGAAAATGCCTACGCTATAAATGCCTACAAGCTCTTAATAATAATGTCTACATTTGGCAGCGAGAAGAAATCAACCTTAAGTACGCGAACAAAGAGTCAATATTGTGTTGCCCACCTTGCGCGTTACGCACGAGTGCGTTTTGCACGAAACGCGCTAGGGTTGAATGTTATAAATACTATTTTTATTTAAGATTATTGCCACGAGAAATATCGCATATATACATAGTTAAATAACAGATAGGCATATTCACGCGATATGATTAGCAGATAAGAAGGTAGGTATATGTTCTGCAATATCGTAGTATGTACATTATTTTGTTCTATTATCAATAGCTTTCGCAGCGCATGCGATGTAAATATAATATAGCTTATGTCCACTGGTGATAGTGTACCTAGCTTCCAAACAGTGAAATAAGTTTTAAAGCCTTATCAAGTAGTTTCGGTGCCAATAGGCTCAACTTTACAGGCCTTCAATAGAATGCAAACAAACAAAAACAATCAAATTTTACCTTTTTATAGTAAATAATATAAGTGTAGAAGAAAATTAATGTTTCTTTATAACAAATATGTTTGAGTTTTAATGTGTTACTTCCTTGTCTAAATGTAAACGAGTATGTAAGTATTTTATTCTTCTCTGAATTTTTGTTTATTAAATGATAACCTTGAAAATGTCCTAAAACGCGTCAATAATCATTTTAATAAATAATCATGTAATAAAAACAAGAGCAAATCTCATCCACAAAACTAATCCACTGCACAATAAAATTTACGTCTCGTTCCGGCGAAAAAGCGCGGGAAACGTACGGTGCGGCGGGCGTGAGCGGCCCTCTGTAATGCGTACCGAGCTCGGTACGCCGAACGGTAGGTACTTATCGCGAGGCTTCGAGCGAGTGATGTAAGCCTGGTGGAAGGGAGTAAATTTGAATAAAAAAAATATATAATCCCAAAATAAGTAGCTTAAGAACTTGTGTTATGGGTATCAGAACAACGAAGGTACCACAAATAAATAGTTAAATACAACAAATTATAAACACCCAGACACGGAACAAACACAAGTGTTCATCACACAAATGTTTGTCCCGGGTGGGAATCGAACCCACGACCCTTGGTTCAGAAGGCAGGGGTCACTACCAAGCTTGTGCGTGCAGATAGCGTGCATTTCTATTATTATATAGTACCCATAGTAGAAGCTTCGGCTTAGTTCTGGACTACACTCGGTAGTAGATTCAATTATTTGTACTTGCATAATTTGACGATTCATAAGTACTTGTCATAAACCTACTTGAATAAAGATATTTTTCATTTCATTTCACTATATTGTCCTGTGCATCCCAGCGTGGCGTGTCTTGGGTTATTTCTTATCTATTGATTTATAATTCAAGGGCTAGATACCATTTATAAAATACAGCTACAAAATAACATAAAACGAATCGTATAAAGCTACTAATACAAATCAGACGTCCAAGATGATTCCACGAAACGGCACGTCATTCGCACAAGTCTCATTTCGTTTGATCATGCCCTCAACTTTCGTACCGATCCATCAATTGTCTCCCGCGAATTCCAACATTTGTCCTATGTCTAGACGGCATAACGCTAAATGTATCTCTTTTATACGTATTGTATGATATGTGACAATTTTGCGAAATGGTTTCGTGTCAATATTTTATTTTCGTCGAAAGCGTTTTAGTTTTGTAGGGCTCCGTACAGAGATATTCTTTTTAAATATCAGACAACATCACATACATTGCTCTAATCCCAAAGTAAGTAGCTTATGTACTTGTGTTATGGGTATCAGAACAACGAAGGTACCACAAATAAATACAAATATAAACACCCAGACACGGAACAAACACAAGTGTTCATCACACGAATGTTTGTCCCGGGTGGGAATCGAACCCACGACACTTGGTTCAGAAGGCAGGGGTCACTACCAATTGAGCCACCGAGCCAGTCAAATATTCTAATTCTTTATTGCACGAAATGGAAAAATTTACAGAAATGGTTTTACAGATGTGTTAACATACAATTTAGGTGAGTTTATTGCTAGTAACCGATCTCTTCTTGACGAAGACAAATTGGAAGTGTAATTTTTTGATGGGAGTGGCAGTCTTGCAAAGTGAAAATAAATAGATACAAGTAAAAAAATACCTGAAAAACCTAAGAGTTATCTTGAGACTTGACAGCAAATACTCGATTGGCAATGCCTGATCGAAAGGTGAAGGGAATTCCACGGAGGGATGGATTATTCTCCACTCAGGCCACTGCTGGACATAGGCTTCCCCTTATAAGAATTAACATTGGGGAAGATTTGCCTACGTTTGGCAGACGGGTTGGTGTTCGCTGTACATTTAATTTGCACCGAGGTAAACACTGACTACGGTTTACTGACATTCCCTTAGAGTAGTACTGTACCTTTTTATATCAACATCTATATATCTATATATATGTAATCTTAACTAATATTATAAAGCTGAAGAGTTTGTTTGTTTGTTTGTTTGAACGCGCTAATCTCAGGAACTACTGGTCCGAATTGAAAAATTCTTTTTGTGTTGAATAGACCCTTTATCGAGGAAGGCTTTAGGCTATATAACATCACGCTGCAACTATGAGGAGCGAAGAAATAATTGAAAATGTAAAAAAAAAAACGAAAAAATAACTATTCCACGCGGACGAAGTCGCGAGCACACCTAGTAGTAAAATAAAGTATTTGCAGCTATCCAAAAAACTATCTTAACTCACATTTAAACCACTTCGTATCACTGAATTATCGAAGTTTTAATTAATATGCAATGCCAGCAATGTTCAATTAATTCATTATTTGGTTTCCGAAATTTGGATTCATTCCAATTCCCCAGTACCAAAGTTTCGGAAGGCGGTCACTTAAATAGAGCAAAGAGAAAAACCACGAAACACGGTACCTAGCTAGGTTTTAATGTACCAACTTACAACAGAAAGTCATTAACGTAATTTAAAAAAATACCGGTCAAGTGTGAATCAGGATTGGATGTAAGGGAGCGACCCATCATCTTTTCGCTCCAAGCCAACCTCACCTGCCCGTGGTGCATCCTGCCGAATAACAAACGAGGCGCTGGCAACCGACTGGTGGCGGTATAACCATCACAGTTGAAGGCGTAGCTAAATACCACAGGCCGATGACGGGCAGCAGCGTCACCGGAGCGAGAAGTTACGCCCTGCGATCGCCAACCCGCCCAGCATCGATAATGGATATATTCTCCAGATGTTTGCCCTAAGTGGCGAACAACTGGAGAAGCCTATACCCAGCAGTGGACTGCAAAAGGCTGATGATGATATAATAGATTTTGAACCATTGGTTTTCTTCAAACCAATGGTAATCTATTATAATAATATAAAGTCCAGCCTAGGTATACTGTTTCCGTAAGATTCTAGTGCTACCAAACCATTGTATGGGGTGGCGTTCAGCCAAGAAGCTGACTACGTTAAAAAGTTAGTCTGAAAGGAAATCTAGGAAAAGTAAAATAGATCGGGCGGACAATTCGTTGTTAAAGTTTCGAATGGAAATTCTTTCAGTTGAAATATCTAGACCTAGAATAAATGTAAGTACATACAAGTGCTGAATTTGAAGGATAACTTGCGAGATGGAATGGAATGGTGAATAAATAAATAAATAAATAACCCAAGACATGCCACGCTGGGCCACACAGCGCCACCTAGCCCCAAACTAAGCCGAAGCTTGTACTATGGGTACTAGACAACTGATAAACTTACTTAGATACATTTTTTTTGTAAATAAATACATATTATACATAGAAAACACCCAGACCAATACAAACAGACATGTTCATGAACACAAATGTTTGTACTGTGCAGGAATCGAACCCTCGGCTCAGAGGGCAGAGGTCACTACCAAATGAGCCACCGAGCCTGTCTCCTGAATGTAAGGGATGTAGTAGAAACATGGAAGTATTAAGTACATACTTCCATGAGTAGAAAATACTTTTTTTATATTGCTGTGTGTGGCAGACGAGCAAGCGGCCCATCTGATGTTAAACGGTTACCGCCGCTCATAGACTCTGCAATGCCAGGGGCACAGTTTAGCCGCTGCCTACCACCGTGGGGAAAGAGTTCTCTTTAGACCACGTTTGAAAAAGGACAAGTCATAGCGATCGGGAAACACCGCGGCTAGCTCATTCCAGAGATTACACGTACGCGGAAAGAACGACCGTTGGAAACGAACAGTTCTTGATGGAAAGGTTTCCAAATGGTATGTATGGACTCTGCCGCGGCGTCGAGTAGTGCGATGGTAAAATGGTGGCACTGGCATAATGTAAAATAGTTCCTCAGAGCACTCACCATGAAATAGTCTGTAGAAGACGCAAAGCTTTCTAATAAAAGCTTGTTAACTTGGACATCACAGGACAAGTATAAAACGACAAAACACCCTTATGATGCGATATAATACTTTGGTTCTTTTTTACAGTAGCGCGGTATATTGGCTTCCCTACGCCTGGTGGACAGCGAAAGAGAAGCCCAAATCGTTGCGATAACGGGCAACTAACCCGATAATTTTCTATAATGGATACGACTTAAGAACCTTCAAAAAGCGAAGTTATAGATTTCTCAAGGGCCGTCAACGCACCTGTAACTCCCCTGGTGTTGCGGTGTCTATGGGCTAAAGTGATCACTTACCATCAGGTGACCTTCAAGCCCGTTTGTCCCCTTAATAAAAATATTTATTTCATTTTGAAACACCCTCATTGAATAGATACTCCATCGGTTGTCGTCCGTCAGTCTGTCTATCCGTCAAGACATTTTATTCTGGAACGCGTATCAATATATCACACGAATAGTTAAGCAATGAATAGTTTAATTTGCTAGACATGTGGACGTTTGACATTTCCGAAGCTAGTTTGAATGCGGGTATTTTTAATACTCAAGCTATATAATGGCAATAGAATCGGGTAAAGACAAGTTAGAGTCTGGCTTTAGCTTTGGCAAGCTAAATACTGCACAAAACTGTTTAATCCGCTGTTTAAGCAGTAGGAGTTTGCGAACGTTTCACTTAATTAATCTGAGTAAAGTTCAGGTTGTGTGTTATTTGTGACTGCTTGTTAGAAAGAGAGGGTAGGTACGAGACAAATAGAGAGAGAGAGATAGAATAGCAATAGAATAGAACCCATAGCTTGGGGCTGCGACTTTCAGCATGAGACGATAAAGAGGAATATCAACTATAGTTTTTTTGGGTTCCGTACAACAAATTAAAAGACACCTTTAAATCACCCGCGCGTCCCGTCCGTCCGTCTATCGGTGGTAGAATCATTTTTAACTCTTTTTGGGGACTTTTTTTTCGTGGAGAATGCCTTTGCATACACTAGGGCCTCTGCATATATGGGGCTCACTCCTATCTAGCGGAGAATATTCACTAAGGCAGACCGTGGTCCGCTACAAGAGCTCTGTCTTAGGGGTTTCGGGATAAACTCAATTATATTCCAACGGAATCCTCTCCACACGATTTTAATTTGCACTTGCCCAGTTTTTTTTTATCTTAGACCAGGCGAGCACTACGAGTTTTTCGCCGCGCGGCAGATAAGAGCAGCGGCATAATGTTGCACTGTAATACTGTAGCGTGTGCCGTCAAATAAATAACCAAGACATGCCACGCTCGGCCACACAGCGCTATCTAGCCCCAAACTAAGCCGAAGCTTGTACTATGGGTACTAGACAACTGATAAACATACTTAGATACATTTTTTTTTTGTAAATAAATACATATTATACATAGAAAACACCCAGACCAATACAAACAGACATGTTCATGCACACAAATGTTTGTAATGTGTGGGGATCGAACCCACGACCCTTGGCTCAGAAGGCAGAGTTCAAATGTGCGCAATACAATTGGTACAGTATTACAGGGCGACATTATGCCGCTGCTTTTTTATGCCGCGCGGCGAAAAACTCGTTGTGCGCGCCTGGCCATAAATAGAGAAAATTAAATAAAATAGGTGTTTTTGTGGAAACGCAACTTTAAACATAGTCCGTCCAAAAATAACACAAAAAAAAACCAATCAAAGTTCTAAACAAAATAACCGCTGTCTTTACTAAATTACAGAAGTGTCGAAATAGCATCAATATTATCCTCTGCGTCTAAAACAGTTATCCCTAACGAAACTTTATAATAGTTACAATTCCCGTAGTTTATATCAAGCTCTGTTGTTTTATATTAAACTTTTCTATGGCTATTCGCTTTGTTAGAACAAAGTCGCTCGTTTTAAGTAAGGTTTTTAGAATTTGCATTTAGCTAATGCATTTTTGCCCCGCCTTTGTTGGTTACAAAGAGATTTCGCTTCGTTTTATATGTATATTTTTCAGCGGTAATTACATATTCTGAGCTGTGATGGATAAAGAATACTGATCCCAAACCTATCCCTTTCCGTGGGTGTGTTTTAAAAGAGGTAGGGCATAGAGAATCTTCACTCGAATTGAGCTACGGAGAAGCTACTGTCTGTCTGTCTGCCGGCCTGTCTGTATGTTCGTTATAGAAACGAAAACCACTCGACGGATGTTAACGAAACTTGGTACGATTATTTTTCATACCCCTATGTTGGTTATACTCTTACTTGTAGTAAACATAAATCATGCTACAACCAATAAGAGCAGAGCAGAGCAGTAATGGGAAGTTTTGGGAAAACGGGAGAAATTTTTATCTGCATATTTGATCGCGCATCACGCGAAATCTACAGCATGAAATTTAATGTGGTTTTCACCAATGTATTGCTAGAGGTCTAACTTAAAAAACTCAGGGACCATTTTACGGAAGTCCGTTATTTTTGAAACCCGATATCGACGCGTGCGACGTCGCTGGCACAGCTAGTTAAGTAAGCTAATAAAAACATGTTAAAACATTATAATACTCATCCATTACTCGTTCAAAGCGATCGCTCATTCGCATACCGGCTCTACGTATTCTACTTTCGTATTTTTCTCTTGTTTCGCCAGCGTTAGGCTTCGCATCAATATTCATTGGTGTCATAGCAGATTTATAAGTATCACATCATTATACTTTTTATGATTTCAAAGCTTTGTAAAATGATGAATATGTTTTGATGTATTAACGAACGAAGGAGATTTCGACGTGAGTTCTTTTTGTGCGCGTTTTATTTTTAGATTCGTGTATTATCCTAATGTGTTGTGAATAACAGTGTATTTTTAGTTGATCAATGTATCATCATCATCATAAACAGCCTATTACGGTCCACTGCTGGACATAGGCCTCTCCCGTTGTTCGTCACTTAGGGCAAACATCTGGAGGATATACCCATAATCGCCACACTGGGCAGGCAGGTTGGCGATCGCAGGGCGTTGCTTCTCGCTCTGGTGACGCTGCTGCCCGTCATCGGTCTGTGGTATTTAGCTACACCTTCATTTATGCCGCCACCAGTCGGTTGCCAGCGCCTCGTTTGTTATTCGGCTGGTTGCTCCACGTGCAGGTGGGGTTGGCTTTTTTTATAGTAGCTCGACATAATGGCTTCCCTACGCCTGATGGAAAGCGAAAGAGAAGCCCAAGTCGCTGTGACAACTGGCAAGTAACTGGTCAGTTACCAGTCAGTTGCCACTGTCATGCCCAACCCTAACCCCCCACGAGTCCAAAATGCGTGTTTTGGAGCGAAAAGATAATAGGCTTATCCTCACCGTTCCATCATCTTGCTTATATAATACCTTTTTTTTTTTAGAGGGGAATGCATTAGGCACCTTCATGCCGCCTCCGGGGGGAGTCGGCATGGTGTGTGGGACTCACACCTCCCAAAAATTAGGGGGCATACCCACTAAACCCTGTGTCGCCAGTGGGCAGCAAATAGCAGGGATACGGGTAGCGCCGAACCATACGGCCACATCCCTGCCTGCCCTGGCCAGCCGCACATGATAAGCGGCCGGCACTCCTTGTCCGGGGAGGGCAAATACCCCTGCCTCCGGATTCAGAGAGCAATAGAGTGCTCCCCGGGCGGACCTCGTGCCTGCGCCCACCACGCCGTTACGCCCCTATGAGTGGATCTCAACCCCGCACTCACCACTCGGAGCACGAAGGAAGCCAGTAATACCCTGGTTCAAGGCATTAAACCATCGCCGCCTATATAAAACCTATCACGATATCCATGTTGTTTCCCTTCCGATCCGACATCAATATTCATCCTTGTCTGCGGTAGATTTATTATCGTCAAGTCATTAAAGCAGGTGAGTTTAACATTCCCAAGCCTCGCTGTCAATCTGATGATAAATAGGAATCATGGTGGGCGCTTTATGGGGTGGAACGGCGAAGCCAGTGTTTATTGGTGTTGCACACATTAATCAGATTGAATTCTTAGATTAGATCTTTGTAAATGTTTAGACTGGGGTAATATTTGCTATGGATCAAGCAAACATACCTTATTGGTGGTTGCAGACAATGATACATAGATATTCTTTGTTGCATGAAACACAAACGTTACAAGAAAGTACATAACAAATTTGACATAGTACAATTTTGAATAGAGGCGGTTTTATCGTTTCTTTCGATATTTTTCGGATAATCTTCAGGTAGAGGTGTTATTATCTGTATTAAAATATCTTTTTTTTTGTATATCCATGGACTCTATCACGCGTATATGTTGACGCGGATAATTCGCCAATGTCAAGTGTTCAGAGAGACACGTCTATACTATATACTATGGGGCTATACTTTCCTGACTTGATGCTACTGTTACATAGAAAACATGTATACAAATAAAATAAAGATAAATAATTAATATAAATATTAAAATATAGTGCTGCCATCTGTTCTGAGCTTCACCTGTCACTGTCAGTGCTTATGAAATAAAGTTCGTTGTTCGTTGTATCTTGGTTGTATCTTGCAAAACCGTCCATCCGTCCAATGGGTTTGGGCTGTGATGGGCTGTGACGAGTAGAGACTATGTCAGTCACCTTTGAGTTATCGTAATATTAGAAGATTGACAGATTCCTTTTAATAAGTAGATCCAAAGTCAGGAATATGGCGGGAATAATATCATTTTATTAGATTACCTATTAGAAACTCCATGTCAAATGTTAAAAGACCCATAAGCATTATTTTACATCATAACGAAAACACAATCAACCTTACGAATCTTTCGCAATCAACCAATAGTTTGCGAGCCCAAATATCTCTCACGATAAAAACAATATGGTATCGAATGATCCTGTTATTTTAGATCGCCGGCCGGGGTCAGGCCAAATTATCAATATCTTATAAAGGGGGAAAAATCTGCAGTCAGCGCTCCGCACGTGCCGCCAATAGCTGAGTGGCGTTTGTGTTCGAGCGAGGACTTGCCTTTGAAGGACCAGTCGGCTCTCGAGCACAAACGCTGTGTCACACAACGCCATCTTTAATGTGTATTTATTTACAAAAAAAATGCTTATGTAAGTGTGTAAGTGTGAATAACAAACGAGGCGCTGGCAACTGACTGGTGGCGGTATAACCATCACATTTTAGACGGCGTAGCTGAATACTACAGGCCGATGACGGGCAGCAGCGTCACCGGAACGAGAAGCTACGCTCTGCGATCGCCAACCCGCCTGCCCAGCGTGGCGATTATGGGTATAGCCTCCAGATGCTTGCCCAAGTGGCGAACAACTGGAGAGGCCTATGTCCAGCAGTGGACTGCAATATGCTGATGATGATGATGAAGTGTGGAAGGTGGATGTTTTTTATAGTATCTCGACATGCTTCCCACGCCTGATGAAAAGCGAAAGATAAACTCACTAGGATACTTTTTTTAAAATAAATACATATACATACAAACAGACATTATCATGCACACAAATGTTTGTTTCACTTATAACATTAATTAGTTGAGATTAAGAGAGGTAGGGCATAGCGAATCTTCGCTCGAATTGAGCCGCCCGTCCGGGGAAGGACCTCCACTTTATAGAATACTGCATCCAATTGACCTCTGGGTCGTGGGTGAGTAGGGTTTCCGGAGCTCGTGGGGGGTTAGGGTTGGGCTGGCATGGCGGCATTATCATCTGCGGCTGGCCAGGGCAGGCAGGGATGTGGCCGTATGCTTCGGCGCTACCCGTGTCCCTGCAACTTGCTGCCCACTGGCGACACAGGGGGGTTTAGTGGGTATGCCCTCCCTTTTTGGGAGGTGTGAGTCCCACACACCATGCCGCCTCCCCCCGGAGACGGCATGAAGGTGCCTAATGCATTCCCCTCTTAAAAAAAAAAAATGGGCCGGCATGGCGGTGGCAACTGACAGGTAACTCACCAGCTACTTGCCCGTTGTCACAGCGACTTGAGCTTCTCTTTCGCTTTCCATCAGGCGTAGGGAAGCCATTATGTCGAGCTACTATAAAAAAAATCAATCAGTTCCCATTCCAGCTACTCGCCCGACCCAACGAGGCTCCATCTCTTGGCACGTAACGCCATCACGTCTCCGTACTTACTGCGATATAATTATTCGGCAGACAGAATTTGTGGCTTCTATCGGCTATGTCCGACCAACTTTACTTATAACGTATAAATAACCATCTTTGCGAGTTGGACGCGTTACTTAGAGAAGGATGGGAATTAATGGTCGACTGGCTCGGTGGCTCAATTAGTAGTGACATCTGCCTTCTGAGCCAAGGGTCGTGGGTTCGATCCCCACACACTACAAACATTTGTGTGTATAAACATGTCTGTTTGTATTGGTCTGGGTGTTTTCTATGTATAATATGTATTCATTTACAAAAAAAATATATATCTAAGTGAGTTTATCAGTTGTCTAGTACCCATAGTACAAGCTTCGGCTTAGTTTGGGGCTAGTTAGTTTGACGCTGTGTGGCCCAGCGTGGCATGTCTTGGGTTATTTATTTAATGGTTGCTTAGACATGACAAAAATATAGTACAAACATAATAATATTATCGTCTTTATGGCTTCCGAATAAGAGCACCCCATCTCATACCGTGGGTGTCGTAGAAGACGACTAACTTAAGGTACCTAACTCTTCTTGGAGATAGAGCTGCCTATCATCTTTTCCCTCCAACTTCACCTGCCCGTGATGCATCCTGCCGAATAACAAACGAGGCGCTGGCAACCGACTGGTGGCGGCATAACCATCACACGTAGCTAAATACCACAAGCCGATGACGGGTAGCAGCGTCACTAAAGCAAAAACCTACGCCCTGCGATTGCCAACCCGCCTGCCCAGTGTGGCGATTATGGGTATATCCTCCAGATGTTTGCCCTAAGTTGCAAACAACTGGACATCCTATGCCTAGCAGATTGCAATAGGCTGATATTGATGACATAACAAACTAAACATAGTACACTTAGGAGGTCCCATCACTTGTAGCGACATCTCCCAGACAATCTTCAGATAGAGGAAACCAGTTTCACTAAGGGGCAGCGCAGACGACAGACTATCCTTGACGCACTTTTTTGCAATTATATGCCGTAACGCACACGACGCGCAAAAATCTGTCGCGGATATTTCACAGACGCAACGCACACGACGCACATCTTCGATCATTCTGTCGGCAGAGATGTAGGGACCTAGACGCTCTTTTTAGATGTCTCAGACGCAGACTCTATCGCACAAAAAGTGTGCCGTCTGCGCTGCACCTAAAGAGATGCGTGGGATGATATAAATTAAGACAATTTCCTTAACGAACCCTTTGTTCGCGTCCGCCCCAACGGGCCATCGATGCGCCAAAACTGGCTGGCTCTGTTTCGAACAACGCCGTTTTATTGCGCCACTTCGCGCCACTGTTTATTGTAGTGTCCTTTGATGGACGGCTTTAGTAGCAATCTAGCAAGTTGGTATTATGCAACGGTTTATCCAAGGTGCCATGACATGTTACGCTGGAGCACAAGCGTTCATCATCAGCCTATTGCAGTCCACTGCTGGACGTAGGGCTCTTCAGTTGTTCGCCACTTATGGCAAACTTCTGGAGGATATACCCATAAGCGCCACGCTAGGCAGGCGGGTTGGCGATCGCAGGGCTTAGCCTCTCGCTTTAGTGACGCTGCTGCAATCGCCAACCCGCCTGCTAGCGTGGCGGTTTGGATAATGTGGCGAACAACTGGAGAGGCCTATGTCCAGCAGTGGACTGAGATAGGCTGATGATGATGATATCAAGTTATGAGATTAACATGCTCCAAATAAATGTCTTTCCTTCTTTCTTTCTTAAATACAGAAATGTTTAATAATATATTATAATAATAAATAAATATCAGACAACATCACATACATTGCTCCGATCCCAAGTAAGTAGCTTAAGCACTTGTGTTATGGGTATCAGAACAACGAAGGTACCACAAATAAATACTTAAATACAAATTTAAACACCAAGACACGGAACAAACACAAGTGTTCATCACACGAATGTTTGTCCGGGTGGGAATCGTACCACGACTCTTGGTTCAGATGCAGGGGTCACTACCAATTGAGCCACCGAGCCGGTATATCGAACTCTCAATATCATATCGAACATAAAACACCGTTTTTTATTCCGTCACGAGTATCACCATCTCCGGCGAGCCAAAATAAACGCAAGCAATAAATGCTTTCGACAAGTATGGCGATAAAACGGCGATGAATCACCCCGCCTGGGTGTTGCGACGCGGGGTGACGGCACCTGCTTTATTACCACGCGGGTTTGAGCT
Organism: Conogethes punctiferalis; assembly: GCA_031163375.1. Taxonomy (NCBI): domain Eukaryota; kingdom Metazoa; phylum Arthropoda; class Insecta; order Lepidoptera; family Crambidae; genus Conogethes; species Conogethes punctiferalis. The sequence goes on along the minus strand of CM062102.1, from coordinate 10,487,223 downwards.
GGAAAACTTTATCAGATCAAATAAATAATAGTACTGGTATTTTGATTGACGTATATTTTAATTCTGCTATGTCTTCAATAGTCTTGTTGCCGTAAAATGTAATTAGTTTAGTTTTTTTAGTTTATTTTAAAATAAGAGACACGTTTTCTAATTTACATACGTACGTACGACACGTACATATTTAGAAAAATTGAAAATATATAGCCCGCTAAGGTTACGTGTTTGATGAACAGGATTGTGTCGTAGAATAAAACGCCGTCGAACTTTGCGTAAGGTATTGTACTGGTATAAAAGTATAACAACTAGACTTCTTAAGTTACATATTAATCACTTCTTCGTCGAACATAGATTTTCCTAACTATCGTTGCTGCTCCGGTGCCCGAAATCGAATGGCCAGTTGTCAGTCCTTCCGCCCATCATCGCTTTTCCCCCTCCTTTTTTCCCGCCTATTTTGCCGCCAGAGAGGCGCGTTCTAGAAATTACCAGTGTTGCCACTGAATTATTACAAAAACATACTAAATCTATGGACTATAATTAGATAAATATTAAAAATCATGACATTCGGCCATCCGATAACGTGCAGTCTCCCGACGCACCAATACATAAATATTTATTTATTTAGAGTAAGCCAATCGAAACAATCACATGATTTAACAAATAGTGCTAAGTGCCATCTTAATAACACATTGACATTACAACAAAATGAATAACACAAAAACAGTTTGACTTATAACAAAAAAATACTGCTATTACAACATTGCATTTCCTCGTACCATATGTACCTATACGTATCAGTTTTGATCATTAACGGGTAAGTATAACATCATGACATTCGGTAGTAGTATTCTTATTGGTTAACACAGATTTCAAAGTACCTATGCAGATTTGAGACTTGCATGTCACAGGAACAATTGAACAAATGTCTTAAAATAAACAGCTGGATATAAATATACAAAACTAAAACTGAAATGAAAAAGAAAACAATAAAAGCAAATATTACATACAACGTTAAATACGTTTAGACAAGTGTACAAAAGAAAAGCCGCTACTGGGTGATGAACTAGATTTATAGAAATACTTTACTAATAACATTTTCACTAACGTGTTACAAGGAGAATGAAGGATACACATAACTTAATTTATCTTGAGATGATAATTGCAAAACTGTAGTTTACAGGTCTCCGACAGTGTGGCTCAGATATTTCCCACGCTAACTAGAATTGTCCAGTGCAGCAAAACTCAGCGGCTTCTGTCGCAAAATGTTTTGAACAGTGATTCTGAAAAACATTAGTAAATAAATATAACCTCCAGGAAAATACATTTCGTTAATATTGGTACCTAGCCAATAGGGGAATATGAATAAAATTGAATACGTTAATTATTTTGAAAGTTCAAGTTCATTATCTAAATATGTATAATTCAAAGGTGACTGACTGACATAATATCTAAATATATATGTCTAAATATAATATATAATTAAAAGTTGACTGACTGACTGACATAGTGATCTATCAACGCACGCCCAAACCACTGGACGCATCGGGCTGACATTTAGCATGCAGGTAGATGTTATGACGTAGTCATTCGCTAAGAAAGGTTTTTGATCAATTCTATCCCAAGGAATAGAATAGGGGATGAAACTATTTCATGCGGACGAAGTCGCGGGCACAGCTAGTGAAATATAAAAATAGTTTTGTTTACAGTTTATCATCAAATCCTGAAAATGATTCAAGATGCAAAATAAATTTGCCTGAGTGTGTATCATACTTATGATCAAAGTGGCGAACATTGGGGTAGGCCATTGTCTAGCAAATGTCAAATCCAACCGAAAACCAGCCACGACGTTCAGGTTTACCAACCCCTCCAATCGCTAGTGGCACTTAGAAGTGTATCTCTCGGAAGTCAAGGGATTAAGAGTTTTGAGTACCTGATATGAATAATTAATAATAGATACAGTGTCATTATGTAAACTTTTCCAACACAACTAACTATAACTTTTTGTTTATTTTATTGGAATATATAATATGTATCTATTGTAACCTGTGGTGACAAGGAATTTGATTTGATTTGATTAGATTAATGGCCAATAAGTCGCCCACTATGGAAAAAGATCAAATCGTCTTTCATCTTACCATTTAGAAAATTCGTAACTGTAAAGATCTCAAGGACTATCCTTTACTATATCGATTACTTTCTATAGAAGAGCTTATTCATGAACAATCAGGAAACATCCCATACTGATTACATAACTACGTTCTCCCTTCAGGAATTAAGTTTGAAGGACCGATGACCTTAAAACCAACTATTCACACCATTTCCTCATGTCAGCTATACTAACTAATGTAATGAGTAGATACGTAAATTCAGGTCGGCTTCCAAGCCCGATGAAGTTCAGTGGTATTGTCCCAATGTTGTAACATAACCATTAAAGTGTTTTATTACTCAAATGTCTCTTCCAATTTCAGACCTATATCTACACGTCGGCCATTAAACCAAATCTCCCCTCACCTCAAATAAAACTTCAAAAAATATATATTTGTTAACTACCTAGCAGAGTTTGGTTTCACTAGGGGCAAGTCCAATAATATTGCGGGAATAGTTCATGAAATATTCTTAACGCATGTGAAAGTAAACAATATGTCACAGGTGTAGGTACTCTGCGATTTGTCACGAGCGTGGCGTAGATCATGATACAGCAGTTAGATAAAGAGCTACAAATAGACTATAGTACCCAGTACCTACCCCACGCCTCAATAGTTGGAACCTTATTCTCTCTTTTTTATATATAAATAATTATGATTATAAAATAAAATTGTTTATCCAATAATTCATACTGTATTACCAAATCCTTTGAAAATTATCGGCTGCCACTGTACTGGAGAGTGTATATGTATAAGAGTGTATTTTATATGTATGTCCGTATGTGTTTGTGTGCGCGTTTAAATGAACTGTTTTTGTGTGTAATGTCTTTTGTGTAGTAAAGACTTACCCATCTATATGTGACAATTGGCAATACGCCGATGGTCTAAGTGACGCAGCACCGTTTGCCGACATACACATTTAAATGAATTCATTGGAGATCCTAATTATATAAAATAAAGAAATCGATGTATTAACTAAAATCACATTACATATTAAACTGTACCACGATATCTTTACACAAGAAATGCCGACTGCCATAAATCCTTACATTTAAAATAAATATAGATACCTACGCAGGTTCTAAATTTAGAAATCTAATAGTAGGTATTCATTTTAACGTTACTCACTAATTTTAACAAGATTTCTCAAGATACCGGCATAGCCCAGTTTAAATTCTCCGTAAAATTCTTTTTGTATGTATCCCTGTAGTGAATGAATGTCTTACAAGAAAAATAAAATGAAAAATAAAATAATAGTTTTGTTACCGTCAAATTAATCTGTAGAATTACTTCACTTACATAGGTTTATAGGTTTAAGTCCCGTCTAATGACTAATCTATATACATAAAATTGAATTGATGTTCGTTAGTCTGATTAAAACTAGAGGACGTCTGGGCCGATTGAGCTGATTTTGGTTTTAAAATGTTTGTCCAGGGTAGGTTTAAAAGGTAAGTAATGGGTGGTACGAAGTCTGCCGGGCCAGCTAATAATAAATAAAATGATACTACAAAACACCAATACTTCCCTGACGACAACCCCAAATGGACACGACGAGCTGTTCGATTGTACCGACTTCCACCAATTGTCCCCTCTGCTGCTTCTGCCTTAAAACCCCCTTTTTTTTTTAATACATCTGCGGCCTTTTGGCTTGGCAATACTTCACCAGGCGGAGTCGTCATCATGTCGTCAGTTGCCACTATTTCTGCAAAAGAAAATTTACCCCGCCGACATAATCCATTTCAGAAAACATTGTGTACCTACTTTGTGCAATAAAGGTTTAATAATTAATAACGTACAACATCATTTACCTCCCTGTTGGAGGACTGACAAGTACGTAGGTAGTTTAGATTTCCATTCAATGTATGTATTAATTGAAACCAAATAAAAATACAAGCTTCGGCCCAGTCTGGGACCAGAAGTCACCGTGCGGCTCACCGCGGTAGGTAGGACTCGAGTAATAATTTAAAGACATCGCTAAATTATAATTGCTAAGGTATAAAATTCATTAGAAATCGGTATCTTTGTACTTTGTTTTTGTTTGTAATGTGTTAATGTGTGTTAATGTTTTCCTGTAACGTCTGTGTTTTTGTGCAATAAAGAGTTCCTATCACTATCTATTGGCATAACATTAGTAAACAATTGCTTCCATATTCGCATCCGTAGCCTCAAATTTAATGAAACGTACATACATACGTGTGTATAGTAATGTACATTATATTGTATATGTTTATGTTCTAACCTATGTATTTATTATATCTGTATTTTACTTATGTATTTTTAAAATAAAATAAAATAATCTTTATTCAGTTAAAAGGCTGTTTTGACAAATTTGTTGTCGACTTCCTCTAGTAAGTGCCAAGGCACCTGTGTCAGAGGGAGCCACCCTTCCCTCGCTTATAGGTCCTATCTAAATACCTTTTGTGCATATAACTAATTTACATATCTTTTTATATATATAATTAACTATTACATTTTACCAAAAGAATGAAATGAAAATATAGCCTGGTTTTGGGAATAATCCAAGTGTGTGTGTATGTGTGTGTGTGTTTGTGTATGTGTGTCTGTATGTCTCTGTGTGTGGTGTGTGGGTGTAAATAATTTGGAATTAACGTGGAAAATTATTATACTTTCTAATTATGTATTCATTTATTTATTATTATGTATTTATATTTTGACTATAATCTGTTTCATCAGTCGATTGCTCACCTCACCCCTTCTGAGGTTGTCTGGAAGAGATAGCTTACTAGCGATAAGACCACCTAAATTGTACCACTAGTTGTCTAACACCTTGTCTATAAATGTTTGTATTTGGTGCAATAAAGAATATCTATCTATCTATCTATCTCCGATTCTTTAGAGGCGTCTCGTCCTACTTAAAGACATACACGACCTTGCTTATAGGCCTCTTGTCTTCTAAGGGACGTACATAACCTCCCTTAGAGGCGTCTTGTCCTGCTTGGGGACATACATTACCTCCCTTAGAGGCGTCTTATCCTGCTTGGGGATATACATAACCTCCCTTAGGGGCGTCTTGCCTTACTTCGAGACATACATAACCCCCCCTTAAAGGCGTCTTGTCTTGCTTAGAGACATACATGACCTTCCTCATGGGTGTCTTGCCTTACTAATAGACGTATATCTTAGAGACATACATAACCTTCCTTATAGGCGTCTTGCCTTACTAAGAGACGTACATCTTAGAGACATACATGACCCTCCTTATAGGCGTCTTGCCTTACTAAGAGACTGACATAACCTCCCTTAGAGGCGTCTTGTCTTACTTAGAGGCATACATAACCTTTTTAGGAGTCTTGTCTTAGAGACATACATAACCTAATAGGCGTCTTAACTTACTTAGAGATATACATAACCTTATAGGCGTCTTGCCTTACTAAGACATACTGTACTATAACTTAAGTTTTTATTTTGAACAATAAAAGTTTTTATTATTTTATTTTATTGTTTAACTGTCACAATGGCACGTAGCGCACGCTGGCGCGTCCAACAAGATAAAAAAAAACAGAGTATAGGTAAGCGCTTAGATACAGCATATTTAGATTTTTCTAGGATAGAGTGATTTATTATTTATCATAATTTTCAAGACACTACCTTCTTATATAATTGGTCATAATATTACTATTTATTTTGGAAACCTTACAATACATAACCAATTCTTTTCTCATCACAGGGTACATTTTACAGGCTGTTATAAAACTCGTGACATTATGTGACGAGACCGATGCCTTGCCTTACCCTGGGCTATTGAATACCCGTGTTTCAGGTCATCAGGCTCTAACCGACTCAAAGCTAAATAAATTTCAATCTTTAATTTAATTTAATTTCAGAAATATTTTAAACATTTTAATTACTTATTTCAAATATGTGTGCGAGTGTGCAAGTGTGCGAGTATGCGAATGTGCAAGTGTGCAGGTGTATGAAGGTGTGAGTGAAAGAAGCCGGGGGCGGTAACTGTTCCAATACTAAAACAAAATCAAATCTATAACACTCCTCTCTGCACGTACTTATCTAATTCCATGAACACAGTATGTAATGTGTTACCTTCAAATCAGTGCTACTATACTATACCCTCTCAGGGTCTATGTTGCATTATTTTCACATCTTTACACGAGAACACAAATATAAAAAGAAATAAAAACATACATTCGTTTTATCAATACAACAAGCACAACACACGTTTAACGACTTAATGCCACATATTGAGCTAGACTACACTCTGACCAAACGTTTTTTTTTTTTTAATTCGAGGGTATTTTGCTAAAATGACGTGCCCTTCGTACGTGACTGGTTGGTACCTTGCCCGCTACTTGCAAAACTATGACGCTTGCGTGTCGAGTGCAGATGCGCCCAACTTGTTTCCGCTCAGTCAAATTGAGATCGATGCGGATTTTAATAGGATTTTACATGGTTTTGTGGATGAAAATGCAAGTGCTAAAAATATACGATTGTTTGATAACTAGGTAAGCTATCTTCGAACATAGTGCAATAAATGTATTTAAAAGTCCACCTTTCACTGTGCAATGAATATTGAATGAATAAATGTAATAAAAAAAAAAAGTAATTGGCTCCTTTTATTTTTCCTATTCCAAAGCTTACAGATAACTGAGCACACAGATAACTGGAGAGCATACTTAGCCCACCAATAACTAGTGCGCACTACTTAATTCTGTGAGCATACATAACTCACAACTAACTGTGAGCACACTTAACTCGCTCCCTACACCTTGCTTATTGGCTTAAGTCAAATGTATATCATGCCATTATGTCAAACAAATCCAATTTTATATGAAACCAATCAATTGAACACAAACAACACGGATTGTACATATATCAAATTAATTTAGATTCAAAATGGCTAAAGGTTTGTAAGTTTCTCCTCTCCTCATTCAACTCTTTTTTCCAAATGAACGGCAAAGATTCAACAAATGTTTATCCTTTTCAAATACAGAGCGCAATCCAATGATTTGTCGTCGACCAACATTGTCAAAGAGTAGCCTTGACCAAATGGATCGTACGACAAACCCACTAGGCTTACAAGAGTAACGTTAACAAAGAGTCGCCCTGTTCGAACATTACTCAAGTTGCAGTCCGCTCTAGAAAATGCTTAAGCCGACAAAAAGAAATATTCTAGCACCGCCGTTTGCCAGGGAATCTGTCGCGAACTAATATCAAGGAGTTGCCTTGACCAAATAGAATGCGCGGCAAATTATTCCAAGCAGACAGACAAGAATAACACTATCAAAGAGTAGCCTTGATCAAATATTACTCCAGCTGTTGTCAGTGCTAGCGTAGCCCTTTCGCCATATCATTTTAGACTATACTACCGCCAAGTAACATTGTTAGAGAGTAGCCCCAACCAAATGTTCGTGACGGCATTATTATGGAAAAGAAGAGGAGAAAAATAAAAGCAGGATTTAAAGAAAAATTACAGTGACGGCCTTATCTTGTCTATATTAATATTAATATCTCATATATATTAATATTAATTATAATAATTTTAAGAGTATTTCTACTCCGTACCTTTTAGGCTGCAGGTTTCTTCTCACTTCTGAGTTTTGATGAACAGGATTGTGTCGTAGAATAAAACGCCGTCGAACTTTGCGTAAGGTATTGTACTGGTATAAAAGTATAACAACTAGACTTCTTAAGTTACATATTAATCACTTCTTCGTCGAACATAGATTTTCCTAACTATCGTTGCTGCTCCGGTGCCCGAAATCGAATGGCCAGTTGTCAGTCCTTCCGCCCATCATCGCTTTTCCCCCTCCTTTTTTCCCGCCTATTTTGCCGCCAGAGAGGCGCGTTCTAGAAATTACCAGTGTTGCCACTGAATTATTACAAAAACATACTAAATCCATGGACTATAATTAGATAAATATTAAAAATCATGACACGTGTGACGCCACTCCTCGTGGCATATATTTTCGCAAGTGGTAATGCCACAGACTCGAACTCATAAATGTTGATGCCTTGTTTCTTTATTATTTTTTGTTTTATCAAAAAAGAAAAAATACGCATCCAATATATTATTAGCGATTATTCTTCTTCTTCTTTAGCGATTATTGGTAAAGTCTCATGTTTGAACAAAGTGGCGAAGAACTGGAGAGGCATAATGATCAGCAATGGACTGCAATAGTTGGGATACAGAGTGTGGTCGACCTGAGTTGCACGGAACACGAAAAACAATACTTGCTTCACCACGCATATCACCGTCCCAGTCAAATGTCTATCGTACTAACGTCGAGCGATTGATCGCTCCCGGTTTTATAGAGTCGTTTGTCGCAAGCATTCGTCAGCCAAGCCAGAGCAATGCTTGACTCTTAAGTCCACCTAATAAGGTTCGTTTTTGAGTACAATTCATCGACATTTTGTCGTTAAACGAACAGGTCAGTTGTTCATGTCGCGTTAATGAATGTGACAGTTTGTGTTTTTAAAACAATGGCAATGGAAATTAATTAAACACCCTTTCTATCTGGCAATTCCTTAACCAAAGGCTGTCTGAAAGAGGTCGCTTATAAAGACCGCCTAAGTTGTACAATGACTTAAAGGGAATTAAAACTAAGCAAAGTGTATACTCTTAACTACCTCTTTCCCTGATGGGAATGTAAGGGAGCGGCCTATCATCTTTTCGCTCCAAGCCAACCTGACTCACCTGCCCGCGGTGCATCCTGCTGAATAACAAACGAGGCTCTGGCAACTGACTGGTGGCAGTATAACAATCACGATTGAAGCCGTAGCTAAATACCACATACTGATGATGGGCAGCAGCGTCACCAGAGCGAGGAGCTACGCCGTGCGATACCCGCCTATCCCGACTATACTCGATTAAAGGTAAAGCCTACAAATGTTTGTACAATAAATAATAATAAATAAATAAATATCAGACAACATCACATACATTGCTCTAATCCCAAAGTAAGTAGCTTAAGCACTTGTGTTATGAGTATCAGAACAACGAAGGTACCACAAATAAATACTTAAATACTAATTATAAACACCCAGACACGGAACAAACACAAGTATTCATCACACGAATGTTTGTCCCGGGTGGGAATCGAACCCACGACCCTTGGCTCAGAAGGCAGGGGTCATTACCAATTGAGCCACCGAGTCGTCACAATATGATGACCGACGAATATTTGTTTCAGTTCCGTTTGAGATATCAAAATTAGACCTTACATTCATAATAACTAGGTACCAAATGAACCACCACAGTCTAATGTAATGGTTTCTCTTTAAGTAGCCTTTATGACCACAAAAGAAACAACTCAATTAAACATTCATAAAAGGGGAGGTGATTCAAGGAAACCATTCGCTAAAAGTCAACCACCCTGATATTCGAACGTAAACTGAAGTCAGCCCCAAGTAAAAGTTTTTGTTGTCTATACCCCCACCCGTCCAATCCGCGTCCGAAGATAATAGAGGGGGGGACAAACAAAAAACAAAACTTTTTAAGTCCAAACAAACTTGTTTTTTGTTCGGAAGGTGCTCAACGTCGCCCTGCGAAGATTATCGGGATAAGAATTGAGTATTTATACAACTTTATTTTTGGTACATGTTACCGTGAAATTGTACATACCGTTAGATTATAATCCATCTTGCGAGATTGTAAACTGTAACATACCTAAGCTTTTAACTATCATTAACTATTATTTTTCGGTAGATTTTGGTTGATCAAAGTGGAACTGTTGATAATTTAACGCGTGACAGATTTTCATTTAAGAATTTCACATCGATCGATTACAGTCTGTGACCGAATAATAGTTAAAATGTAAGCATTATTATACAGTTCACAATATTTCGTCAGTTTATCTCGCGAGATAGATAATAATCTAACAGTATTTACAATTTTACGGTGACATGGTACTTATAAATGTATTTTTGTCCAAAAAAAAAAAGTATTTAAGTAAGTTTATCAGTTTTGTCTAGTACCCATAGTACAAGGTTTGGCTTAGTTTGGAGCTAGATGGCGCTGTGTGGCCCAGCGTGAAATGTCTTGGGTTATTGATATTATCTTATCTTAACTAATATTATAAAGCTGAAGAGTTTGTTTGTTTGTTTGTTTGTTTGAACGCGCTAATCTCAGGAACTACTGGTCCGAATTGAAAAATTCTTTTTGTGTTGAATAGACCATTTATCGAGGAAGGCTTTAGGCTATATAACATCACGTTACAACTATTAGGAGCGAAGAAATAATGGAAAATGTAAAAAAAAAACGGGGAAAAAATAACTATTCCACGCGGACGAAGTCGCGAGCACAGCTAGTAAAAGATATGATCTTTAAGTAATTGTTTTATTCTTCGTCACAATGCAACACGTTATTATATTTCATTCGAGACGAATTCTGTAAAGCAATTAAGCCGTTGTAATTTCCTTGATATATTAAATTACTGAAAACATACCGCCATATTGGGCGAACAATTATTTCTGCCTGTATCCAGAGGTTGAGTAAATTTTAATTTTATTCGTCCATGTTTACTTTCAATCAAAGCGTACGGGCGCCAAATGAAATCTGTCATGGTATTGTGTTCTTTGCAAACAGATATTCGATTTCATACATACGAGTATGTGGTCGGTTTGGGAACTGAATATTTGGGTTAATCGCCGGCATTCGTTCAATCTCTACCTATTATGAACGGGAAATAAACTCTGTCTGTATTTAACCATGATAATATAAATATTTTCAGACAACATCACATATATTGCTCTAATCCCAAAGTAAGTAGCTTAAGCACTTGTGTTATGGGTATCAGAACAACGAAGGTACCACAAATAAATACTTAAATACAAATTATAAACACCCAGACACGGAACAAACATAAATTCATCACACGAATGTTTGTCCCGGGCGGGAATCGAACCCACGACCCTTGGCTCAGAAGGCAGGAGTCACTACCAATTGAGCCACCGAGCCAGTCCATAGCTCTTTAATCTTTTGGAGGCCCTAGGCATATTATGGGATATAATAATAAATAACCCAAGACATCGCCCATTTACGCCCAAAGTAAGCCTTTACCATGGGTGATAGAAAACTGATAACCTTACTTAGATCCTTTTTTTGTAAGTTAATACATTATTATACATATTAAACACCCAGACCAATATACATGTTCATGCGACCAAATGTTTGTTCTGCCCGTGGATTGAACCCACAACCCTTGGTCACAAGGCAGACGTCACTACCAAATGAGCCAGAGGTCAGTCATTTTATAAAACTTATTTTATATTTCATTAAATATGTCAATAAATATGATGCATAATATAGGATGCCTATCAAATTTTAGTCCAGGGAATATTTGGTAAGACAGTTCGCGACTTTTCATTAAAACTTCTTATAATGTATCATAACAAAATCAAACCCCCTATCTTACTGTATTCGGCACAAAACCATGAAAAAAGTTGCTATGGCTCCCTAGGGAGCGATTGCAACTCTGAGCGCGCAAAAACACTGAAAAACGGTACCTACTGTAGCAGAGTTTGTGTTAATTAAAAGTTTTCTGTTAGGCGGCCTGTGGTGGAACTGTGAGGCGACAGTTGGTTAAAAATGCCGAGACAGCTCGCTATAGTTAACTGTTTGATAGGTAACTTTGCAGTTTGTCCTTCAAGTCGTTAGTTTATTGGTTTCTTTTTTTATGACAGAGGTCGCCTGAGATATCGCTTCAGCCTATAGACAATGTAGCACCAAGGGAGTCAGCCCATAGACACCGAAACGCAGGTGCGTTGCCGGCCCTTTAGGATTGTGGGTGATAAAAGGATACAAAATAAATAATAATAGATTTATTATCCAAGACATGCCACGCTGGGCCACACAGTATCATCTAGCCCAAAACTAAGCCGAAGCTTATACTATGGGTACTAAACACCTGATAAACTTACCTACTAGTATAGTTCTTTTATTTCAATATGAATACATATTTTACACATTCAAGCCAATACAAACAAATAAAAAAGTGTGTATGTACATTGAGTCGTAGAAGATGCTAAATTCAAGAAATGGGCACCAGCGTTTATCTGGGTACAAATTAAACATAACCCGCCTGCTATTGGGACAACTGTCATTGGGGATGGCCGGAGAGGAGGATGAAAGAGGATAACAACCACCCAGAACAATACAAACAGACACGTTCATGCACACAAACGTTTAAACCGACACGTAAGAACACTTACACAGCCGTACCTCAATCTCCGCCCCACTTATATTTTCAACAAATTCTCGAAATTCCCTGTAAAAATGCAAATCAAGTTTGCCGTTTGATTGCAGCGGAGCAGAAGGTACATTTGGCAAATATTGAGTTATTACGTAAAGCCGACGCGCCTCGGCGCCAACGGTAAATCTTTGCACGAACCATTGATTGCCCACTTCGGATTCGTCTTTCCACAGTCGCGACGCTGTTGTAGATCTTTCTTATATTGATTTTATCGCGGACGGAAGATCCCGGCGACGCAGCGAGCTTTCTGAGAATTGTAGCTGCTTTGTTTTTTATTTTGTGGACGGTTGGTTTAATGGAATCAAATTATAATATGCTTAGATTGCCTCCAGGAGTTTGCCCCAAGGGGCGAAGAATTGGAGAGGCCTATCCAACAGTGAAATGCGATTGGCTGATGATGAAGTTAATCGTAGTCAAGCGCAAACCTATTTTAAATAAAAAAAGATCTCTTCCAGACGATTAAATAATAATAACCCAAGACATGCCACGCTGGACCACACATCGCCATCTAGCCCCAAACTAAGCCGAAGCTTGTACTATGGGTACTAGACAATAACTGATGAACATACTTAGATACTTTTTTTTGTGAATAAATACATATTATACATATTAAACACCCAGACCGAAGAGAGGTAGGGCATAGCGAATCTTCCGCTCGTATTGAGCTGCCCGTCCGGGGAAGGACCTCCACCCTATAGAATACCGCAGCCAAATGACCTCCGGGTCGTGTTTCTGCTGGTGAGTAGGGTCTCCGGAGCTCGTGGGGGGTTAGGGTTGGGCCGGCATGGCAGTGGCAACTGACAGGTAACTAACCAGCTACTTGCCAGTTGTCACAGCGACTTGGGCTTCTCTTTGGCTTTCCATCAGGCGTAGGGAAGCCATTATGTCGAGCTAATATTAAAAAAAAAAAAAAAAAAAAAGACCAATACAAACAGACATGTTTATGAACACAAATATTTGTACTGTGCAGGAATCGAACCCACGACCCGAGGGTCGTGGTTCGATTCCTGCCGATTTCTGCCGAGGCACAGAAGGCAGAGGTCACTACCAAATGAGCCGCCGAGCCAGTCTTAAAGGATATTAAGCAAAAAAAAGGGTTAGAAGATTATTGTGATACGAGTAGATTAAAACTGACAGGTAATGGATTTTATCTTTGGTGCAGACGGTAGATCTTAACTTATGTTATAATGATGAGAATCGATTCCAGAAATATGACATCAATTGCTCTGATTCCAAATAGGTAACCTTAAAAGTGACTTGAAAGTACTTACACTTGTCTAAAGTTTGCTTCTTCATCATCAGCTTATCACAGTCCACTGCTGGACGTAGGCCTCTCCAGTTGTTCGCCCCTTTGGGCAAACTCTTAGAGGCTTTACCCATAATCGTCACGCTGAGTAGGCGGCGCCAGCCAAGTTTGTACCGGATGGAAACGAACGCACGACTTTATTCAGAAGGCATTATCAAATGAGCATTATCAAAGCCATTTACAACGTTAGTTGGGTTATACTTAATCCGCAAACTGGACATGTATTCTGACGCGAAGAAACGTAAAATATCTGACCCGAATGTCTAGAATTTAGTGTCTATAAAATGTCAAAGACACTTGACTGCGGTTGTCTCTGGTTTACGACCCGAGTCTATTATACACGGGGTCTATGATTGGCTTCAACTTGGAGTGGGTTGACGATATTCATTATAGTAATTGGACACATTCTTCATAATATTTGAAAGCTGCCTGCTGATGTTTTCTCAGGGGAATACAGTATGGGGCACTTCAAGTCGAAAGTAAATAGGTTCTTAAAGGGTCGGCTAAGCGCATGCGATGCCCCTGGTGTTGCAGGCGTCCATGGGCTACGGTAACTGCTTACCATCAGGCAGGCCGGTAGCCATTTGCCACCCTAGTGGTATAAAAAAAAAGTTGTAAGTTAACCAAGTTCATTGATATAACTCATTGGACTAGTAAGCCGAATTCGCAATGGGCTGGACACATCAGTGCAAAATATTTAGTCGCAGGCCCTGTGACTCACCAGTTGGATGCAATCGGCAGTTATGCAAGTTTTGGAGGAGTCCTAGAGAGAGGCGAAGAGGGCAAGATCATTCAAAATGGCGAATTATTTGAGAGGTTTATGTCCAGCAGTGGGCTGCGAAAGGCTGATGATGATGAGACCACCGGCTGTAATACTGAAATCTCTCAAATAGGCCTTTAATCGACGCTTACCTATATTCATATTTTCACGGGAAGAATGGAGCTGTGATTTGTATTCTTCATCATTCAAAATAAGCACAGCAAGAATAAACACGGCATTCACATTGGCTCAATTGGTACTGACTCCTGCCTTCTGAACCGAGGGTCGTGGGTTCGTTTCACACCCGGGACAAACATTCGTGTGATAAACTTGTGTTTGTTCCGTATCTGGGTGTTTATATTTGTACTTAAGTATTTATTTGTGGCACCTTCGTTGTTCCGATACCCATAACATAACACAAGTGCTTAAGCTACTTACTTTGGGATCGCATCAATGTATGTCATGTTGTCTGATATTTATTTATTATTCACTATTACAAATACAATTCCAAATATCAGAATATTTTCCATGACATTCCAAAACCCAATTTCCAGAGCGACTGCAGTTGTCGTGACGTGCGAACTCAATAATGCGGTTCCCCACTTTACCGTCATATGTCCCCCCCCACTAGACGAGTGTCAAAAAAATCTCACTTTTTAACTTCATAGAATTGATATTTCATTCTTTCACTTGTAATAGTTTCTTTTTTATTCTTGGCAGACGAGCAAGCGGCCTGTCTGATGTTCAAATTCAAAGGAGGACTGGCAAAAATTTATGAAGTCTGGTACTGGAACCAATAACGATGACATAGGTGTCATCGGACAGCTTCTTCAATGTACTTAAAAGTTACTATGGCAGCTCAGTTCAAGTAGCTGTGTGAAAAAAGTTATGACCATTCTTAAATACCTACTTCCCTACCTACCCTCTTGGCTCAGAAGGCAGAGGTCACTACCAATTGAGCCACCGAGCCTGTCAATATAGCTCGACATAATGGCTTCCCTACGCCTGATGGAAAGCGAAAGAGAAACCCAAGTTGCTGTGATAACGGGCAAGTAACTGGCTGGTGATCAATAAAGAATCTATCTATCATTATCACCATGAGCCTGCAATGTCCACTGCTGGATAATTATATGTAGATCCCAATGATTTTTTTTTTCATTTAGGAGGATTTGCCTTAGTAACTTTTCAGACGAGTTGGTGACTGTAGGAATTCATCATCAGCCAATTGCAGTCCACTGCTGGACATATGCCTCTCCAGTCGTTCGCCACCTAGGGCAAACTTCTGGAGGATATACCCATAATCGCCACGCTAAGCAGGCAGGTTGGCGATCGCAGGGCGTAGTTTCTTGCTCCGGTGACGCTGCTGCCCGTCATCGGCCTGTGGTATTTAGCTACACCTTCCATCGTGATGGTTTTACCGCCACCAGTCGGTTTGCCAGAGCCTCGTTTGTTGTTCGGCAGGATGCACCACGGGAAGGTAAGGATGGCTTGGAGCGAAAAGGTGATAGGTTGCTCCCTTACATACACTTTACACTTACATGTAGGTTTTATTTGTACCCAGATAAACGCTGTTGACCGTTTCCTGATATTCCCTTAGTTGACTTCTGATAATGCAAAGCCGAGGTGTAATTCACCCCCCGATAGATACGCGCACTATAGCAAAGTCAGTAGTAAGCATGAATCTACCTGTTTTATTAAGTGCCTTTTTACTGCTCTGCTCGTAAAATGGGGTTTATAGCTCAAACATCTAGTATTCTCATAAACTTGAAAGCTATGCAAAAGGTAGGTACATATGTTTAATACCTACTACCGTTGTTCTTCTTAACATATCGAAAAGTACTCATGTATTTGAATGTTTTTCTTTCTAAATATACATATAAAATCAGCAAATTATCACATTTCTCTGCTAGAAATAAGCTTCTCCAATTGTTCGCCACTTAAAATCGAGATAAGATGAGAAGGCATGATAAAACTACTCTGCGGATAAGCGATATCTACTCCGAAACTCCTACGCCAATGTTGCCACCTTGGTCTACACAGCGCCATCTGGTGTCAAATTAAATCAAAGCTTGTACTATGGGTGCCAGACTACTGATGAACTTACTTAGAACTTTTTATTTTCTAAAAAAGGCTGCAAATTCTTGTGACAGAGCTTTCCATATATTTTATTTATTTTTTTATTCGAAATAGGTTTGCGCTTGACTTTGACTCGCCATAAGGTAAGCAATATCGCAGTTTACGATAGAAAGCGCTTACCCAGCAAAAACCGGTTAACTCTCGCCCTGAACATCGGAAGATTAATACTCTTAGGTATCTCTCGGGGAACAAGGAGCCCGGCAAAGGATTCTATAGATAAGCCGTTCGCGCTATCAAATTTTGTGTTTTGGTCATATGAAATTGTAACCAAAAATGTGAAATCATACTGCGTAAATAGTTTGCAACAAATAAATGTAGGTACTCTTAACTCCTTCTTGCTTCGGGACGCTTTGAAACGACGCCAAGTCTGCTCTGTTTCGCGTGAGTTTTCATTTCGACAACAGAATTACAATTGCTTTAGTTACTATTGTGTAGTAGTATATATTTTAAATATTCTGTTAACAGTTTGTTGTGACTTAAATAGGCATTTTATTCAAATCAAAATAAGTAGGTATTATAAAAGAGAAACCCACTTATGCAACACGAAATTTCAGAAAGGACAAGTGCGTCTTTGTAGCTTCGGGATCCGTTCCATCCAAATCATACATAGTAAACACCCAGACCAATACAAACGGAGATGTTCATGCACACAAAAGTTTGTAATGTGCGGGGATCGAACCTACGACCCGGCTCAGAAGGCAAAGGTCACTACTAAATGAGCCATCAGGCCAGTCAGTTTTGGGCTGGTTTCATCTGAGTGAGATTATCATTGAGTCGAAAAGAAGATCAATGAATACTGTTCTACTATCTATATAAGAAAATGCAAAAAAACATTGCTCTTATGAAAATAAAAACCTACTTTAGATAGCTTTCGTGTTTAAGAAGTGGAAACCTCACCACAATGCATGATTACTACCACCTAAGGTGTAATCGTGAACAACCACACCGAAAAAGGGGACGTTTTAATATGTAAACCGATAGCGTTAAAAATAGCGTAGTTTTTTTTTTTTATAGTGGCTCGACATAATGGCTTCCCTACGCCTGATGGAAAGCGAAAGAGAGGCCCAAGTCGCTGTGACAACTGGCAAGTAACTGGTCAGTTACCTGTCAGTTGCCACTGCCATGCCGGCCCAACCCTAACCCCCCACGAGCTCCGGACACCCTACTCACCAGCAGAAACACGACCCGAAGGTCATTTGGCTGCGGTATTTTATAGGGTGGAGGTCCTTCCCCGAACGGGCAGCTCAATTCGAGCGAAGATTCGCTATGCCCTACCTCTCTTATGAAGATGTAGTCTGAGATGCGAAATTTGTTGATAGGTACCTAAAGCTTCTTAAGGGAATTTAAGGAAGCGATCTATCATCTTTTCGCTCTAAACCACTCTCACCTTCCCGTAGTGCATCCAGCCGAATAACAAACGAGGCTGCCGACTGATGACGGTAGAAGGCGCCATTGTTACTCAACTAACGAGATACAATGGCGACTTTCATTCTGTAGTTGACTCATCATGTAGTTGCTTCCATTCCACCATTTGTTGCTTTTTGGTCTTTCTCTTCATCTATATCCTTCCACATTCATACTCAATACGCGTCTCGTTACATGCCTTTCATCCCACCTCATAACGTGTCCAAACTAAGCTAATCTGCTACTCCTTAACTTTTCTATCACTGGCACTACTTTCAGACTTCCTTAGCTACATGCATTCCTAAAAGCTATATTGTGCTGTGCCACTATCTATACTTATAATAAATCTGTAGAGAGGTCAATTCTGTACATTTAATATAATTTCAATATAACTATCAAGGGATGATTAGTGATCGAGACTAGTGCCAAAAATGCAGTCAGTAAATTTTTTGTCTGTCCGTCTGTCCGTCTGTCTGTATGCTCGTTATAGGAACAAAAACTACTGAACAGATTTTAACAAAACTTGGTACAATTATTTTTTATACTACTTTTCATCACGCTACGATCAATAGGATCAGAGAAGGGAAATGTTGGGAAAACTGGTGAAATTTTTATCTGTATGTTTGAACGCGCATCACGCAATAACTACTGCCTCTTATTGGATGCGGTTTTCACCAATGTATTGCTAGAGGTCTAACTTAAAATATGGGCACCATTCTATGGAAGTCCGTTATTTTTAAGACCCGATATCCACGCGTGCATCGCCGCTGGCACAGCTAGTGAAAACATATTTTTAAATAATCGCTATATCTGCTTCCTTGGGCCACAACCGCAAGAAAAGCTTACACAAACTCAATTTGCGTCGTTACCGTCTGCGAGTCGCTGCAGTCACGGCTTTGATTTATATGTTGCGCTCGCCCGGAGACCGAAGCAACTTTGATAGATTCTGCTGTATACATGTTACTTAGCGCTTACAAATGAAATGAGGTACTCATATTTTTTTGTTTTGAGCAAGTGTGATGCCTGATGGTAAGCAGTCAACACCGCCCATGGACACCCGCAGCTCTAACCGAGTTTAGGGTCGCTGCCGGCCTTTTAAATATGAATACGCTCGTTCGTTGAAGGTTCTCAAGTCGTAGCTGTTCGGAAAGACTGTCACAGGAAGTTGATTCCACAAAACCGAGGCGCCGGCAAGAAGTTCCTCACAAAACGATTTTGTGGATGTCAGGGAACGGTCTATTATCATTTCGCTCCAAGCCAAACTCACCTGCCCGTGGCGCATCCCGCCGAATAACAAACGAGGCGCTGGCAACCGACTGGTGGCGGTATAACTATCACAATTGAAGACGTAACTGAGTACCACACGAAGCTTCGCCCAGCGTGGCGATTATGGGTATGTCCTCCAGATGTTTGTCCTTGGCCCTTGGCGAACAACTGGAGAGGTCTATGTCCAGCAGTGGACTGCAATAGGTTGATGATGATGATGAGCCGCATTTGTGTGCATGAGCATGTGCACATTATGAAAAAGTATCTAAGTAAGTTAATCAGTTGTCTAGTACCCATAGTACAAGCTTCGGCTTAGTTTGGGGCTAGCTGGCGCTGTGTGGCCCAGCGTGGCATGTCTTGGGTTATTTATTTTATTTTACATATACGAGTATAAGGTAGCACAGTGTGAGAAAGAAGCAAATGTTTGCTCTTCCTTCCAACGTAATTGGCCAAGTTAATATACGTTCAGAACTCTTTAACACACCGTAATTAATTTAGAGCATGTTAATTTGTTTACTATGCAAATGGGCGGGAGGTACAATGTTTCAATTTGAACCACAAATGTTTGCGCTTTGGCCCAAACATTGTGAATTGTGTAACTAAATTGTTTGACAACGGGTCGGCTAAAACGAGGTGGGCTGTTGGGGACAGAGGAATGGAAATGGCACGTTGATTAGATTCCAATCGTTAAGGGGATGTAAGGGAGCGGCCTATCATCTTTTCGCTCCAAGCCAACCTCACCTGCCCGTGGTGCCCTGCCGAACAACAAACGAGGCACTGGCAACCGACTGATGGCGGTATAACCATCACAATTGAGGGCGTAGCTAAATACCACAGGCCGATGACAGACAGCAGCGTCATCGGAGCGAGAGGCTACGTCCTGCGATCGCCGACTCGCGTGTCGGCCGCTCTTCCGTTTTTGAGAGCGGCGTGAGTCCCTTATACCCCGTCGTTCCCCCGAACGGCGGGAATGCGCAAAAGGCATTTTCCCCGGCTTAAAAAAGGGCGAACGGAGGGGAGGACGGAAATTGGAGGTCTAGGTACAACCAGGAGATGGAGGATCTCACAGCCGAGCCAAACATAATTGGGGTCATAAAATCTTCCCGACTTCGCTGGCTGGGACATGTGGAGAGAATGGGGGAGGATCGTGCTGCCAAAAAAGCATACCTTGGGAAACCTACGGGACGCCGTCCAGTTGGGCGCCCGAGATATCGCTGGATGGACGAAGTCGCCAGGGACCTGAAAGCACTGAACGTGCCTGATTGGGTGGACCTGGCTCAAGACCGAAAAAGGTGGCGCGCTTTGATGTCGGAGGCCAAGATCCACTTCGGATCGCTGAGCCAGCAAAGTAAGTAAGTAAAAAGGGCGAACATCTGGATAACTGATATTTATTTATATAAAAAAACCATGAACAATGGCCCACAACGTGACATTTATTCCTAGCAAACATCATTTACACCCCGATTCGAAGCTAATTCCCCTTCATTATACCTGCACCGGGTTGTGCATAATTTGCGTCTCATTCGCGCTTTGCACTAACAGCGTAGTTAGCGCTGTTTTATTGCACACTGCGCAATGTATAACAGTATACATTGCTAGCATACGTGTTTTGAATTCGAATGTGCGGATGTGTCGTAAGCGTTTGATTAGTTTGGACAAATGATTACATAATTACAACGTTGATACATAAATGTAATAAAAATACCTTTTAAATAAGTCATCATCACTATCTGTCTTTCTCAGTCCATTGCTGGACATAGGCCTCTTTTGTTTTGTACTAGAGGCGGCAAACGAACAAATATGATACCTATGGTAAGCAGTCGACTTCGCCTATGGGCACGCGCAACTCATATCAAGTTCTGGGGTCCCTATATGCAAAATTTCGTTGCATTCGCTTTTTTTTATAGTGGCTCGACATAATAGCTTCCCTACGCCTAATGGAAAGCGAAAGAGAGGCCCAAGTCGCTGTGACAACTGGCAAGTAACTGGTCAGTTACCTGTCAGTTGCCACTGCCATGCCGGCCCAACCCTAACCCCCCACGAGCTCCGGACACCCTACTCACCAGCAGAAACACGACCCGAAGGTCATTTGGCTGCGGTATTTTATAGGGTGGAGGTCCTTCCCCGGACGGGCAGCTCAATTCGAGCGAAGATTCGCTATGCCCTACCTCTCTTGAAAAGGCTCTCTCGAGGCTTAAACGGTTTCGGCTCACGTTGCTCGTCCAGTCAGCACATGTTCTCTGAAGGTAGATAATAAAAGCTGTTTTACTCACCACAGCATAGAATATCAAACCCACGAAGACTTTCATCGCCATAATGTCAGATGGTCCCGTTGACAGTTGGCATATTACTGGACTACTGGGGTTTCATCTGGAACAAAAGAAAATTTTGTCAGTTACACTAACCCGCCAATCAAACGTAACTTATGCAAATCCCCGCAAATGATAAATGTCATTGGCGGAGGCTTATGTCCAGTAGTGGATGTTTGCAGGCTGATGATGATGATGATGATAACCTGGGGAAAGTCGCGGGTTTCAGCATGTATGGATTTAATCCAATTTCCGTAGAGGCAGGCTACTGTAGCTACGAAATCGGAAATTAATAAATAAATATCAGACAACATCACATACATTGCTCCGATCCCAAAGTAAGTAGCTTAAGCACTTGTGTTATGGGTATCAGAACAACGAAGGTACCACAAATAAATACTTAAATACAAATATTAACACCCAGACACGGAACAAACACAAGTGTTCATCACACGAATGTTTGTCCCGGGTGGGAATCGAACCCACGACTCTTGGTTCAGAAGGTAGGGGTACCAATTGAGCCACCGAGCCTGTCATTTGCTTTCCGATTTCGTATTCAATTTACAGTAGTACTCGTAGTTACGTTATTAAAGATTTTTTTTCTCTGTCTAAATATAACGTACATTCTATTTACAACGGCTAAAACAAACACAAACTAAAAACTAAACAGGACGTAACAGTAAAAAAAGGATTTTAAAACCTTTTTTCGTTCACTTTGTCATGAACCGCGGTTCTGAAAACCAATTCCCAGCCTCCGAAACACTTATTTTCACAATGTTGCTCCAAACAAATAGATTGTTTCGAACACAGGAACTATAAAAAGTTTGCCGTCAGCGTGCTATTCCAATCTGGTTCCAATATACATACGTTTAGTTCGACAATAAAATATTTCTGCTCCCAACCTGGTTTCAACGATCAGACACATAGTATCTAACGGTAGAGAAAGTTGTTGAAAACTTTTATTAAAAGGACTCATATCCGAAATTTAGTATAATGGAAAAAGGAATGGATGTACTGTGTGAGAAATGATATACGTATCAAAGGTGTGAGTGTGGAGATGACGGCTGATAGAGAAGAGTGGAAGAAGAAAACATGTTGTGCCGACTCCACTTAGAGCGGGTTAAGAGCAGAAGAATGATGATGAGTTTAATGAAAAGCGAAATATCCCTGGAAATTCGAAGGGGACCTATATCCTACCTCCGGGTCTCTAAAAAGAAATGGAGAGTGTGTGCCGGTTCCAAAAATTCTTTCAAACATACACTAATATTATTTATTGCAAGAAAACATAAGGGATCTTTACTAAAACGGTAATAATGTAACCACAAATTCCTGAAGCAGAGCAAGTTCGTTAGCAAATAATACATACAAATAACTGCTCCATCTCATCATATACAGTAAGAGTGAACTAAGAGTTTTCTTGGAAATTCATTGAGATCTCATCAGGGCCGTCTTAAGTATATTCGGCGCCTGGGTGCCGCACTCAATTTTTTCTTTTGATCTCATCGAACATTCAGCGAAACACCCGCAAAGTGACTTCAGACATGTTTCAGGACCATTCGTTTTAAAGCCAGAGGTAAGGTATAGCATGGCATGGCAGCGGCAACCGACAAGTGATTGATTGGTTACCTTTTTTAGGGTTCCGTAGTCAAAATGGCAAAAACGGGACCCTTATAGATTCGTCATGTCTGTCTGTCTGTCCGTCCGTATGTCACAGCCAGTTTATTCCGAAACTATAAGAGCTACATTATTGAAATTTGGTACGAAGATGTATTCTATAAACCGCATTAAGATGTTAAAATAAAATTAGAAAAAAATCCAACATTTTTGGGGTTCCCCATACATAGAACTGAAACTCAAATTTTTTTTTTCATGAAATCTATACGTGTGTGGTATTTAATAGTTTGCGCGAGAGACTCTTCCAAAGTGGTAAAATGTGGTTGGTTACCTAGCTGAATTCTCAAGAAACCCCTTCCTCGACTTTTACGATACACACGGGAAGAAATGGACGGTGGTTTGTTTTCTTTCCACGTTACCGCACGGTTAAAAAGAGAACAGAAACCAAAAGATGAACGTACTTTCCACACACGCAAGCGATATAGGTATAAAAGCTGATTTTTATAGAAATAGGCTTTCGCTGAAAGATATTTAAAACAAAACCTTTTAGGTTGCATGCCAAGTAAGCATAAGTCTATAATAATATGTGTAAACGAGTGGTATGTATTTACAAAGTCTGACTGTCCTCAACCGTTTGTGGTACAAGTAGTAAACTTTAAACGGGTACATACAAATGAGAGGGATCAGGGCGGGAATAGGGATAAAGTACGGATTCGAGAAATAGAAAGTGTTAAGGATTGAGATCGTTTTAGTGTTCGAAATAAAGATCGGTGAAAGGGATTAAAATAGAGATCGGGAAAGGGATCGAAATAGATTAGGATCACGCACAATAAAGACTTGTGACAAACCTATTTAAGGCGGGCGAAGCCGCGGGCAAAAGCTAGTAAAAGTAATTTAAACTAGAAAGCGATATAAATGGAATCGGAGCTAAGATTAAGGACGGGACTTGAAAGCAGTAAGTAATTGGGATGTCTGGTGGAAAGGCGAAAGAAATTCCACATAGATGGATTGGACAGTGAAATACTGGAAGGATTTGACGGCATGAGCGCATATCACGGTCTCCGGTGGGCTGCAACAATTCAAAACTTTCTTTTAAATAGGATGGTGACAGGAAATTTAAAAGTAAAGAAAACAAAAGGTGACAGGAATTCTATAGACGGATTATTAAAACTCGTTAGATGTTACAACAGACTAAAAATTTATTTTGACAAGAGCAATGGTTGTACAAAAGAGTTACAAAAATCAGT
Source organism: Conogethes punctiferalis (assembly GCA_031163375.1). Taxonomy (NCBI): domain Eukaryota; kingdom Metazoa; phylum Arthropoda; class Insecta; order Lepidoptera; family Crambidae; genus Conogethes; species Conogethes punctiferalis. The sequence goes on along the minus strand of CM062102.1, from coordinate 10,462,814 downwards.
CACTAGATGGCGTTAGTAGTAACACAAAATAGGACAGTAATTTTATTTTGATACAAAATAGATTCCTATTTGCTAACACGGAAGTTTCTCAGTCACAACATTTCCAATCAAACCGCTAAACAGCTTATAACATACGCCACATCACTTGACTGCCTTGCATTTTATATGTGGCTATAACAATCGATTGGGTCACGCTACCCCCGTACCACGCCCCCCCAGACACAAAGACTACACCCAATTTGGCAATACATCGCCGCTTCCCCACCCACTGTTCTATAATAACCTTTCACCAGCAGCCGATGGATGCAAAACAAGCGACAATGCCGAGCAATTTGCGATTTTTGGATACAACATCAACCCCATTGGAAGAAAGCCATCGATTTATTTTTCCATTTTATTTATCCTTCGTGTAACACGGCTAGGAATGAGTTGGGACCGCGAAGAATTTGGAAGAGAAAGATTTAGATAAGAATATTTGATAAGTCCTATAAATAGTTCATTGGAAGGTCACGTAAGAGAGGCAGGGCATAGCGAATCTTCGCTCGAATTGAGCTGCCCGTCCGGGGAAGGACCTCCACCCTATAAAATACCGCAGCCAAATGACCTTCGGGTCGTGTTTCTGCTGGTGAGTAGGGTGTCCGGAGCTCGTGGGGGGTTAGGGTTGGGCCGGCATGGCAGTGGCAACTGACAGGTAACTGACCAGTTACTTGCCAGTTGTCACAGCGACTTGGGCTTCACTTTCCATCAGGCGTAGGGAAGCCATTATGTCGAGCCCCTATAAAAAAAAACATAGAATTTAATAGACTTCAAGAGAGAAATGATGATGATGATTTTTTAACCAAGTTCTGCAGAAGAGGCCCAAAATCGAGCACAGTGGCGAACCTTGGGAGAGGCCTTTGTTCAGCAAGGGACTGATGTGGGCTGATGATGATGATGACTGCAGAAGAGAGACAGTAGGTAGTTTTTTTTGGTAAAAATTAAACCGACTTCACAAAAAACACAAACGACCAAAACTAAAAAGCGATAAATAACGTAAGTAATTTTATCCTTATTACATAATTATTTAAATATTACAATTATCACTTATTTTTGAAGTCGGTGCCAGCCAAACAAATAAATGTATATTGTCGTGTGGATTTGCAGGCCGCGCGCGTCATACAACAACAGTCTAAACCGAGAGACTGGCACCGACTTCAAAAATAAGTGATAATTGTAATATTGAAATAATTATGTAATAAGGATAAAATTACTTACGTTATTTATCGCTTTTTAGTTTTGGTCGTTTTTAGTTATGGTCGTTTGTGTTTTTTTTGAAGTCGGTTTAATTTTTTTTTTTAAATAATTTTATTTCTCTATTTTTAGTTGCGTTAATGTGCTGTGACCTTGAATAAGGGCTAATTAATGTCCTTAAGAGTTTTACTTAGGAATGAAAAATTTTGCTTTAAGTCAAGTGAAGACTTTGCGATCTAGAATCAAGCAAATCACTTACCAAATCACCTGCCCTATTAGCCCTGAATAAGTACATACTACTACCTAGTTTCTATCGACCAATGTCAGTACTGTTCCCTAACTCCTAACCGTTAAGGAGTTCTGTGGCTTCATCATCAGCACCAGAGGTTGACGCCCGGAAGCAAATATCTGAGTAAAATATGATTACGTAACAAAAACACCATATGAGCATACAATTTTCGGTTTTTTCCCTCAATTTCTCCAGGATCCCATCATCAGATCCTGACTTGGTGATAATGGGACCACCTCGGAAGTGTCCTCTGTCGAACAAAAAAAAATTTTTGAAATCCATCCATAATTGACGGAATAATCGGTGAACAAACATAAAAAAAAAAAAATATTATACATACAGACGAATTGAGAACCTCCTCCTTTTTTCGAAGTCGGTTAAAAAATTAATCTGTGACGCTGCTGCCCGTCGTCGGTCTGTGGTATTTAGCTACGCCTTCAATGGTGACGGTTATACCGCCACCAGTCGGTTGCCAGCGCCTCGTTCGTAATTCAGCAGGATGCACCACCACATTTCTTTAAGTAACAAGATGTAATCAAACATATCCATAAATTTTCTTATAAGAGAAGTTACGTGTGTAAGGAGCGATGAAAACATAACGCTTCGTGCGAAATCTGCGTAGTGCGTACTCAGAGTCAAAAGCGGCCAAGTGCGAGTCGGACGCCCATGCAGGGCTCTGTATCTGTGCAAGAAAATTTAATGATTGAGTCAATTGAAGAAAAGGTAAGTAAATTGCGGTTTTACTTTTAAAAAAACAATCCCACCTCACCTGCCCGTGGTGCATCCTACCTAATAGCTAATGAGGCGCTGACAACCGACTGGTGGCGGTATAACTGTCGCAGTCATCTGGTTGAATCTCCTATTCAATTGAATCGCTAGCGCGTTCATTGAATGACGACATTCAATTGAATGACTAGACCGAACGTTGACTAAACACGCGTCACTTAACGTCCAACTAGGTAGCGGATTGAAACATAGCCCTTTGAAAAGAGCGGACGTAAAAGCAGTCAAGTGATTGTAATTTAGTTCATTTTTTTCCCGCGCGGCGTTAGTAGTCACTAAAACAAATATGGCGTCGAACATGATCACCTGAGTGTAGATATTTTTTTGATTAGATTTACTTTAAACTGACTTATACGTAATAAAATAGTATGACAGCATGGATTTACCTATTAATACGCCGCCTCCGGATTCTTTTAAAAACTAAACATTAAACAGTCGGTTTTTACCCATTCAACGACTATGCTAAAATGACGTTCAGTCAAGACGTTGAACGTTTCATTCAATAACTTGACGAGTTGTCCTTTAGGCATTCAATTAAATGTCGACATTCAATGAACGCGCTAGTCATTCAATTGAATAGCAGATTCAACCAGATGACTGCGACATAACCATCACAATTGAAAGTGTAGGTAAAATCCACATACCGTAACGCGCATCAGCGTCACTGGAGCAAGAAACTACGCCCTGAGAATGCCAACCCGCCTGCCCTGCGTGGAGATTGTGGGTATATCCTCCAGATGTTTGCCCCAAGTGGCGAACAACTGGAGAGGCCTATATATCCAGCAATAGGCTAATGATGATGATAATCCATAAATATCCCACACACACCTTAGGTTTTGATGAAAAAATATTATATATATTTATTTAGGTCTTATAGTTTCGAAAATGGCAGAGACAGACAGACAGACATGACAAATCTATGAGTGTACCGTTTTTTTGCCATTTGTCTACGGTACCCTAAAAATTCTCCACGCTCGTGCGCTCGGCAAGCACGAAACAATCCGCATGCGTGCGGACGTGCTGTTTAAAGGCACACTGTCTGCTTGAATAGCGATTTCCTTTTGATTTAGAATAAGACCCCATCACATTCCGTGGGTCTCGTAGAAGATGTCTAAGATAATAATATCTCGACTCACTAGCATTGCGGAGACAGACGACAGATGTTGCATCCATGTGCGTTCTCTACTGCATCTATCATGGGGAATGTGCTGAAGAATATTTGTTTGGTTAACTGCCTGCAGTTGAGTATCTTCACCGCATCGCACGTAAACGATTGCAATACCATCCTCATCATCTCGATGGTAGGCGATCCTCGACTTTTCACTTTATGAGGAACTTCTTGCCTCGCGCCTCGGTTTTGTGGATCCAACTTTCTGCGACAGTCTTTCTAAAGAGCTACGACTGGGGAATCTTCTAGAAAGGAGCGTATTTATATTTAAAAGGCCAGCAGCGACCCTAGAACTCGATTTGAATTGCGTGTCCATGTGCGGTGTCCATAATTGTTCATGGGCGCTGTCGACTGCTTACCATCAGGCAACACACATAATCTTGAGGTGTTCAAAGCGAGAGAGAATCGGTGTTTTCTGGGTAAGCGTGCTCCATCGTAGGCTTCAATATCACTTAACACCAGGTGAATTGTGGCCAAGCGCAAACCATCTACACTAATATTATAAAGAGGAAAACTTTGTTTGTTTGGTTGTAATGAATAGGCTCAAAAACTACTGGACCGTTTTTAAAAATTCTTTCACCATTCGAAAGCTACATTATCCACGAGTAACATAGGCACAATTTTATTTTGGAAAAAAAAACTTTACGCGGACGAAGTCGCGGGCGGAAAGCTAGTAATGAATAAAAAAGCACTTGCTCGTCTGCCACCAATTCCATAACAAAAATATCAGTAAGCTGACAGCAGCGCAGCGAGTTCTAGAGCGAATACCGCTCTTCAGTGGTAGTGTGAAGCCCTCAGGCCAGGTGGAACAACGATTTGCGCAAGATGGTTGGCAAGAGCTGGATACGAGAAACCTAGGTTCGAGCAAAGTGACAAACAATTGGAGAGGCACATGCCCAGCAGTGGACTGCGAAAGTCTGATGATGAAAGTAGTTGAAGGGCTTTTTTCATCTATATCCATGTGCACATAAATAAAAAGTATAGCTTTCCATAGCTTACTTATATCTAGCACCCCTCAACACACTCACCCTTAACAGATGCCGCTTTTTACAGCGAGTAGCGAGATACTGCATGGAACTGAGACGGGGGTTGAATGCTAATACCCGCTACTTATCCGGCCTTTGGAACTCCGGCCGGATACGGACAGATTTGTTTGTGAGCAGTTGATTCTTTGTTTGAATGATATGGCGTTGTCTTGTTATGGTGGCTTGTTTGGTGGCTTTCTGAACCACGGGTCGTGGCTTCGATCCTCACTCAGAACATTAATGTCATCATCATCCCATCACAGTGCACTGCTGGACATAAGCTATCCACTGGCTCGCTACTTTGGGCTAACATCTGGTCAATTTTTCATTAAACATTGAAGAGAAGACTGTACAGAGAGAGAGAGAGAGATCTACAGGCCCACTCCGAAGCTCGTTACCAAAGTTTCCAGATCTCACAAAGCTTCAAATAACTGGCGACTATAACAAATTACACTAGGTTTATACCTACCAAGCTTTAACAGAATAATAATAATAACCCAAGACATGCCACGCTGGGCCACACAACGCCACCTAGCCCCAAACTAAGCCGTAGCTTGTACTATGGGTACTAGACAACTGATAAACTTATAGAATCATTCATAGACAAAACTCTAGACAAAAAATTTAAGGCTAACGATTTGTAGCCCTCAAACAACATTTCAGAGGGTAGGGAAGAAGCTGAAAACCAGTCTGCCAGGTCTGCCCAGGTCTTTCCCTGAGGCTGCTGCTGCTAAATCCCATTGTCTTTATTACAATCCGAGTTGTTAATGTTTTTTTTGTGTGTTGATGTTGTAAGAAAACAATAAATCTTTTTCATTCTTATTCTTGTAACGACCGATGAAATTACCTCGAAACTTCGGTACCTAATAGACTACGGAGTAGGCTCAATGATTGTCGTTATAAAAAAAATGAAACAAAAAGCCTCCCAATCACGCTCACACGAATTCAAATGTAACAATTCACAAAACAGTTCGACAAAGGCGCACTTCGCCGTCGCTACAAATCCGACGACGCATCGGCGGGGGCGTAGGCGGACGGAGGGAATCCCCCGAAATCCCGGAGGAAGTTTGGCAAATCCCGCGGGGTCTTCGAAGTTGGGAAGTTCGTAGCGCTCTGGAGCGGCGCAACTTTAGTTGTATTACGGGATTGATCTGTTGGAATAATCATGGGTGTGGATGCTGAAAGAATTTTTGTTACAATAAGGTAATACTGGATTACATTCCACTTAAAACAGGCTCGGTGGCTCAATTGGTAGTGACCCCTGCCTTCTGATCCGAGAGTCGTGGGTTCGATACCCACCCGGGACAAACATTCGTGTGATGAACACTTGTGTTTGTTCCGTGTTTGGGTGTTAATATTTGTATTTAAGTATTTATTTGTAGTACCTTCGATGTACTGATACCCATAACACAAGTGCTTAAGCTACTTACTTTGGGATCGGAGCAATGTATGTGATGTTGTCTGATATTTATATTTACTTAAACTTAGATTGTAAGTATGTTTAACAGGGTAGAGCATAGCGAATCTTCGCTCGAATTTAACCGCCCGTTCGGGTAAGGACCTCTACCCTATAGAATACCGCAGCTAAATGACCTACGGGTCGTGTTTCTGCTGATGAGTAAGTTTTTCGGAGCTCGTTGGGGGTTAGAGTTGGGTTGCACAACGTTGCGATCATTGTTAAGCGAACAAGACCGCGGCGCCACCGACCTCCGAATTATGTTTATTATCATTATATATTAGGTTATGTCATCAGAGAGCCAAAGGTTCTAAACCCCGATCCGGCCGATCGCACGCTCTCTTTATACTGTTTCAGTCCCCGATTGATGAATTCCCTATAATGGCATTTGTTAAGGTACTTTTATTGTTCTTCGAGGTTTTCCAATATTCCGCCCTTTATTGGGTAATCGATGTACCTACAGGTAAATACCGGTACGAGGTATTTGTGTAGTAAATTGACGTCAAACACACTTGTCTTGTGATCCTTTTGTAATGGAATTGTTTGAATTTTAAATTAACTTTTGTACTCCCGATGCGCTAATATAGGTACGTCGTTAACAATATACGATCAGTAAAATTAATACATAAATATAAACAAATCAGACAATATCACATAGGTACATTGCTCCGATCCCCTAAAGCGCTTGTGTTATGCTTATCAGAACAACGAAGGTACCATAAATATATACCTACTTAAATACAAATATAAACACCCAAACACGGAACAAACACAAATTATGTTTGATCACTTAAACACACTGTATCACACTTTTCTTGCAAATAAATCTATTCTATTCTATAATGCTTGTCCCGGGTGGGAATCGAACCCACAGAGCCACACAATTTTGGTGGTCAAAGAATTAAAAAGCGAACTGTCTTTCACTTTCAATAATGCTTGGGCTACGTTATCGGGCTACGGCGAATATTCGTGTCTACGACATAAGAGTGGTTGCTTAATTAATAAATAAAATATCACACAACATCAAATATATCGCTGCGATACTTAGTAAGTAGCTTAAGCACTTGTGCTATGTTATCGTAAATCGTTGCAACGTGTAGATAATGATGATCGGAGCACTAGTTGGAATAAACCGTTTTTAAAATTGCTTTGCCCTGGATCGAGCAAAGTGGCGAACAATTGGAGAGGCCTATGTCCAGCAGTGGACTGCAAAAGGGACATTAAATAGTGTTATTGCATAAATTGTCTTCATGCAACTTTATTTTAATTCTTTATTTCAAGAGAGGTAGGGCATAGCGAATCTTCCCTCGAATTGAACCAAATGACCTCCGGGTCGTGTTTCTGCCGGTGAGTAGGGTTTCCGGAGCTCGTGGGGGCTAGGGTTGGGCCGGCATGTCGGTGGCAATTGACAGGTAACTGACTAGTTACTTGTCCGTTGTCGCATCGACTTTGGCTTCTCTTTCGCTTTCTATTAGGCGTAAGGAAGCCATTATGTCGAGCTACTACAAAAAAAATCCCGATAATCCTCATAACACTTACAAAATCCACATTGTAATAATACTTCTGCAACGTCTTCGATAGGCAATCGAAATCGGAAAACTAATAACGAATTTCATTCGCAACTATTACGGAGATTTCATATTTCCAATTTTAGATTTGGCAAGACTGGGAGTTTTGCTCTAGCTCACAAAAGATTGGTCCATACATACACTTTATCCGAGTTTACCGTTAGATGAACCCCGATAACCTTTCGGGATTGGATGGGTTCAGAATTTAGGGCTACTAGAATTTGCTCATGTGAAAAATTCAGTTAGGTGTTTTTTTTTTTATAGTGGCTCGACATAATGGCTTCCCTACACCTGATGGAAAGCGAAAGAGAAGCCCAAGTCGCTGTGACAACGGGCAAGTAACTGGTCAGTTACCTGTCAGTTGCCACCGCCATGCCGCCGGCCCAACCCTAACCCCCCACGAGCTCCGGAAACCCTACTCACCGGCAGAAACACGACCCAGAGTCATTTGACTGCGGTATTCTATAGGGTGGAGGTCCTTCCCCGGACGGGCGGCTCAATTCGAGCGAAGATTCGCTATGCCCTACCTCTCTTAGGTGTCTGCAAATAACTCTCTTCTGGATGTTTTTTTTAAAATAGTACCTACGAGCTCGACATAAAAGTTTTCCTACGCCTGATGGAAAGCGAAAGAGAGGCCCAAGTCGCTGTGACAACGGGTAAGTAACTTGTCAGTTACCAGTCAGTTGCCACCGTAATGCCGGCCCAACCCTAAACCACCACGAGCTCCAGAAACACTACTCACCAGCAGAAACACGACCCGGAGGTCATTTGGCTGCAGTATTCTATAGGGTGGAGTGGCTCAATTTGAGCCAATATCTGAGAAGACAAGACCTGAAGGTTGTTTGGAAGAGATCGCTTAGCGTTAAGACCGCTTATATTTTACCACAAGATGTCTGTAATATCTTTTCTATAAATTTTGTGTATTTTGTGCAATAGGCTGGCTCTATGGCTCATTTGGTAGTGACCTCTACCTTCTGAAACAAGGGTCGTGGGTTCGATCCCCGCACAGTAGTGTTTGTTATGTATCATAATGTATTTTTTTTTAAGTATCTAAGTAATTTTATCAGTTGTCTAGTTTCATTCATCTCACAGTCACAGTTCATCTCAGTCGGTCTTTGGATGTTGCGGAAACGTTAAAGGGGCGGTGATTTGCGTCCTTTAACAAAAGAGTTTTGCGTCCTACAAAGAACTTTAGACTACGTCTCTTATCTCGACAACGTAGGCAAACATTATATTCAAAGATGAAACCTACAGGCCCAAACTAAGCAGAAACATTCAAAAGACCAATTTAATACTACCGGCATCGTTGCTTTCATTGCGATGTAAAAGTTCCACTTCTATTTCTACCTTTTTTTCAATTAATCGCCCCTAGTTGTACCGATTTAATTGAATGCTCAGTTTAAACTCACGGAGAACAATTGGATTCTTCGGTTTGCTATTGTTTTGAGATAATTGGTACGCTGCTGATTAGAAATTTAAATGGAATATGCAAATTGTAGATTCGTTTGCACAAGATTCGCAAGCGGTTAGGTTGAACTATGGTTTGTTTTTGGAAAATCGTAACTTGGAATATTTTAAGAACGGCCTCTCGTTCTCTATCTGCGAAGAGCTTTTGATTTTGTACATGCATACATACCTACCTTAGGTACATGCATACAACTTCCCTTCTCCTTATAGTCTTGGGTCTTTTAAACGGGGTTCATGTTTATGAGTGCTGGAAAAAAGTTATGTATGTCACCGGAAAATAGCAAGAATCGTAAGTTGATCAATTTCCGAGCGTGTAAAACCCACGTAACGGGAAATAGATCTTATATCTCATAATCGTTCTCAAACAGTAGTATCCAGACCGAACCCTCCTCTCCTTAATTAAGCCTGCTCTATCGTCTTCATTAGTTTAATTAAAGCCTCTTTCGGCCGTGATGCGATACGTTGTATTATCCTCCGTTGTACTAATAAGTATATTATTTTTTTCATACTTGAGATTATTAAGTTATTCGGATAATGAAATTGTTTCTGCAGAAAGATTAATTTAGAAGTAAATATATGTATGTAGGATGTAATGGATCTATCATCTTTTCGCTTCAAGCCACTCTCACCTGCCCGTGGCGCATTCTACCGAATAACAAACGAGGCTCTGGCAACCGACTGGTGGCGGTATAACTATCAAAATTGCAGGGTAGCTAAATACCATCATCATATGACGGGCACCATCATCACCGGAGCTAGGAGCTTCGCTCTGTGAACGCCAACGCCTGCCTAGCGTGGCGATTACGGGTAAAGCCTCCAAAACTACGGGTCGCTAGGTAAGTAAAGTACTAATAATAAATTAAAAATATTACCAACACATCACATCAGCCGCAGAACCGATAACCGTTGGGGTAAACGAGTTCTGGAGTGGAGACCGCGTCTCGGCAAACGTAGTGTAGGACGCCCTCAGGCCAGGAGGAGTGACGATTTGTGGATCAGTGGACCAGGATCGCTCAAAGTGGCGAGCATTGGGAGAGGCCTATGTCCAGCAGTGGTCTGATACGGGCTGATAATGATGATAATAGGCCTGTCGCCGTAAAAAATGTAATTAGTCCGTCTTTTATATTGTTCAAAAATAAGGGACACGTATATTATTTTCATTTGTAAATTACACCTAAAATGACAAAGATATAGCCCGTTAAAGTTACTCGTGACGTCAAAGAGTGGGAGTTTTTTCGCCACTAAGTGACGTCAAAGACCCCCACTCATAAAATTTAATGCCATGTATATTTGTTAATTAAAAAAGGAAAAGTACGTGTCCAATGTATTTTTATAATCTAAAATACGGACTAAAAATAAAATGTTATTATTTTGACCCTGGAAACATCCCAACCAAAACATGCCCGCCAAACATCTCGCGATTACACATTACTGCAGCGAAAACTTAAATTGTTACAACAGGGATGAGTTACTGATTTCACAAAAGGGCCTCCATTTTCCCCTTGGTGCCTAATAACTGAAATATTTCCAGCGCGGATGGCCATTTTGTAATGTTGATTGCGTTTAACGACCGCCATTAAATACTTGCGAAATACTGCAGCCGTATCTCGTTACATGTAGCAGTGACTTTAATATCGTCACTCGAATATAATTGTCGTGAAATTTTAATTACTTTTGGACTTTTTGTTTAGTGACGTACCTATTCTTAAAAATTTTAGAAATCTAAGTTTGTAAGAGAGAGTTGGGTTTTCTTTTTATATTTCTAGCAGGCCCCTAAATAGTATAAAAGAAAGTTTCTTTTGTCTATGTATCCCTATGTATGCTTAAATCTTTAAGGGGCAGCGCAGACGACAGACTATCCGTGACGCACTTTTATGCAGTAACGCACACGACGTGCAAAAATCTATCGCGGATATTTCACAGACTCAACACACACGACGCACATCTTCGATCATTCTGTCGGCAGACCTAGACGCTCTTTTTAAATGTCTCAAACGCAGACTCTATCGCACAAAAAGTGTGCCGTCTGCGCTGCCCCTTACACTACGCAATAGATTTTGATGTGTTTTTTTTAAATTACAGAGTTTATTTTTATCAGTCTAAATACGATACCGTAGTCTACGATGGAACGCGCTCACCCAGCAAAAATCGGTTCACACTCGCCTTAAACATAGGAAGACAGTCTTTCTCTCTCGGGGAACTAGGAGTCCGGCAAAGACTTCTGTAGTTTATCCGTTCGCATTATACTCTTTATAATGCGAACGGATAAACTACGGAAGTCTTTGCAAAACGCGCTGAAACAGGGTGATTGTAATAAGAGGAAGGCCTATAATCTACAATGCATAATATATAAGAGAAACACTGATCATTGTGGAGATTTTTTTTATGACGGCGGGGTCAAACGGGCCTGAGGGTCACCTGATGGTAAGTGATCACTTAAGCCCATAGACACCGCAACACCAGGGGAGTCACAGGTGCGTTGCCGGCCTTTGAGAAATCTATAGGCTCGCTTTTTGAAGGTCCCTAAATCATATCCACTCGGAAAAATTGCAGCAGGAAGCTGATTCCAAAGACCGGTTGCACGAGGCAGAAAATTGCGCGCAAAACGCACCGTGGAAGACCTCCAACTATCAAGATGATAAGGATGAAATCTAGAATTGGTGCGAGATGTACGATGATGAAAAATAGCAGCCGGTACCAGATCAAACAATTCCTCCGAACACTCGCCGTGATATTTATTTATTTATTTATTTATTAAGAAAACCAACAGCTTTATGTTAATAGTACATGGTACAAGGATATACATCACTAATATCAAAGCCAATTACAGGTTTCCCTTAATTAACAATGTACAGTGTTAATGTCGGTAGGTAAGTCTATACAATATTTAAAGTGATTTATAAATGCGTAAATCGAAGACAATTAATGCTAACAAACTAATTTTACGCCAATATTTCTTTGATGAAATATTCTATCGATAACAAAACAAATAAAACCTGCCAATAATACCATAAATCTATTTATGTATAAGTACTTTGGTTTTGTGCAACAAAAAACTATCTACCTATTAAAACAACAACTCGTGAGAGCCGCAACGGGCCGCGCACCAAAAATCGAGCCGCACTATCAACACTCTAACCATTTTAGCGAAAACTTACAATAATAACGCATTATATTATAATATGTGGTAGTCATGTTTTGTATTAATAAATAATCTATATTATAATTTGAACTTGTGTTTGAACAAGAAGTGTAATAATCCCGACTAATATTATGAATGTAAAAGTAATTTCGTGTAGGTATCTATGTGTCCGCATTAGTGGAAGTAAATGTTTGATAAAAAGTTAAATTTCTCAGAGGGGCCAATAGACAAATCGCACTTAGCGAGCGAATGGGTAATTATCATCCTGATCACTAAGTGGGACTAACATCTGATCGATCCCTTATTAGGGTACTAATCTTTTTTTTAAATAAAGCCTTAGAACCGATGAATAAGTCAATGTCATTAAATTTACGATTATAATTTCGAGGTAATCTAGCAAGGACAGAATTTGCTCCGTAATTAGTGTGACGCTGTGGCACGCTTAGCAATGGCGTTTGGCGCGTGCGCCGCTTTGGTGTACAGTACGCTATGGCATTGACCAGATCTGGGCAATCGACTCGGCCGCGGATCACATCAAATAGGAAACACACATCGAGTAAGTCTCGTCTCTCTGCCAATGTTAGTAGACCATACCAGTGGCATGCGCTCCGATAGGAGTCGTGCGACAATCGACGTCGGTACGATACGTGCTTAATGAAGATTTTCTGTAATCGCTCTAGACGATCAATATGAGTCATATACTGAGGCGACCAAACTGGACTAGCATACTCAAGCAAACTGCGAACGTAGGAGATGTACAATACCATTAGAGAACCAACATTTTTGAAATTTTTACATGTGCGTAAAACGAATCCCAAACTTTTGTATGCTTTTTTTGCAATTAAGTTAATGTGATCTGCTAAAATCATCTTGCTGTCCAAATATACACCTAGGTCTCGAATAAGGTCAACTTTTTCAATTGGGGTGCTGTTAAAATTATAACCGTGTGATATGGGATTCTTTTTACGCGTAAACGATATGTATTGACATTTTCTTGCATTTACCGTTATGTGGTTATCACTGTAATATTTATACAAAATATCCAATTCGGATTGTAGAGCAAGACAGTCATCTTTATTCTGGATTTTTAGATACACTTTTTTATCATCCGCGTACAGTAGGTGTTTCGGATTAGTAAAACATTTATATATATCGTAAATATACGCATTGTAAAAGAGTGGGCCCAAGTGCGAACCTTGTGGAACCCCAGTGGGGATATCTATAAAATCAGAGCGGAAACCCCCAATAACTACAGCTTGTGATCGTCTACTAAGGTACGACTGGATCCATCTCAGAAGATCCCCGTGAATGCCGAGTTTTCCTAATTTATGAAGAAGCAAGGAGTGGTCTACCCGGTCAAACGCTTTTTCGAAGTCAGTGTAGACCACATCTACTTGCCCTCCGTGTTCTACGTTTTTAAGTATATATTCTGTAAAACAAGCCAAATTAGTGACAGTCGACCGTTTCTTGAGAAAGCCATGTTGGCTATCGGGTATTTCTTTAGCTATAACGGGATAAATTATGTCAAATACGATCTTTTCAAATACTTTGCCTACTGTGTTGAGGATTGAGATACCCCTATAATTTTCTACGTTCGTTTTGGACCCTTTTTTGTGAATAGGCACTATAAGGGCTCTTTTCCATATGTCTGGGAAAACGGCCTCTTTCAGAGACTTATTAAAAATTAAAGTAATGGGTACAGCCAACGCTTTAGCGCATTTGGCCCAAAAAATTGGAGGAATACCGTCACTTCCCGCACCCTTGTCGATATCCAATGCTTTAAGATAACTTTCTACTGTAAGTTCATTAACCAGTATATGAGAAATAACGTCTATGGGTGGTCCATAGGAATTGTCTGAGTAGTGTACGGAAGATGGAGTGCCAAAGACACTCTGAAAGAACTGACCAAAAGCATCACATACTGACTTCCCATCAGAATAACTTATACCTTGATATGTTATTGTTTTGGGATAATTGGACCCGCCACGCAGTGACTTCACAAATGACCAAAATACTTTAGGGTTCCTTTGCAAAGCATTCTCGGTATTGGCGATGTAGCCCTCGTAGCATAAACGCTGTACTCGTTTTTGTCTTGCCCGTAGTAAACAAAACTCATCGTAGTCTAATCTGTTACTGAACTTTTTCCAACGCTTATGGGCTTTTGATTTTTCATTAATTAATTTGATATATACGGTAGAAAACGCACAAAGACGCAACATCCCTGCGCAAAGATAAAGGGTCTAGTTTCTCTGAAAGTTCTTGGTCGTCAATGATTCGAGCCGCTCTTCGCTGGATACGGTCAAAAGGAAGAAGTTGATACTGAGGTGCCCCGGCCCACAGATGAGAACAATATTCCATGTGAGGTCGCACCTGTGCCTTGTACAGTTGAAGACGGTGGGCTGGTGTGAAATATTGTCTCGCTCTGCTAAGAACACCCAGCTTCTTGGAGGCCAGGGTTAGAAAAGAAGAAGATTTTAAAAGAGAGTTGGGGTTTTCTTTTATATTTCTAGCAGGCCCCTAAATAAGTAGTATAAAACAAAGTTGCTTTTGTCTATATGCCCCTACGTATGCTTAAATCTTTAACAGCACGCAATGGATTTTGATGTGTTTTTTTTAAATGAGAGAGTTTATTTTTATTAGTCTAAATGGGTTTGCGCTTAACTGCGATTCGCCTGATTGTATGCGATACCGTAGTCTACGATGGAACGCGCCTCACCCAGCAAAAACCGGTTCACTTGAACATCGGAAGACTAGTAGTAGTATTTATAGTCTATCTTTCTCGGGGAACAAGAAGTCCGGCAAAGAGTTCCGTAGTTTATCCGTTCGCATTATAAAGAGGCAAAATGCGCCGAAACAGGGTGATTGTAATGAAGTAATAGAAAGGCTTATAATGTACAATGCATGATATATTATATAAAGCTCGATTACCACTGACTGACTGACTCACTGATCAGGGGTATTTTTCGGGTAGTTGGGGGTGCTTTTGGGTGAAATGTTTATTTAGGGGTATTTAATTTTTTAATCAAAGCAGCTTTACGGGGAGAAAATAAAAAAAATCCAAGATGGCGGCGGTTTTTCGCGAAAAAAAAAAATTAAAATGTATGGAATGACCGTGGTGCGCATATTGTCTTTGAATTGTCTATGGCAGATGTGAACGTCAAAGTTGGAAAAAAATAAAAAAACAAGATGGCCGCGCCGCCATCTTGGATTGAAAATTGGTTTTGGACTCATGTTTGCGTGGTCATAGCGTCGCGGTGTTTACAGATGGCGGCAAGATTTTTTTTCATTATTGCCACAGATATAGTCGAGTGTCGACCGATGACCATAGACTATAGAAAAATAATATGGCGGCGCCGCTGGCGGCCATTTAGTCCCAAGAAAAATTTTTGCGTTTTTCAAATTGATTTTCCATACTGTTGGCAACACTGTATCGATTCAGGTAGTATGGGGCGGTGGTAGGATATTTATCGGTCTATTGGTAGGTATTTTAATTTCTACCAAATTGATGGTAGTTTTTGGCTCAGGACCCCAAATAGGGGTGGAAAATTTTTGACGTGTATCCGATTTTCGAGTATGCAGTTTTATGGCAACCTCGGCTGGTATTGGCCACAGGGTAGTTTTGAAGAAAAATTCTGGCAACACTGGTTCGGGCGGGGAAAAATGTGTTTTCGCAGTAGTCATTTTCCAAAGTCTCTCTGGGTCCGGGGTATCGATTAAAAAAAAAAGTGAAAATTGGCTCTGGTCCGGTATATAGTCTAGAATACAGGAAAAATACGGCCAAGTCAATATCCAAGATGGCGGTGGCGCTGGCGGCCATTTTGTAAAAAAGTTTGGTTTTCGAAAATTTCAAAATGGATTTTCAGTGTGATGGCAACAATTTACAGAATTCCAATGTACTGGTCGGTTATCAGTTGGGTCATTGTGTGTTGCCAGGTATAAAAATATTTTTGACTTTTTCAATAGTTTTTGAGATATGGCCCAAAAAGGTCAGAAGTAGAAGGACCAACATTTTAAATAAAAAGTTGCCATGTGCTCACAGGCTTGGCCAATTAGAATGACATTTGACCATTTTTATCTTGGTGGCCTGGCAACACTCGGCACGGCGGGGAGAAGAAATTTTTTGGCAATGCCTTTTTCGCCGAGCTGTCTGGCCGCCAGGACGCTTGGCAGAAAAAAAGTAAAAATGCCAATCGACGCCATATATAGTGTAGTATATGGGAAAAATCTGAAACGTCAAACTTTCAAGATGGCGGCCGCGCTGGAGGCCATTTTGTGAAAAAATTGCGTTTTCAAAAGTTAAAAAATGGATTTTTGGGTAGATGGCAACATTTGAGCGGGGTGCAAAGTACTAGGCCAATGTGTGTATGGTGATAAAGTATTGCCAGGTAAAAAAATAATTCTGGTATTTTTGGTAGTTTTTGAGAAATGCCCCGAAAAAGTCGAAAATAGAAATAATGACATTTCGCAAAAATTATTCCCAGGAGCATAGAGATGGGGCCCATTAAAATGACATTTGACTATTTTTATCTCCGTCATCTGGCAACACTGGGATGGACGGTGGCTCAAACTTTTTTCAAAGGGGTCCCTTCGAGGGGCCCTGGTCGCTCACTTTGTATGACGCGAAAAAAAACTGTGAATGCCATTTGGTGTGTAATATAGTTGTTACTAAGCTCTGGGAACTAAAAGTTAGAAAAACAAAATGGCGGATGCACAGGCGGCCATTTTGTAAAAAAGTTAGGTTTTCGAAAATTTCAAAGTGGCTTTTGGGGCAGAAGGGTGCCTCTGAGAAGAAAAAGTCCAGGGGCTCTTTTGAAGGTCTCCTAATTATCTATTAATTGATGTAAAAAATTACCCCAATTTTAGGGTATTTTCCGAGATTTACCCCGAAACGTAAATTCGCGAAATCTTGAAAACCAAGTATGAGGTCCTGTCAAAAATGATCCACAGATTACGTAGAAGCCCCAAAAAGCCCCATAAATCCACCAGGAAGAAAAAAAAAGGCAACTCGAAAATCACGATTTCCCATACAAGTGACGAACATACTTACGATACTTGATATGACGAACATACTTACGTTACTGTGTAAGAATACTTGTATGGGAACGTGAAGTATAACGTGACTAACATTCTTATGGTACCTACTATGACATGCGAGACCGAAGGTCGAGCCCTGCGTAGGGCGAAGCCCGGAGCAGCGCCCCAAGGAGCATGCACCCACTAATTAAAAAAAAAGCTTTGCGAGGCCGGAGGCCGAGCGAGCCGACCCAACAACGCCGCGGAGGGCGAAGCCCGGAGCGGCTGGCGCCCCAAGGAGCCCCCACACAAAACCAAATCAACAAGTCGCAAAAAAGCCCACCGCGCCTGCCCACGCGGACGGTACAACCCAGAAAAGTAATTTCGCGAGGCCGCAGGCCGAGCTGCGTATCGCGAGGCCGCAGGCCGAGCTCCGCGTAGGGCGAAGCCCGGAGCGTCCAGCGTCGCAGACCTAGCTTGAGCACGCACGCGCGAAGAGCGTGCGGCGAAAGCTAGTCTATCTATAATATATAAAGCTAAATTACCACTCACTCACTCACTGACTCATCAGGGGTTTTTTTCGGGTTGAAGGGGGTTGAATTCGTTTTTTCTTTGTATGGGGGGGTGGTGTATTTTTTTAATCAATCCAGCTTTTTTTATTTTTTTTTCTAAAAATCCAAGATGGCGGCCGTTTTTCGAAAAAAAAGTTTAAAAAAATGTATAGAATGCCCAAGCGGCGCATAGTGTGTTCGAATTGTCTATGGAAAAAAGAAACGTCAAAGTTAGAAAAAAATTAAAAAAAAACATGTCCGCGCCGCCATCTTGGATTGAAAATTGGTTTTGGACCCATGTTTGCGTGGTCGTACTGTCGCGGTGCGCAGAGATAACGGCAAACTTTCTTTAGAATATCGCCACAGGTATAGTCGACTGTCTACCGGTGACCATAGATTATAGAAAAACAATATGGCGGCGCCGCTGGCGGCCATTTTGTTCCGTGAATTTTTTTTCCATTTTCAAACTGATTTTTCTCACTGATGGCAACCCTAAATCGATTCAGTTAGTAGCTGGCGGTGGTAGGATATTTATCGGTCTATTGGTAGATTTTCTAATTTCTACCAAATTCATGGTAGTTTTTGGCACAGGGCCCTAAATATGAGTGGAAAAATTTTGATTTGTATCCGAATTCTGAATATGCAGATTTATGGCAACCCCGGCTGGTTTTGGCCTCAGATTAATTTTAAAGAAAAATTCTGGTAACACTGGCTTTGGCGGACAAAATCATTTTTTGGCAGACCCTTTTTCGGCTTGTAGTTTGAGCATTCCGGCAAATGGCAGAAAAAAAGTAAAAATGCCAAACGTTGCCATATATGGTCAGGTATATGGAAAAATTCCGATTTTTTCGATTTTCAAGATGGCGTCGGCGCTGGCGGCCATTTTGTGAAAAAGTTTAGTTTTCGAAAATTTCAAAATGGATTTTCAGTGTGATGGCTACATTTTACAGAATTACAATGTACGGGTCAGTTATTTGATGGGTCATTGTGTGTTGCCAGGTATAAAAATATTTTTGACTTTTTTGACAGTTTTCGAGATATAGCCCAAAAAGGTCGAAAATAGAAAGACCAAGATTTTAAATAAAAAGTTGCCATGTGCTTACAGGCTTGGCCCATTAGAATGACATTTGACCATTTTTATCATGGTGGCCTGGCAACACTCGGTACGGCGGGGAAAAGAAATTTTTTGGCAATGCCTTTTTTGCCGAGTTGTCTGGCCGCCAAGATGCTTGGCAGAAAAAAAGTAAAAATGCCAATCGACGTCATATATAGTGTAGTATATGGGAAAAATATGAAATGACAGACTTTCAAGATGGCGGCTGCGCTGGCGGCCATTTTGTGGAAAAATCGCGTTTTCGAAAGTTAAAAAATTAATTTTCGGGTAGATGGCAACATTTGAGCGGGGTGCAATGTACTAGGCTAATGTGTGTATGGTCATAGAGTATTGCCAGGTAAAAAAATAATTTCGGCATTTTTGGTAGTTTTTGAGAAATGCCCCGAAAAAGTCGAAAATAGAAATAACGACATTTCGCAAAAATTATTCCCAGGAGCATAGAGATGGGGCCCATTAAAATGACATTTGACTATTTTTATGTCCATCATCTGGCAACACTAGGATGGACGGTGGCTCAAACTTTTTTCAAAGGGGTCCCTTCGAGGTGCCCTGGTCGCCTACTTTGTATGACGCGAAAAAAAAGTGTGAATGCCATTTAGTGTGCAATATAGTTATTACTAACTCATGTGTACCAAAAGTTGAAAAAACAAAATGGCGGATGGGCAGGCGGCCATTTTGTAAAAAAGTTAGGTTTTCGAAAAATTCAAAGTGATTTTAGGGGTAGAAGGGTGCGTCTGAGAAAAGAAAGTCCGGGGGCTCTTATGGAGGTCTCTTAATTACCTATAAACTGGTATAAAAATTTACCCCATTTTTAGGGTAATTTCTGAGATTTACCCCGGAACGTAAATTCGCGATATTTTAAAAACTAAGTATGAGGTCCTGTCAAAAATGGTCCACAGACTCCATTGAGGCCCCAAATGACCTCATAAATCCAGCAGGAATAAAAAAAAGGCCAACTCAAAAATCACGATTTCCCATACAAGTGACGAACATTCTTACATAATATATGACGAACATACTTACGTTACTGAAGGTGACTAACATACTTGCGTTACTGGAGGTGACGAACATACTTACGTTACTGGAGGTGACGAACATACTTACGATACTTGATGTGACGAACATACTTACGATACTTGGTGTGACGAACATACATACGATATTTGATTAAATTACCACTGACTGACTCACTGACTGATCAGGGGTGTTTTTCGGGTGGAAAGAGTTTGTCTATGGTCGGGATGTTACCTTAAAGGTACCTACATTTTTAATCAAAACAGGTTTTTGAAAAAAAAATCCAAAAAAAACAAGATGGCGGCGGATTTTCGCAAAAAAAAAAGTTTAAAATGTATAGAATGACCGAGCGGCGCATACTGTCTTCGAATTGTCTATGAAAGTTGTAAACGTCAAAGTTAAGAAAAAATAAAAAAACAAGATGGCCGCGCCGCCATCTTGGATTGAAAATTGGTTTTGGACTCATGTTTGCGTGGTCATAGCGTCGCGGTGTTTACAGATAGCGGCAAGATTTTTTTTTATTTTCGTCACAGATATAGTCGAGTGTCGACCGGTGACCATAGACTAAAGAAAAACAATATGGCGGCGCCGCTGGCGGCCATTTTGTCCCAAGAAAATTTTTTGCGTTTTTCAAATTGATTTTTCATACTGTTGGCAACACTGGATCGATTCGGTTAGTATTGGGCAGTGGTAGGATATTTATCAGTCTATTGGTAGGTTTTATAATTTCTACCAAGTTGATGGTAGTTTTTGGCCCAGGGCTCCAAACATGAGTGGAAAAATTTTGACGTATATCCAATTTTCGAGTATGCAGATTTATGGCAACCCCGGCTGATATTGGCCACAGGGTAGTTTTGGAGAAAAATTCTGGCAACACTGGTTTTGACGGGCAAAAACAATTTTGAGCAGTAGTCATTTTCCAGAAGTTCTGTGGATCCAAGGATGCACTTAAGAAAAAAAATAAAAATTGTCTATGCTCCAGTATATAGTCTAGAATACAGGAAAAATATAGACTTTTGGATATCCAAGATGGTGGCGGCGCAGGCGGCCATTTTGTAAAAAAGTTTGGTTTTCGAAAATTTAAAAATGGATTTTCAATGTGATGGCAACATTTTACAGAATTGCAATGTACCGGTCGGTTATCCGTTAGGTTATTGTGTGTTGCCAGGTATAAAAATATTTTTGACATTTTTGATAGTTTTTGAGATATTGTCCAAAAAGGTCGAAAGTAGAAGGACCAGCATTTTAAATAAAAAGTTGCCATGTACTTAAAAGTTTAGCCCATTAGAATGACATTTGATCATTCTTATCTTGGTGGCCTGGCAACACTCGGCACGGCGGGGAAAACAATTTTTTTGACAATGCCATTTTTGGCTTATACTTTGAGCATTCCGGCAAATGGCAGAAAAAAAGTAAAAATGCCATCCGTTGCCATATATGGTCAGGTATATGGGAAAATTCCGATTTTTTCGATTTTCAAGATGGCGTCGGCGCTGGCGGCCATTTTGTGAAAAAGTTTGGTTTTGGAAAATTTCAAAATGAATTTTCAGTGTGATGGCAACATTTTACAGAATTGCAATATACTGGTCGGTTATCCTTTAGATTATTATGTGTTGCCAGGTGTAAAAATATTTTTGGCTTTTTTGATAGTTTTTGAGATATGGTCCAAAAAGGTCGAAAGTAGAAGGACCAAAATTTTAAATAAAAAATTGCCATGTACTTATAGGTTTGACCCATTAAAATGACATTTGACTATTTTTATCTTGGTGGCCTGGCAACACTCGGCGCGGCGGGGCAACAAATTTTTTGGCAATGCCTTTTTCGGGGAGCTAACTGGCCGCCAAGATGCTTGGCAGGAAAAAAGTAAAAATGCCAATCGACGTCATATCGCACCCCCCGGCGAATAAAGCGGTTATCGACGATTACCACTTTTTTAATGTTTTTTGATTTTTGGCCTCTATGTGACCTAACCCATCGCCTGAATTTTTTTCATATTTTTAAATGCAATATTATTAGAATTATACTACACAACCACTTTTTTCTACGAAACATAATGTGAAGATATTAGACGAGAATAAAGTAGAAATCAAATATTACCGTACAAAACTTCACTAGTCTAGTCCGCATTGATTCAATGCGACATTATTCGGGATAGTCCTCCCAAGCGCAAAATCAGTATTCGATTTTACCACTTTATTCGGGTGAAAAATTTACGGCGCGTAAGCTGTAATAGGTTGTTACTACTCAGGTTTGTAAACGGGTGAATCGTAAATTGAAGTTATGCTATTCTTCTTGTTATAAAATAATGATTATGGAGTCGTAATAATATATTACTGCATTAAATTCAATTTCATAATGCTGTATTAAAATATTGCGTTCGAAAATTAATACGTTATTTGTACGTATTGCAATAAAAAAAACATTACGTTTTTACTTTCATACACATAGCCATACCTACACTCATCATCATCATCAGCCTATCGCAGTCCACTGCTGGACATAGGCCTCTCCAGTGGTTCGCCACTCAGGGCCAACATCTGGAGGATATACCCATAATCGCCACGCTGGGCAGGCGGGTTGACGATCGCAGGGCGTAGCTTCTCGCTCCGGTGACGCTGCCACCCATCATCGGGCCGTAGCATTACTTTAGTTTGACTGGCTCGGCGGCTCAATTGGTAGTGACCCCTGCCTTCTGAACCAAGGGTCGTGGGTTCAATTCCCACCCGGGACAAATATTCGTGTGATGAACACTTGTGTTTGTTCCGTGTCTGGGTGTTTATATTTGTATTTAAGTATGTATTTGTGGTACCTTCGTTGTTCTGATACCCATAACACAAGTGCTTAAGCTACTTACTTTGGGATCGGAGCAATGTGTGTGATATTGTCTGATATTATATTATTGTCTGATATTTACCCCTTCAATTGTGATGGTTATACCGCCACCAGTCGGTTGCCAGCGCCTCGTTCGTCATTCGGCAGGATGCACCACGAGCAGGTGAGCTTGGCTTGGAGCATGGAGAGAAAAGATGATGGGTCGCTCCCATACATTCCCATACACTTCTTTAACACTATCTAGTAAAAATTTTATTTCAATGTCCGAAGGAGTTTGGGTCATTTTGTATGGACATTGGCGTCGTTTTTTTAGCCGCCATCGTTCATTTTTATATTGTGTAGCACTATCCTTAACTGACAAATTAATGAAATAAGATTTTCTGTAAGTAATATTGGAGCGAAGATAATGGCATTTCAATTTTAGGACAACGCCTGAAGGAAAAGTGCTCTTAATATTTGAGCTAGAGGATTTGTGACAAAAAAAAATATTTCTTTTTTAAAAAGAAAAATACTGCATAATGTAAATTATTTTAGAAAATTCGTTTGCCACACTCAGGAATCAAATGTGCTCAATTCTGGAAAAACATAGCGTTTTATTTTCATTTGAAAGGATCATTATAAGGATCAAAAGTCACCCTAACATACGTTCCGAAATGTGGACACTTACGCGAAGACTATTCCACAAGTTTTTTAGTCCCTCAACGCGCTATGGAAAGACCAATGCTTATCCTGTTGAAAGATTGGCACTATGAGGTCGATTTATTTGCTGACACCTTACAACATCTCTTTTATAAATTTTGGATTATGTTGAATGAGAATGCAACGGATTGACATTTATTTGATTTGATATGACATTATTTGACATTTTATTTTATTTTAATAGAGTAACATGTTCTGTATTAATTATTGTTAATTATGATGGATTATTATTATTTATTTTATGTACTAACTTTTGACTTGACCATGATTTAAACAAAATAGATTTTTTCGTATGATGTACCTACCTACCTATTAGAAATTTTATTGTTCTAATAATTTATTGCATTACCTAATTGTATACTAACTAATTGATATGTAATTGCCTTTGAAACTTATTGCGCTTTGGAGAATTTCTGTTAGCTTAAAAAATGTTTGCAAATAAATAAATAGGAAACGAAACGAACATAATACGTGGCAGTGGGCTGACCATATCTATCCATATCTATCCAACAATAGGTGGAGCAGACGATTTAGGACGCCCCGCAATCCATGGGCTGATAATCTTAAAAGAACTGCTGGCATTGGCTGAACAGAAACACGCCCGGGATAAAGAATTGTGGCGCGAATTATAGGAGGCCTACGTTCAATAATGGACGAAGCAAGGCTGTTGATTGACTACATTACTAATTACTTTTTTTCCAAGCCGGTAGTTCTTTTGGAGGTGGAAGACTGGCTGGTTATACGCTTCGCATAAATCTGACCCGAAAATGAGGATACTAGAGCCACATTAACACGCCATTTTACCAAAGACTTGCCAGAATTCAGCATCGACAAAATCGAGATCGCTCTTGGGCAGCTTAAAGATGGAAAAGCCCCTGGAGAGGATGCCGTCACAACAAAGCTTGTAAAACCGGAAGATAAACCCGTACTGAGGGAGCTCCAAAACTTTTTAACGCTTGAATGGAGAACTCCAAACGCGTGGCTAAGAAGTGTGCTTGTCCTGTTCTTTAAAAAGGGAGACGAAACAGACCTATTTCCCTTCTAAGCCTTGTCTATAAGCTGTTTTCAAAAGTGATCACAAACCGTTTTGTGCGAATACTTGATGAATTCCAACCGCCGAAACATGCTGGGTTTCGGAGCGGATACGACACCATAGACCACATCCACACAGTGCTGTACAGAAGACAGAAGAGTATAATCAGCCCTGTATCTTGCATTCGTGGATTATGAGAAAGCCTTTGACTTCGGTTGAAATCTGGTCTATTCTGGAGTCCCTGCAGCGATGCCACGTAGATTGGCATCCATACATGCAGTGATGAGACAGTAACAGTGATCTATGAAGCCGCCACTATGTGCAATGTGCATCCAATTACAGAATTAGTATACAAGGCCTATACCGTTGCATCTAGGAATGGGATCAAGTCAAAAGTTGTTCACTAATGTAATGGAGGATGTGTTCAAAACGCTGAACTGGAAAGGACCTGTCATCAACATAAACAGCATAGTCATAATGGCAGAATCGCTGCAGGACTTACAAGAAATACTGAATGAACTGACTGACTCCTTTGCGCGCATCGGCATACGGATAAACTTGGACAAAACCAAGGTCATGTTCAATGAACATGCTCTACCGGAACTCAAAGTTGTTCAAAAATATGTAGGTATACCTCGGGCAGACATTGCAGTTAGGTGGAACCAGCTTTGAGGACGAGGTGATTAGGAATAGTCAGGCTTCAGATGGTCGATCCCACAGTGCCTAAAGACGAAAGTCTTTAATCAGTGCGTTCTACCGGTTATGACA
Source organism: Conogethes punctiferalis (assembly GCA_031163375.1). Classification (NCBI taxonomy): domain Eukaryota; kingdom Metazoa; phylum Arthropoda; class Insecta; order Lepidoptera; family Crambidae; genus Conogethes; species Conogethes punctiferalis. The sequence continues at coordinate 10,437,662 of CM062102.1, read as the reverse complement.
TACGGAGCTAAAATGTGGACACTTACGGTACGGCTAGTCCACAAGCTAAAGATCGTTCAGCAATCATATGGAAAGGGTTTTGCTCGGGTATCTCTGTCTTATCCGAAATGTGGTGATCTGGCAGAGAACCGAAGTTAGCTAGCAACATCAGCCGCAGAATCAATAACCGTTGAGGTAAACGAGTTCTGGAGTGAGACCGCGTCTCATCAAACGTAGTGTAGGACGCCCTCAAGCCAGGTGGAGTGACGATCTGTGCAGGCCGGCTGGCAAGTGCGCTGGCTGGGTGCGAGAAGCCGAGGATCGATCAAAGTGGCCAACATTTGGAGAGTCCTATGTCCAGCTGTGGACTCATGATGATGACTACTTTTTCAGGGTTTTGAAGCATTGGTAAGACAAGGCTGGGTGGTTATATTTATCTTATTTAACCAGAAACAACTTAATTGAAGTTTTTATTAATGACTAGCTGTGCCAGCGGCGTCGCACGCGTGGATATCGCGTTTTAAAAATAATAGACTTCATAAAATGGTACTTAAAATTTAAGTTACACCTCTAGCAATATATTGGTAAAAACCGCATTTATTTCTATGCAGTAGTTTTGGCGTGATATGCATTCAAACATACAGGTAAAAATTTCCCCCGTTTTCCCAACACTTCCCTTTACTGCTTTGCTCCTATTGATTGTAGCGCGATGAAAAGTATACAATAACCTGCCCAGGAGTATGAAGAATATTTGTACCAAGTTTCGTTAAAATCCGATAGAATTCCTCTTTCGAACATTATAACTTCCGTCAGTGGCCACCAAAATTTAAAACGTCTCCAAAATGACCCAAACCTCGTAAAGTATTTCGATGTGCTGTGGTCTAATCATAGCTTAAAAACATGATTTTGATAGGAATTAGACTTAATGAGAGTTAATTTAGTTGTAATTCATATTTTTTTTATGTTTATTTAATAATAAAATTAAAAAAACACAAATGTAGCAATAACAGCTATATTTTTAATGTTGTTGCATTCACTTGTTACAGTAATGGTTTACGTAGAATGATCCGCGAATATAATAGTATTCAACGCTTACGATATAAACCTATTTTTAATTTCACACGAATAAAGTGGTAAGAAGTTATTACTCTCAATAGAATAGACACCAAAAACTAACGAATACTGTCGCTATGCCTCGTTGCGCGGGCAGTTTTGATAGAAGGCTGCCGAGAAGAAAGTGGTAATGTCACCATACGATAAAAACAATATTATTGTTATGCGGTATTACATATTTTTGAGGTTTTATCTATGAATTTCCCATTAAATTAATTTAGTTTTTAAATATTATGTACAATCAAAAATCTACTTTCAATTAAAGTTAAAAGCATTTATTTGAAAGTTATAGTTTCAGAGATATTCACCGATTTCGGTTTTTTGCTTCTCCTGAAAAATAGCAATTCTGCAATAACCGCTTTATTCGCCGGAGGGTGCGATATATAGTGTAGTATATGGGAAAATCCGAAAAGTCAGACTTTCAAGATGGCGGCTGCGCTGGCGGCCATTTTGTAAAATAGTTAGGTTTTCGAAAAATTCAAAGTGACTTTTGGGGTAGAAGGGTGCGTTTGAGAAAAAAAAGTCCGGGGGCTTTTTTAAAGGTCCTTTGATTGCCTATTAACTGGTGTAAAAATTTACCCCATTTTTAGGGTAATTTCCGAGATTTACCCCGAAACGTAAATTTGCGAAATCTTAAAAACCAAGTATGAGGTCCTGTCAAAAATAGTCCACGGACTCCATTGAGACTCTAAATGACCTCATAAATCAAGCTGGAATAAAATAAAAGCAAACTCAAAAATCACGATTTCCCATACAAGTGACGAACATACTTACGTTACTTGACGTGACGAACATACTTACGATACTTGGTGTGACGAACATACTTACGATACTTGACGTGACGAACATACTTACATTACTTAACGTGACGAACATACTTACATTACTTAACGTGACGAACATTCTTATGGTATCTACTATGACATGCGAGACCGAAGGTCGAGCCCTGCGTAGGGCGAATCCCGGAGCAGTGTACCAAGGAGTATTCACGCACTAATGAAAAAAAAAAACAGTTTGCGACGCCGAAGGCCGAGCGAGCCCACCTTCTTTTAGCTACATTACTGTAATACGCGAGACCGAAGGTCGAGCCCTGCGTAGGGCGAAGCCCGGAGCAGAGGCCCAAAGAGTATTAACCACCACTTATGAAAAAAAAAAACAATGCGAGGCCGCAGGCCGAGCGAGCCCATCCTCCTTTAGTTACGCTACCATAATACGCGAGACCGAAGGTCGAGCCCTGCGTAGGGCGAAGCCCGGAGCAGTGTACTAAGGAGTATTCACGCACTAATGAAAAAAAAAACAGTTTGCGAGGCCGAAGGCCGAGCGAGCCCACCTTCTTATAGTTACATTACTGTAATACGCGAGACCGAAGGTCGAGCCCTGCGTAGGGCGAAGCCCGTAGCGGTGCCCCAAGGAATATTCACCTACTTATGAAAAAAAAACTATGCGAGGCCGCAGGCCGAGCGAGCCCAAGCTCTTTTAGTTACGCTACTGTAACAGGCGAGACCGAAGGTCGAGCCATGCGTAGGGCGTAGCCCGGAGCAGTGTCCCAAGGAGTGTTTACCTACTAATGAAAAAAAAACTATGCGAGGCCGAAGGCCGAGCGAGCCCACCTTCTTTTTACACTACTAAAAGATGCGAGACCGAAGGTCGAGCCCTGCGCAGGGCGAAGCCCGGAGCAGTGTCCCAAGGAGTATTTACCTACTGTTAGCGTTTATTACACACATTAATACATTTTGTACCTTTAAGTTGGTAATACATTGCATAGCTTATTATTTCTCTGATAAAATGGTCTCTCAGTTGAAATCCGGCGTGCGAGTAGGAAATTAAATTAAATAGTCACTCAATTGACATCTGACGTCCAAGCGTATAAAAGGCAGACAAGTTGTCAGTTATCGACATTCTGTTACGAGACGCCGGACCGAACGGACGTATAGAGTGATTTATGTGGATTATGTGCATTATTATGTGGATTACCTGTAAAACAGTAAGTGTTAATAGATTTATATTTTATTGGTAGGATGGTAGGATTGGTAGGATATTGTTAGGATATTGGTAGGATTGGTAGGATTATTGATTGAATTGGTAGGAATTGATAGGAATGTTAATTATGAGGGATTAGGTTAGGATAGGATTAAGGATATTAGGATTTGTATACCAGTGAAGTATTGTATTTGAATGAAAAATAGTGAATAAAGTGATTTAATCTTGAGTATTTTGGTTCTTATTTTCATAAACCCACTCCTTCTGAACTGATGGCCAACAGTTCAGAAGTGGGATCGTAAGAAAATTCTCTTAATTTTCTTTCCACGTCCACAATAACCGAGAATGGGCGAACTTTTTTTTTTCAGCAATAATGTACGGCTTTAAAGTGAATAGCTGTTCAGTTACCACTGGCAAATGGAAGTAAAATCAGTAGTGAATAATAGAATAACTAAAGCGGTACATGTTTGAATATTTTTTTCTTTGACCACGCCCAGTTATTTTATTTTCGTAATAGTCATTTTCTTAGCACAAATAGAACTAAATACTCAATACTTCGTTGCTTGCTGTGTAATATCCTTAATTCCTTAAATAAATAACAGATTAAATTATATTGTTTCACGTATTATGGGAGTCGGGGTAGATTCCTAATTGAAACGGACCTCAATATTATAGACTTGTTGAGTTGTGCGTGCATAGGTTTATTTTTCTATCGCCCAACGTGTATACGATGTACTCTTAACGCAATAACGAATACATGTCGTTGGAGTCTGGGATTAGGGCGTAGCTCTTAAATACCGTTGTTACAGATTTTAAGGTAAAATGTCACATGAATGAATGCCTAACAAGCTAATCTAGAATTATAAAATAAGAATTGAACAGGAGACAACAAAAATTAGTGATAGGTACGTACGTGTGCAAATATTCATTGAGGAATCACATAAGTAAAAGAGCTTGGACAAATTTAACGGTTATCAGTAGTAGTCAAATATATTACAGGATTTGGTAAAGTAATAATAAATGATATATAGGGATATCAATGATCATATATTTGCTAAATATGTATTCACTGGAAAGCTATTTTTAGGTATGGTCATGCAAGAAAAATAAAATGGTTTACTCGTGTTTCTTTAAGTGGATTCGCAATGTATATCATAACTTTTTATGACCGCGTTTCGACGTGTAGTCTGCTAGGCCTTCATTAATGATCTAGTGATTTGGTGATCTAGGTAATCTTGCTCTTTGTGATAGCCATTGGTAATTGTACATGACTCTGTGCGAGATTTAAATCGATATAATACTTAGATCAACAATATGTTGCGGTCAAACGTGTATTGGGCACCGCGGTTAGGATTTTTATTTCTTTGGATAATTCTTTAAGTGATTTACGGGATTGGGGTCTGTAATGTAGACCGGAGCACCCTTCTGTGATACAGGGTTAGTTTGTGAGGCTGATTCCCATAAGGGCAAACTGTGGGATATGATGCTGTGGAAGTGACTGGATTGAATTAGCCTTGAGGTATCGATGTCAGTTCCCTAGTTTTTTTTAATTAGGTAACGTTATGACAACTGAGTCCGCCCGTTGTAACTTGAGAGTTCGCAGTTATCCCTGGAAGGGTCGTGCATTCAGCGGGTTCCGTGTGTTTACTGTTCATGGTTATGTGAGTATTTATTTGACTCACATTCATATTTACATCGTCCCACGGAAGTGAAGTAGGTAGTAGTATAAACTGACCGAAGCCTCGGTTCACAGAAAAATAAAAAAATAAAAAATTGAATTAAAATGAGTCTGAAATTAAATTTGTGTGTGTCCTATATGGACGGATATGCATTGGAATTTACAAGAAAATAATTGTGGTAAACTAATGTAAGACTGTGAGAGAGTATTGTTCGCTTAGTCATATTTTTGCTTGTTTGTTGATGGGATAAGATTAAAACTTAACGCTGGTAAAATGGAAATAGACCTAGGAATCGATGAAATAAAGGAATAATCTTACTTGTTTCATTGGATTTGGATATGACTGGTCTATACACTTGTTAAATATTATTGCAAAATTCTGTGAAACAATAATTATACCACTGCTGAAATTTCCTTACAAATATTTTTGATAAATGAAGTTCATTGAGGGTTTGTAGAATCGCTATTACACAATAAATATGATTTGGAATGGCTAAGAAGACATTCTTTCACATTTGCTTTTGGAGGAGATTGGGCTTAGGGTTTTCGGCTAAGGATTTATCTTGCTCGTTATTCAGGGTAGGTATGTTAGAAAAGTGGGTTTTGGATTGAGTGGCTGCTTCAGCATCGGAATTGGGACGATTGTCACTCTCTTTAGAGATCTTGTGGTAATGAACCGGGGTTCTATGTCCTTTATTACTTTTAGATAAGTACTCGTTATTTGTCTTCGCCACTATACAAGCCTTTTTAAAAGGGGTTTCGTATACTTTTAAACATTATATTCTCATCCTTTGATCTGGCTTGGGTTGCACAAGGTTCGAATAATTTCCTTCTGTTAATAATGTGAATGCCTGGAGTGGCCCAGTCACAAAGATTTGTCTTTCGTCTGCCTTGGCCTATTTCTTAGTAAATACATACATGCAGTATTTGTAAAAGGATTAATTAATTTTAATGGTGTTAGATGGAAAACATTGTCTGTGTGGGATACTTGAGGGATTTTATAATCAATTTTTTCTATATCTCAGTCCGATTTTCAAGGCTAGATCGATGTGCGAGGTTTGCGCCCGTGAAGGCGCCCAGGTGCTGCCATTTGGTCGCTCTGGTTCGGGTTTATAATGTCTATTGCTGTTGACTTACTGATAGGTTTGAGGTAACAGAAAAATTTATATTTTCGGGCCAGTGCGTGATATTCAAGTGGGTTCATCAAAAGGGTCAGGGGATATGGATAACATTGGAAATTGGTCGGAGTCTGAGAGAATAGTGGATTCGGATGAATTTTCATTATCGGAGGTCGGGGTCTATATATAGGCAATCATGGTCTACATCATCATTGTGCTGCTCAAGCTCTGAGCATAGCCCGGTGCACTCAACGAAGAGCGATGATATATCACATTATTACGATCTTTTGACTTTGAACCATTTTCAACTGATATCAGTAGCCCGTCTCTGTCTGCGGTGCCCCTAGGGAATGATCTAACCTAATGATTTTGTGATTAGAATAGATATTCATTACTGTATCCTATACGGGTGATTTGGTGGACACTGCTGATGTTGATGATGGTGAACTTGTTGTGCAGTTTAGGGGGTCTCGCATCTGTGAGCGGTCTCTTCCAGACAATCTTGGGGTAGAGGATAGTTAAAAGATGAGGATGAGGTGATCTATCAACTGAGTGAATTACAATTGATGATTGATGAATGTGAACAGCAAGCGACCTTCCCTCCCTTCGAGTATTTAAGGTTGTCTGTTACAGCCACGCTGTAACAGATGAACAGATAGCAGTATTCGGTCCGGACATGCTTTTTGTAGAGTCATAGTACACTTTTTTTTTGGTTCTATAATCAATGGGTTTCGCCGCGCACGCGATGAGAGAAGGGTTTTGACGATTTTTGTTCATATCTTGAATTGAAATGAAAATAGAAGCTTTAATTACATAGATTTAAATAGAGGTACTTATTAATCTCCAAGTAAAATATGGAAAGGTTATGCTAACGCCATATTCGGAGAGTGGATTCTGCCCGGGGGAACCGGCAGGAAACAAGATGTTACTCTTTTTCTATCGGCAATTTTTGTATTACAATGTTTTATTGTTATTATGCACTGCAAAGTTGCGTTTATATAATGCAAAATTCAAACTTGGGTAACTTTAGTGAAATTCTATTATGAATCCCATATTAAAAAAATTATGACCTGTGTATACCAAAGATAGTGTAGCTTCCTAAAGGCTTATAACTGATTAGGTTTTGACAAAAGATTTAACATTTTGTCTGAACGGTATTCTGTCGAATAGGTGAGTTGTGTTCTGTCGAAATATGGCTTGTCGAAATAGAATATTGTCGGAGTACCTAGTGTTTTGTCTGACTAGAAATCTGTCGAATATGTGATTTGTTGAAACAGTGTTCTGTGGAATCATCGTACGTCCGAAGAGACTTCTAGTTGAAATAGTGTTTTCGAAATTCAGGATACGATTCATGAAGGAGATATCAAATCGGATCAGTGTTTTTAGGGTCTGTTAGGTGTGTGGGCAAATTTACTCTCTGGCATTAGTGTTGATAAATATGTAAATGCGATACGTAAAGAAATAAAATAACATACTCTTATAGTAGGGACAGGGTTCATAACTTAAGGGTTTTCTTCCCAGGGTATATAGGTGAAATGAGATTATTATTGGGCGTCTGAAATTTTTAGGAGTATATACAGGAACTTTTTGACTCTTTCAAATGTTTTGTTTAAAATGGAATTTTATCCTAACAATACTAGTTTCTTGACCTAGTGTCTTAAAACAACATCTAGTGCTTAGTTTCCAACTACGTCAGATATGAATCGGCAAAAAAAAAAAAAAAATGTTTGAGAAAATTGAACAACGATTGTACACTGAGTAGTGATTCAACGATTCAATTTTGTACTATCTACGTCGTACTATGTCGACAAGAAATGTGTCAATGATGCCTTAAGGAAACAAAATTATTTTTAGGAGAAAACTATATAATTAAGGCGATTTTAGGGATTTTTGAGAAAAGTTTAGGAATAATAAAAATTTTTGGGAGTTGGTACACTAAGTAGTGATTCCATTAGAACTTGGACACTGTTAGTTGATTTTGACACTACAACGACTAGGCAAAACTAAGTACTTGATATGAATTTCAACTTGATAGCTCTACGCGTTCATGAGGAAAAAAAAGAAAAAGTTTATATTTATTAAAAAAATATATATTTTGTAATGTAACTAAAAATTTAAGGTTTTCGGAATATTTCATTCAAGTGTGCTATAAAACGTTGCTTCATGCCAAATTTCAAGATTCTGGGTCGACTGGAAGTACCCTTTAGGTTTTGATTCCCTTGCAAGTGTCAAAAATTTGCGGCATAAACGGCTGTATCTTTTGATTGCGTTGGCTTAGAAGTTTGATTTTTTCACAGCTTCAAGGGACAGTAGACCTGAGTAATTGATATAAATTTCAGCTTCATACCTCCACGCGTTCCTGAGAAAAAGGGTCTCGACAGATGGACGGACGGACGGACAGACGGACAACGAAGTGATCCTATAAGGGTTCAGTTTTTTTTTTACTTTTGAGGTACGGAACCCTAAAAATGGAATACTTTTGCATTCTCAATGTGATTTTTCTGCTTAGTAAGAGCGGGTTAAGTGGCCAGATTCTTAGCTGAACACATACAATGTGATAGCGATATTACTACTTATTTGTCCTATTGAAATCGGATGAATAGAATATTATGTCTTTTGTCAAATAGACTCTCGATACATTAAGTGTCAGTGAGTTGCAGTCATTCTTATGAAATTACCTATTATTTCAATTTTTCATTTCTGTCCGTGCTAGACACTCACTGTGGGTCAGTCCGAGCATTGTAATATTTTAAATGGTTAATGGATTTTGAACATTGAAGGCACTTCATAAGCCTTTTTTTTCCCTATAAGTTATGATCGCACGCTGGCGGGAACAGTTCTGGTTGCATTCACTATGGTGGTCGTTGCAATATGTCGATGAGATGGTTGAGGTGAGAGGCTCTTCAGGGCCAGGGTGTGTTCCTTTTTCTTCGTTTTGGAACTCGTCACAACACCAACAATGTATGAAATGTTTAGCTGAAATAATTGATTTATCCGAAGCGAAGCGAGAAGCGGGCTGCTAGTATTTTATATTCTGTTTTGTATTGATTTTGTAGGACGCGATGTTTTTGATGAATCTTATTCAACACCTGATCTGTCTTTCCTTTACATACTTAAGTTGAAATGCCTATTAGACCAGATGACTGTATACGAAGTGGAGGAAGTTTGAATTACTTTTTACAGCTTTCATGTGTTATAGGTAACCACGGTACAGGTAAAATTGAAACTATAAAAACAAACATTCATTATAAGTAGATATTCAAAGGAGTGGACTGATACAGGCTGATGATGATGAACCTGATGAAGATGCTGATGAAGATGCTGATGATGATGCTGATGATGATGATGATTCAAACGAGTACGGTGCTAAATATAGTATCTATATACGTACATGTAGCCCATGTTTGCAACAATGAATGTGTATTTTACGATAACAATACTAAGCTTTTAAAAGTTTTTCAGATACCCACTACTACGGAAGAAGATGGATATGGATGGACAGTCGAGGGCAAGGAGTGAGGAAGGAATGGAGCCCAGGTAGGGCAGGAATAGAGCCCAGGCAGGGCAGGAGTGGAGTCCAGGTAAAGCAGGACTGGAGCCCAGGTTAGAGGGCATAACTAGAGCCCAGGTTAGAGGGCATAACTAGAGCCCAGGTTAGAGGGCCAAACTAGACTTTACTTGACTGGACTGGAGCGGACTGGACCGGACCGGACAGATGGGACAAGAGGACATCTCAAGAAACTGCTAAGAAGACACCAAGCTGAAACTAAGGCGAAGACTAAGGCGAAGAAGACACCAAGCTGAAACTAAGGCGAAGACTATGGCGAAGAAGACACCAAGCTGAAACTTCTAGTAGCAAGCGTGAGGACCCGCTTCGAACAGGATGGCCGAGCTGTTAGCGTTTATTACACACATTAATACATTTTGTACCTTTAAGTTGGTAATACATTGCATAGCTTATTATTTCTCTGATAAAATGGTCTCTCAGTTGAAATCCGGCGTGCGAGTAGGAAATTAAATTAAATAGTCACTCAATTGACATCTGACGTCCAAGCGTATAAAAGGCAGACAAGTTGTCAGTTATCGACATTCTGTTACGAGACGCCGGACCGAACGGACGTATAGAGTGATTTATGTGGATTATGTGCATTATTATGTGGATTACCTGTAAAACAGTAAGTGTTAATAGATTTATATTTTATTGGTAGGATGGTAGGATTGGTAGGATATTGTTAGGATATTGGTAGGATTGGTAGGATTATTGATTGAATTGGTAGGAATTGATAGGAATGTTAATTATGAGGGATTAGGTTAGGATAGGATTAAGGATATTAGGATTTGTATACCAGTGAAGTATTGTATTTGAATGAAAAATAGTGAATAAAGTGATTTAATCTTGAGTATTTTGGTTCTTATTTTCATAAACCCACTCCTTCTGAACTGATGGCCAACACTACTAATCAAAAAGAAAACTATGCGAGGCCGAAGGCCGAGCGAGCCCACCTTCTTTTTACGCTACTAAAAGATGCGAGACCGAAGGTCGAGCCCTGCGTAGGGCGAAGCCCGGAGCAGTGCCCCAAGAATTGTTCATTCATTAAAAAAAAAATTAGTTTGCGAGGCCGCAGGCCGAGCGAGCCAACCCAAGCCGCCAAAGCAACGCCGCGGAGGGCGAAGCCCGGAGCGGCTGGCGCCCCAAGGAGCCCCCACACAAAACCGAATCAACGAACCATAAAAAAGCCCACCGCGCCCGCCTACGCGGACGGTACAACCCAGAAAAGTAATTTCGCGAGGCCGCAGGCCGAGCTGCGTATCGCGAGGCCGCAGGCCGAGCTCCGCGTAGGGCGAAGCCCGGAGCGTCCAGCGTCGCAGACCTAGCTTGAGCACGCACGCGCGAAGAGCGTGCGGCGAAAGCTAGTATAACTTATATAAGAGAAACACTGATAATTTTAATTTTGAATCAGAGGGGCAAATGGCCCTGAAGGTCACCTGATGGTTAGTGATCACTTCAGCCCATAGACACCGCAACACCAGGGGAGTCACAGGTGCGCTGCCGGCCCGTTAGAAATCTGTAGGCTCGCTTCTTGAAGGTCCCTAGGTCGTATTCATTCGTGAAAATTGCAGCCGAAATCTGATTCCAAAGGAGTTTTTTACCCAAAATGAAGACATACCGTAGCGTATTGTGTATAAAAATAACACTCGAGAGAAACAAGCTATAAAGCTAGTTTTCTACCTGCACTCATATATTAAAACAGCTTTGTAGTTTCCACTATACTCTGGGCGAAATACTCCCGACCCTAATCGAATTACGTCGGAATACGCTGGCCAAAGCATATCGCATTACGTCACTTGATATCATACACTCCATCACTGTCACAGTGATACAGCTATGCGGTACAAAATTGGATACACTCATGCGCCTTTTATGGTAGACGAAATATGAAATATTAATACACATATTTGTTTATGTGGTTTTGAAACAAAAAACGACTAAAGGAAATATCAGGAAACGGGCACCAGCGTTTAGCTGGGTACAAATAAAACCTACTTTGTGATGTTGTCTGATTTTTGTATTTATTTATATTATATTTTATAAAAGTTGCACTATAAACAGGTCTCCCATCGCCTAGTGGAGGGCAAAAGCGTTTGATGGAGGGAAAAGATTGGAGTTCGGACTATAGATTAATGACAATAAAACTCACGACACAAATTTATAGTCTGCACTCAGTTTTTTGACTTTCCACGCAGTAGGGGAGCCCATGAGAGGATTTCTGGATTCAATACAGCGCGGCAGATTAGCATACTTACAGGGGGATACTCTACTGGGTACTACCTGGTACTCCAGGTAGTGAACTCCCACCAAAGATGAACCTTACATAGTTTCTGATTATTTTAACGTTGTTTATGGTTTGACGTTTGTGGATGAACGTCAAACGTATGTTACAGATGTCAGTTGAAGATGACGTTACTGCGCGCGTTCGCCGACGGTCACTTTCGCTCGAGCCGCCATCATGTATACCTCGCAACTGGAAGCTAATCGTTTTGCATCGCGCCTCATGTGTGCCATTTTTGTCATAAAGTAATTAAATAAATAAATAACCCAAGACATGCCACGCTGGGCCACACAGCGGCATCTAGCCCCAAACTAAGCCGAAGCTTGTATTATGGGTACTAGACAACTGATAAACTTACTAAGATACATTTTTTTTGTAAATAAATACACATTATACATAGAAAACACCCAGACCAATACAAACAGACATGTTCATGCACACAAAATGTTTTTAATGTGTGGGGATTGAACCCACGAAACTTGGCTCAGAAGGCAGAGGTCACTACCAATTGAGCCACCGAACCAGTCAAAAAAAATTGTAATTGTATTGTAACATATAAAGTCAAGTAGCTTTTGGTGCTTTTATTTCAATGATCCTGCGATGCATGTGAGTGCCTGCGCTTGAATAATCCCAACAGCATCCCTTTTTTTATGAAATAGGGGTCAGACGAGCAGACGGCTCATCTTATGGTAAGTGATAACCGCCGCCCATGTACATCTGCAACATCAGGAGTTACAGCTGCGCTGCCGGCCTTTAAGAAAGAGGTACACTTTTTTCGTGAAAATTTGAAGGTCGTATCGGTCCCGAAACACCGGTGCCGACAAAGCATTCCACAGTTTAGTTGTCCGACAAATATATTTTCATTGTCAGATTAGGCGAATCCCACCAGGTAATCGTCTAATAGGCCTAATTTGCAAACCGAAATGCAATCGCGCCTGTTTTGATGCCCGATATGGCCGTCACAGTGACACAGTAACTCAATCGCGGCCATTACGCGTAATAGGCCTGGGGCGTGCGCCGCGTCAATCACCGCTCCGGCCTTTGGCCTCAGGCCAAAACTAGGGTAACCTTATGTAATGGTGCCTGGTGGGACATAACTAAAATTAATTTATCATTCATCATCATCATCAGCCTATTGGCAGTCCACTGCTGGACATTAGGCCTCTCCAGCTGCTCGCCACCTAGGGCTAACCTCCGGAGGATATACCCATATTCGTCACGCTGGGCAGGTGGGTTGGCGATCGCAGGGCGTAGCTTCTTGTTCCGGTGACGCTGCTGCCCGTCATCGGGATGTGGTATTTACATCCGCGGGATGAACTGGATTATGGTCCTATTCTAAATCTAGGAATCTCACGGATTAGTCACCTGTCACGGTTTAATTATTTCGGGACAATCCTAAAGTATCCAGACCGCCTGGTCACCCTACAGCGGGCCATTGATAATGCCTATCTACACTACAATTGGTACCAAATGTTTATTGGTATACTCTGCTCCACACGCAATGGTCGAACGTGTTAGAATTAATTAATCACATTTATTTATATGTGGCTTTTCGTTTGTCACTGAAAGTGGCTAATTATGTTGCATAATTAATGGATTGATTGCCTATTTTGACTAATTGTAAATAGTTGGTCATTTGGTGGGATTTGTCAGTCACCACGCTTGGCAGACGAATGAAATTGTGGAAGGCTATTATGTCCAGCAGTGGACGTTTGCAGGATGATGATGATGATGATGTGACTTGAAAAGGATAATAATTACATGGGTTTCTTGTGTGTTTTTCTCTGTAGTATAATGCGATCATCATCATTATCATCAGCCTATGCAGTCCACAGCTGTACATAGGCCTCTCCAGTTGTTAGCCGCTTAGGGCAAAGGTATAGGGCAAATAATGTGGTTAATGTTATTAAAGTACGATCAAGAGTTTTTTTCAATGTGATGATGATGAAGAATACAAATCTCAGAAGGCTGTGAGAATCGACTAAAGGACTTTTTGGGATTTCGGTTTTCATCCGATGGTTTGGTTTACCCGCCTGGCTGGCGAACACTGTACACCTGGTGAAGGAAGCCTTGTTACGCCGTGAAGTGGCCTTGTTCGTATTTCATTTTAGGATTAATCGGGGTATAGCCAGACAGGCCGGTATGGCATAAGAAGAGATAAAAAGTGTTAGATTTAGTTACTATGCCAATGTGGCAACTACTTGGACTTGTGTTTCTCTTTTCATAAGACCACAGGAGGCCGTTAACTATCAAAAAGTTATTGTATTTGGTGTATTCTGTCCGTGAGGTTTCGGACTAATAATAGAACTACCCCATCTCATCCCGTAGGTGTCGTAGAAATCGGCTAAGGGAATATCAGGGAACGGGCAGCTGCGTTTACCTGGGTACAAATAAGCCTACTGCGGTCACCAACCCACCTGCCAAGCGTGGTGGCTAAAGCAATCCCCCCAAATGACAATTGTGATTGGTGGAGGCCTGTCTATATCCAGCAGTGGATTTTCGGAGGCAAAGATGAGGGAGGTGTATAATATATGTACACTGGGTATATCAAGAAACTAAATGTTCATTCGGGAAATTGTCGCTTATAAGCTACCTCGATTTCTGTATTCCAGGACTTTCCCAAAACACTTTTTTTTTTTTTTTTTTTTAAGAGGGGAATGCATTAGGCACCTTCATGCCGTCTCCGGGGGGAGGCGGCATGGTGTGTGGGACTCACACCTCCCAAAAGGGAGGGCATACCCACTAAACCCCCCTGTGTCGCCAGTGGGCAGCAAGTTGCAGGGACACGGGTAGCGCCGAAGCATACGGCCATATCCCTGCCTGCCCTGGCCAGCCGCAGATGATAAGCGGCCGGCACTCCTGGTCCGGAGAGGGCAAATACCCCTGCCCCCGGATCCGGGGAGCAGTAGAGTGCTCCCCGGGCGGACCTCGTGCAACGGTGTGGCTGCACCCACCACACCGTTACGCCCCTATGAGTGGATCGCGCCCCCGCACTCACCACTCGGGGCACGAAGGTTCCCAAAACACCTAAGTTATCTGGTAACCCTACAGGCCATTGATAACACCGATCTGCCGCACTAAACCAGTACAAAATGTTTATTGGGATATTCTGTCCTGTTCAACGTGTTAGAATTAATTAATGACAGTAATTTGTACGTGCTTTAGTGTTTGCTATACATTCTAAAATACAATGTGCCAACCCACAGATACAAACAGGGGACTTTTTTTATAGTGGCTCGACATGGCTTCCCTACGCCTGATGGAAAGCGAAAGAGAAGCCCAAGTCGCTGTGACAACGGGCAAGTAACTGGTCAGTTACCTGTCAGTTGCCACCGCCATGCAAGCCCAACCCTAACCCCCCACAAGCTCCGGGAACCCCACTCACCGGCAGAAACACGACCCAGAGTCATGTGGCTGCGGTATTCTATAGGGTGGAGGTCCTTTTCCGGACGGGCGGCTCAATTCGAGCGAAGATTGGCTATGCCCTATCTCTCTTAAAAAAGAAACTATCATCTTTGTCTCTGCAAGGGGAAACTATCATCTTTTCGCTCCAAGCCACATTCACTTGCCCGTGGTGCATCTTGCCAAATTACAAACGAGGCTCTGGCAAGCGACTGGTGGCGGTTTAACCATCACGATTGAGGGCGTAGCTAAATATCACAGGCCGATGACGGGCAGCAGCGTCACCGGAGCGAGGAGCTACCAGCTCGCCTGGCCAGAGCGCGGCGATTATAGATAAAGGCTCCAGTTGTTTGCCGAAAGCTATTTCCTGCTATATTATTATGGACTGCTATTTCCAATAGTGGACTGTAGTGGAATGATAGTATGTCATCATTTAACCCAAATAACCCAAAACCTAGTTTCTTAGCCCAATGTTTCCTAATTTGTAGCAGTAAAATACTAGCAACCATTTCGGTTCCAGAATTCCAACTATTGGCTTTTCCAAAAAAAGGCACAGATCATATCAAAACACAGCTCACACGCCGCTAACAGTAAATCAAACCAAATTTGTGTAACGAAAATGATACCGTTGACGTTTTCTTTTCTCCTCAGCATTAAAAATGGAGGCAAAGGCATCAGGTTCCATACAGGCTCCTGCAAACACCGGAGCAGTTGCCGTCAATAGCGCAGAAAGGGCTGGATAATAAATAATGAAGTGCTACGGGAAGATTAATGGAAAATCACGGCGGCTCTGCAATTTACTTTAGTTCTAGAGAATTGGGTACGGGTTTGGTGGACGAGCGGAGCGGGCGAGAGAGCGGAACCCGAAGAGACGAGACAATCGTATAGTTCCATCGTACACTACGATATCGCGTACCATAAGGTGAATCGAATAATAAAAAAATCGAATTACAATAATCTTTTTTCTAATAATCTTTTTTTTAACCATTCTGATATTATAGATCTGTAAGTTTGCTATAAATGGACCTAGATTAAAACATAGTACCACCGATATTCTCGCAGGCAAAGCCACGGGCTGCAGCAGCTAAGTTACATTATATATCTCATTCTTTTAACTAAGTCGAGATGGAGATAGAAATCGAGAAGCCCAAGTCACTGTGACAACGGGCAAGTAACTGGTCAGTTATATGTCAGTTGCCACCGCCATGCCGGCTCAAGCCCAACCTCCCACGGGCTCCGGAAACCCTACTCACCAGCAGGAACACGACCCGGAGGTCATTTGGCTGCGGTATTCTATAGGGTGGAGGTCCTTCCCCGGACGGGTAGCTGAATTCGAGCGAAGATTCGCTATGCCCTAAATCTCTTACAATTTAATTCCGCTCCTCTCAACCAACAAGCCCTCACCCGAACATCCTTGTTACCAAGTGCCAAGTCACGATCAGACCATAAAACGGTGTAGGTAACTGGGAAATTTCCCAGCCGGGAAACTTGCCTAAGATTAAATATGTAGCCACCTCAGTCAATATTTACTTGTATTATTTGCCAATATCATTCATGTAGTAAGCGGTGAAGATTGGTGAATCTATAAAAATTGTTAAAGTAATTTATCTAACATTTTACTAATATATCACACAGGCAGGCTCGGTGGCTCATTTGGTAGTGACCTCTGCCCTCTGAGCCAAGGGTCGTGGGTTCGATTCCCGCACAGTACAAACATTTGTGTTCATGAACATGTCTGTTTGTATTGGTCTGGGTGTTTTCTATGTATAATATTGTATTTATTTACAAAAAAAAATGTATTTAAGTAAGTTTATCAGTTGTCTAGTACCCATAGTACAAGCTTCGGCTTAGTTTGGGGCTAGGTGGCGCTGTGTGGCCCAGCGTGGCATGTCTTGGGTTATTTATTTATTTATATTTAAGAGTAGAGGTAGGGCATAGCGAATCTTCGCTCAAATTGTGCTGCCCGTCCGGGGAAGGACTTCCACCCTATAGAATACCGCAGCCAAATGACCTCCGGGTCGTGTTTCTGCTGGTGAGTAGCGTTTCCGGAGCTCGTGGGGGGGTTAGGGTTGGGCCGGCATGGCGGTGGTAACTGACAGGTAACTGACCAGTTACTTGCCCGTTGTCACAGCGATTTGGGCTTCACTTTCGCTTTCCATCAGGCGTAGGGAAGCCATTATGTCGAGCTACTATAAACAAAAGCTACTTACTTTGGGATCGGAGCAATGTATGTGATGTTGTGTGATATTTATTATTAATATCACTTGTATACTATGATTTTACCTAATCTGTTACATATCACATTTATCTGATAATATTTACAGGCAATTTAGGCCCTTAACACGGCCCAACTTTGAACCTATAACCCCGCAACTGGTATGCTTTCACAACGGCATTACATTGAGGTCGTCGTAATAAAGTATGGAGTCTAAACGCAAATACCTACATGTTAGTAAAAGTGACCACGCGTTAAATTATGTGAATTTAAATTACTCATTTGACTTGCCGATTGCATAGATCACGGTGCGTGTACCGTCAGAAATATATGAAGCTGACTGTTAGATGTACCATTGAAATTATAGGCTCGTATCTCTTCGTTACAAGCGGAGATTAAATTTACTTCAACTGGTTAAGTGCTGGTAGTTTTATGTATGGTATGTATAGTCATTTGGGTAAAGTGTTGGGACTAATTCTTTTTTCTTGATGAGATTAGCAGACAAGCAGGTGACCCGTCTGTGCTGTGATGGACTTAGAAGAAAAAAAAACCTACCATAACCAAGTGCGAATAAAACTCGCTATGCCCTACCTCTCTTATGGTCATGTACCTATACTCAGCAAACATTTTTTTATAGTATCTCGACATAATGGCTACCCTACGCCTGATGGAAAGCCAAGGAGAAGCCCAAGTCGCTGTAACAACGCGCAAGTAACTGGTCAGTTACCTGTTAGTTGCTACCGCCATGCCCGGCCCAACCCTAACCCCCCACGAGCTCTGGAAGCCCTACTCACCGGCAGAAACACGACTCGAAGATCATTTGACTGCGGTATTCTACAGGGTGGAGGTCCTTCCCCGGACGGGCCGCTCAATTCGAGTTAATACTCGCTATATAGAACTACGCGTGCAGGCTTGAGATGTCACAAAAATACTGTGCAGTCAATTGGCTCTCGTACTATAAAGCACAGTAAATCTTACTTTTGTCGTACAATTAGGCTGTGGAACTCTCTTCCAGCACACGTGTTCCCTTCCTCTTATAGTGTTGGGTCTTTTAAACGGGGCGTGAAGCGGCACTTATGCAGGCCGTCATAGTGTGATCGATCCACATTGCACTCATGTGTGATGAGGATCGCTTACACTTTTTGGACTTCGTCGTTTGCTTAACATCAGGCAGGACGTGGTCATTTTGACGTGCTATTATAAAATAAAAAAAAATAAAAAAATATCTCTCTTAAAAATTAAAGAACCAGCTTAGAGAGTGCATCATGTACCTATGTTCAGCAAACATAAACATTTATATTACTCAAGCAAGCAAAAGAAAGGCCGTTGTGGCAAAAATTCAGTCAGGAGACTATTGTTGTCAGTCTCACGAGTACTGTTATTGTGTTCATCAGAAGTGATGCATACGTCGACACGATTAAAATGGTCAAGCGCGAGTCGCATCTGCAGACAGCGGAAAGAATTGTGTTGATTTTAAAGTTGAATATCTCGTAATACGGATACCTAAATCAAAAAATCGTCTTAAGAACCTTTCAATGTTTTAAAATATCTATCTAAGGGTACCAGATAATACTAGCGCATACTATGAAAGCAATCTATTAATAGTGTTATTTGTTACGAAAGCAAAACAATTCAACAAAGTAAATAAATATCACACAAATATTACACTACATCACATAAGTACATTGCTCTGATCCCAAAGTAGCTTAAGCATTTATGTTATGGGTATCAGAACAACGAAGGTACCACAAAATTATTTAATGTACTATGGTTAAATACAAATATTGACTGGCTCGGTGGCTCAATTGGTAGTGACCCCTGCCTTTGGAACCAAGGGTCGTGGGTTCCATTCTCACCCGGGACAAACATTCGTTGTTTGTTCCGTGTCTGGGTATTTATAATTTGTATTTAAGTATTTATTTGTGGTACCTTCGTTGTTCTGATACCCATAACACAAGTGATTAAGCTACTTACTTAGGGATCGGAGCAATGTATGTGATGTTGTCTGATATTTATTTATTATTTATATAAACTTATATATTTTTCATTAACGAGCATCTATACCTACTATCGATAGTAATGATTTCAAGCGATGTCTGGGCATCGATCTATAATCCAATCGATATGGTGTCCATAGACGAAAACTAGGGCAGCTATTAATAATTTGGCAAGACTATTCCGGACCTGGATAAATCTATACTTACTAATATTATAAAGCTGAAGAGTTTGTTTGTATCTTTGTTTGTTTGAACGCGCTCGCTAATCTCAGGAACTACTGGTCCGAATTGAAAAATACTTTTTGTGTTGAATAGACCATTTATCGAGGAAGGCTTTAGGCTATATAACATCACGCTGTAACTATTAGGAGCGAAGAAATAAAAATAATGGAAAATGTAAAAAAAAACGGGGAAAAAATAACTATTCCACGCGGACGAAGTCGCGAGCACAGCTAGTATTTAATATCCAGCAGTGGACTGATATAGGCTGATGACGACAATTCCAGACCTAGACTAAGGAACCATGTAAATAATCTTTATACAGACGAACAACAAAGTGATGATTCTATTTTTTGAGGTACGGAACCTTAAAAATGCACTGCAATCATTTCCCCTTTGTCATAGTAATTCTATACTCACGTTTCGCCGGTCCTAAGCCTTAAAATAAGACAATTAAGCCATATAGAGAGAGAAGGTTGCCCCCAAGGTCAGTTCGTGGGGACCTGCTGTGGTAACCCGATAGTTTATTGGCTATTGTTAACCATAGAGCCAATTTTGAGCAGGTGTGAACCATAGACAAGGGAATATCGATTTCAAATGGCTTTTGCGATGCAAAATGGAAGATTTTACTAGTTGTTTCGTGACTCTAAAAGTTAGATACTGATAGATATTCTTTATTACATAACCGAACAGTTCACTTCTAGGCATAACATATTTGTACGTACAATTTAGATCTTATCGCGATCTTATAAGCCATCTCTTCCAGATCACCTTAATTTAGATAATTAAAAGAAGAAATAGGGTAGCAAACAATAAAATTAGGAATTACTACTAGTAAAATAATAATTATTCCAAATTAATATTATAAACAAACGGATTGTAATGTTCTTTATGTTATCCTGTACCCTAAGGTTATCTTTAAGAGATCGCTGAAAGCGATAAGGCCGATACGGACAGAAACTATAGTCACCTTGAAAAAAAGCCTTTGGTGCAGCGCAGACGGCACACTTTTTGTGCGATAGAGTCTGCGTCTGAGACATTTAAAAAGAGCGTCTAGGTCTGCCGACAGAATGGTCGAAGATGTGCGTCGTGTGCGTTGAGTCTGTGAAATATCCGCGACAGATTTTTGCGCGTCGTGTGCGTTACCGCATATAATTGCAAGAAAAGTGCGTCACGGATAGTCTGTCGTCTGCGCTGCCCCTTTATGTTGAACCATCCAACATACCTAGCCAATCGTCCAACATGTTGTTACCAACATAGCTCGTTGCGGCCGGAAGCGGAAGTCGCGACGCCATCTTCCGGCCCCGGCGTCACTTACCCGCCATTGTGTGTTTTGGCGGTAAAACGCGAGAATGTACCGTTTACTGGAAATATGGGATTCATTTATGTTTATTTGTTACGTAGGCATGCAACTACACACAATATAAATCCGATTTCATAGCATTAATTCTCCACCCAAAGGTTATCTGGAAGAAAGAAAAAGAAGAAAGAATAACTACCTATAATATAATAATAATATTAGACAACATCACATGCATTGCTCCGATCCCAAAGTAAGTAGCTTAAGCACTTGTGTTATGGGTATCAGAACAACGAAGGTACCACAAATAAATACTTAAATACAAATATAAACACCCAGACACGGGACAAACACAAATGTTCATCACACGAATGTTTGTCCCGGGTAGGAATCGAACCCACGACCCTTGGTTCAGAAGGCAGGGGTCACTACCAATTGAGCCACCGAGCCAGCCACTACCTATAACTGTAAAAAGTCATTAAATCACAAAAACGTATGATCGTTCTCTACAAAGCGTACTTTTGAATTAATTTACACAGATTTTTTATTAATATTTACAAAGGAGATCAATATAGAAACGCGATATCCGATTGATAAATACTAAAAGAATTTTATACAAACACAAATTCCATTTCGTAACATCAAACAGCTTTGGCGTTTGAATAAAATTGTTTAAATAATTATAATGCCGAGCCGAGTGTACTGACAGGCCGTTGGGAGTACAGTCGGAATTAATATTGTCAAGTTTTAAACTTTTAAAATGAGAGATGTGACCATCTTCTATCTATCTATCATCATCATCATCATCAGCCTATTGCAGTCCACTGCTGGACATAGGCCTCTCCAGTTGTTCGCCACCTAGGGCAAACTTCCGGAGGATATACCCATAATTGCCTCACTGGGCAGGCGGGTTGGCGATCGCAGGGCGTAGCTTCTAGCTCCGGTGAATCTGCTGCCCGTCATCGGCCTGTGGTATTTAGCTACACCTTCTATCGTGATGGTTTTACCGCCACCAGTCGGTTTGCCAGAGCCTCGTTTGTTGTTCGGCAGGATGCACCACGGGCAGGTGAGGTTAACTTGGAGCGAAAAGGTGATACGTCGCTCCCTTACATCCACCATCTTCTATACTTATAATAAATCTGTAGAGAAGTCAATTCTGTACATGTAATATATTTTCAAAATAACTATCAGGGGGTGATTAGGGATCGATACTGATGCCAAAAATGCAATCAGTAAATTTTTTGTCTGTCTGTCTGTATGTTCGCTATAGAAAAAAAACTACTGAACGTATTTTAATGAAACTTGGTACGATTATTCTTCATACTCCTGGGCAGGTTATAGTATACTTTTCATTACGATACAATCAATAGGAGCAGAGCAGTAACGGGAAAACGGGAGAAAATTTTGTCTGTATGAAAACTACTGCATGGAATTAAATGCGGTTTTCACCAATGTATTGCTAGAGATCTAACTTAAAATTCAGGTGCCATTTTATGGAAGTCCGTTATTTTTGAAACCCGATATCCACGCGTGCAACGCCGCCGGCACAGCTAGTAATGAATATGAATATGACTTGGTGGGTGCAAGGGGCGAGGCTGCTTGAAGAAAAGATGGATGGATTGCGTGAGTGATGATATGACTGAGGATAAGTGAATTCGCCCTCTCCCAATCTTTGTCACTTGCGATTCAAGGAATGTAATAATGAATGAACAAGTGACCAAGATTCTGAATTTTAATTAATAATTTACCCACGACATGCCGAGCGGAGCTTGTACTACGGGTTCCTACTATAAAACTGATAACCCTAGGTACTTAGATACTTATTTTTTGCAAAAAATATATATAATACGATACTTACATAGGAAACAAACCAAGTCAACAAATAGATCTTAAATACAAGAGTAACATCCAACCTAATAATTATAATACCAAGTAAATACAAAGTCACACATTTACGACGCCGACTGTACCGTATGTAGATTTGGGAGCAAACGAATCGATATCTCCAGAAGAATCTACCAATTAAATGGAGACGAGTAAACGAGCTGCCACAGAGCTTACAACAGTGTAGAAGTGGCAAGCTGAATGTAAATATTTATAACTCAAAGGTGACTGACTGACTGACTAACATAGTGATCTATCAACGCACAGGGCAAACCGCTGGACAGATCGGTCTGAAATTTGGCATGCAGATGTTATGACGTAGGCATCCGCTAAGAAACGATTTTGACAAAATTGGGAATGAAACTCTATTCCACGCGGACGAAGTCGCGGCTACAGCTAGTAAATATAATATAATCTGTATTTTAACTGTAACAACTAGAGAGGCCTATTTCCAGCAGTGGACTTCGATAGTTTGATGGCTCATTTAGAAATGACCTCTGCCTTCTGAGCCAAGGTTCGTGGGTTCGATTATTCTGTGAAATAATTTATGGAGTGGGAACAAAATGTTTAATTCAGTTTTAAGTTTATACTGTTTCTATATTATGTGTTTCAATATGTACCTACATTTGCATACCAATAGTAATTGGTAAATGTGTGTTCCGATGTACTTAGGTACGTAAATTAAGACCATTTGTACCACATTTAGCAAATAAATGATTCTTGATTCCCGTACAGTACCAACATTTATGTTCATCATGTATGTTTGAATTAGTCTGGGTGTTTTCTATGTATAATATGTATTTATTTACAAAAAAAAGTAAGTAAGTTTATTAGTTGTCTAGTACAAGCTTCTTAGTTTAGGGCTAGATAGTGATGTGTGGCCCAGCGTGGCATGTCTTGGGGTTATTTATTATTATTAACCTATATCCTAGTTCCAGTGGCGGATTAAGAGTATCCGAGGCCCTAAGCACCGAGCCTGTGTAGGCCCTCTATTGTTTAAATGGAAATGGAAGGAATGGAATTGTAGGTTATTACAAAGTAATAAACAAAGTGCAAAAGACATCGAACCTTTTTGTATGATGCCGAACATACTTTAACTTGGAAGTACATGAAATGTAGGTATTTTTTTTTTTTTTTTTTGCGCGCTTGGGGCAGGGCCCTGCGGGGTTGCATGAAGGGACACTCCCGGACTGTTCGCGCCTTGTGATTTTGGACATATTGTGGATGAATCTCGATAAAATGTAGGTATAACATGGAACGCCAGTAGAGGATGGAGGCCCCTGGAGAACAGGGGCCCCAAGCACGTGCTTGGAGTGCTTATACGTTAATCCGCCACTGCCTAGTTCACTTCCATCCGTTCATAGCTCTACGCCCATAGATCAAGCAAGTAACAATTGTGGGCGCTAATTAAAATAGATGACCCATTTACATGGCATAGGTTCTTTGTTATGGCAGGACGAAAAGGTTTACTTGGTATACGCCTCCGTACAATGCTATTGTTAGAATCTATCTTGGTCTAGTAGTTTTAAGTACCAGATGAGGTTTTGACAGTTAAAGTATAAGAGAGGTAGGGAGTAGCGAATAAGAGAGGCAGGGCATAACGATAAGAGAGGTAGGGCATTGCGAATTAGAGAAATAGGGTACAGCTAACAAGAGACTTATAGCGAATCTTCGCTCGAATTGAGCTGCCCGTCCGGGGAAAGAGCTCCACCCTATGACCAGCCAAATGACCTCCGGGTCGTATTTCTGCCGGTGAGTAGGGTCTCTGGAGCTCGTGGGGTGAGTGCTGCATCAGCAGCCCGAGTTTAGTCTGAGGCCGGCATGGCGGTGGCAACTGACAGGTAACTGACCAGTTACTTGCACGTTATCCGCGACTTGGGCTTCTTTTTCGCTTTCCATCAGGCGTAGGGAAGCCATTATGTCGAGCCAATATAAAAAAGTGAAATAATAAAGAAATCAAGACATGCCACGCTGGGCCACACATCGCCATCTAGCCCCAAACTAAGCCGAAGCTTGTACTATGGGTACTAGACAACTGATACTTAGATACTTTTTTTGTAATTAATACATATACATAGGAAACACCGAGACCAATACAAACAGACATGTTCATGAACACAAATGTTTGTGCTGTTCGGCAATCGACCTCTGGCTCAGTAGGCAGAGGTCACTACCAAATGAGAAATATAATTTATTTTTCTAAGCCGAAGCTTGTACTATGGGTACTAGACAACTGATACTTAGATACTTTTTTTGTAATTAATACATATACATAGGAAACACCGAGACCAATACAAACAGACATGTTCATGAACACAAATGTTTGTGCTGTTCGGCAATCGACCTCTGGCTCAGTAGGCAGAGGTCACTACCAAATCGAAGACCTTGTGGCTTTGGAAACGGGGTTGCCCAAAGCCATGCTAAGGTCCGCTGAAGTAGGGATGTGACCAGTGTTCTCGGCACATCCCTAAACCGCGCTTGCGCGCGGAATGGCGAGCTGCTGGGCAGCGCATCGCTCTACTGGAGGAGCCGTGTCGAATCGCGCTGCGCATCCCGACTCCTCCAGAACTACGACGCTGGCGAGAACACCGGGGAGTTTAGCTGCTAACATGCACAGCACACCACCGGCTGCCTCCCCGTGGCAGACGGTGATGGTCCGAAGGGATTCTCCTCAAAAAAAAAGGTCACTACTAAAGTTAAGACGCCATGTAACAAATTTATGAATAAAAATTATTTGTATTTGTATTTGTATTTGTATTTTTCTAAAGCTAAAAAACGAAATATAGTTAGGTATGATGTGACAACCACAGGTGCCATAATTGATGGTTAACACAATTAACCATTATTATTTATAATAGACCCACGAGACCGTACTTAACGGCCAAATAACTTTCTCAAGACAACTTTAACGTATAAAATGCCATATTAAAGCAATCCCCTATCCTATAAAGGCAACACTCTATTATTAATGGGTCTCCTGTCAGCGCAAGGGCAACTAATTAAAAACACACAAAATAAACTTTTTGTCAGCTCTGATGGCTGACGACGTGAAGGGGTAGATTTAATTGGATTAATTCAATTAACGCCACTTACCATTCGCTATAATTGACAATAACAGTCGAAGGAATATTAAAAGAGTTACATGTACATGTTGAATTTCTGATGGTACAGTTCGCGACAAGTTAAATAATAAGTGAGTAACCCAAGACATGCCACGCTGGGCCACACATCGCTAATAAGCCTCAAACTAAGCTGCAGCTTGTACTATGAGTACTAGACAATTACTGATGAACTTACATAGTTTTTTTTATATAGTAGCTCGATATAGTGGCTTCCCTACGCCTGATGGACAGCGAAAGAGAAGCTCAAGTCGCTGTGACAACGGGCTACTAACTGGTCAATTGCCACCGCCATGCCGGCCCAACCCTAACCCCCCACGAGCTCCGGAAACCCTACTCACCGGCAGAAAGACAACCCGGAGGTCATTTGGCTGCGGTATTCTATAGGGTAGGTAGGGTACTCGTATATAATATTGTTATGGAAATACAAACATATATTATTATAGAACGTTTATCCATTGTGATACTTATATTTACGTCGTCTGTCGTCATCAGCCTATCGCAGTCCACTGCTGGACATAGGCCTCTCCAGTTAATTGCCATTTTGGGCAAACACCTGGAGGCCTTACCCATAATCGCCACGCTGGCAGGCGGGTTGGCGATCGCAGGGTATAAGCTCCTCGCTTCGGTGACGCTGCTGCCCGTTATCGGCTTAAGGTATTTAGCTACGCCTTCAATCATGATGGTTATACTGTCACCAGTCGGTTGCCAGAGCCTCGTTTGTTAGTTGCCAGGATGCACCATGGCAGGTGAGGTTGGCTTGGAGTGAAAAGATGATGGTTCGTTTAACGACTGTGCCAATTACATACAATTAACAATCATGGAGCATGGTTTAAATAAAAATCTACCCGCTCACTTATAATAGTATGTTATTGGTATGTGTAGCTGTTTTAACTCATAGGTTAGTTTATTTAATATTGTTTTAAAGTTATGTTATGCTCGAAATAAAACTAATTAAAAAGACCCTGTAATGGTGCGAGGTGGAGGATCGACGACCTGAGACACAGGACCAGTTCTAGTTCAGGTGTCGGTCCGCCATATTCTTATAGCAATCTCATAGACCATAGAAATAATGTACCTATCTACTACATAACAAACTTTTCTAGTTTTACTATTGTTTTTATTCGTTGTATGATTGTGTAAGATTATGTGTGAGAAATAAACGTTTATTATTATAACAAACCCTACATTTTCAACTGAACTACAGCGCAAAAACTAGGTCGCCGTATTTGTGTAACACCCTTTCTGCTGACGGTACACACGATACTATCTGATTTATCTGTCGACTGATATTTCAACTGTCTGTGTACGGACAGCAAAAGCCATTGTTGCATTGAAAAGGGCCGGCTTGTGTGACAAGGCTTGTGTGTTTTTTGTATTATTATGAGCATGTATGTTCTGTGTATGTAGGCTTTGTTGATGGGCTTGTAAAGTAATGTTCTAGCTCAAATGAGTATTGTCGTTTGATGGTTCATAACAGGGAATATGACGTTTTTATACTGACAGGCTCGGTGGCTCATTTGGTAGAGGGCAGAGGGCCCTCTAAGCCAAGGGTCGTGGGTTCGATTCCCGCACAGTACAAACATTTGTGTTCATGAACATGTCTGTTTGTATTGGTCTGGGTGTTTTCTATGTATAATATGTATTTATTTAAAAAAAAAATGTATCTAAGTAAGTTTACCAGTTGTCTAGTACCCATAGTACAAGCTTCGGCTTAGTTTGGGGCTAGGTGGCGCTGTGTGGCCCAGCGTGGCATGTCTTGGGTTATTTATTTATTTATTTATATTATGTAGATTCTTTGACGAAACAACCAGTTCGATACTGTGCTAGTGAACAACGAAACAGTCGTCGTCGCGAGTTTTTTTACAAACATTAGTTGTTTGTCTGTATTGGTTCTAAGTAAGTTTATAAATTGTTTAGATCCCTTAGTACAACCTTAGTGTTGGTTTGAGGGTAAATGGCGCTGTGTGCGGTGTTGACTGCTTACCATAAGTAATTACATTTAATTGTCTGCCGCATCATCATGATCATCATCATCAGCCCACATGAGTCCACTGCTGGACATAGGCCTCTCTCAATGCTTCTTTGATCGGTCCCGGGCCTCTCGCATCCAGCACTTGCCAACCGTCCTGCGCAAACCGTCACTCCACCTGGTCTGAGGGCGTCCTACACTACGTTTGCTGAGACGCGGTCTCCACTCCAGGACTCGTTTACCCAACGGTTTCTGCGGCTGATGTGGCCAGCCCACTGCCACTTCAACTTACTGATCCGGTGAGCTATGTCGGTAACTTTGATTCTCTGCCGGATCACCTCACTTCGGATTCGATCCCGCAGAGCGACGCCGAGCATAGCCCTTTCCATAGTTCGCTGAGCGACCTTCAACTTGTGGACTAGCCGAACCGTGAGTATTCACGTTTCGGCTCCGTATGTGATAACCGGTAGAACGCACTGGTCGAAGACTTTCATCTTTGACACTGTGGGATCGACGATGTGAAGACTCGACGAAGTTTCCCAAACGCTGCCTAGCCTAGCTGACTTCTCCTGTGCCGCATCTCGCATAAAAAAAAGAAAGAATTGATGGTCACGTTTAGGGATGTGTATAGTAAACTATGTCTGTTCATTGCCGCATCGACGTGGGTTTCTTTTCACATACCATAAGGCCACGGGGCACCACCATGGAAAAAAACTATCCTTACATCTCCTAAACCTTTCCCACTCGCCATTCATCTAACGAACCATCACATTAAACGCATAGTAAAAACCTTACCAGCTCACAAATCAACCAAAACTCCATCTTTACGCCTCTAACGCTCTCATCATAAAGTCCAAATTCACTCGGCACACGCGGGATATCAGACTAACGACCATTCCGGCACAAGTGACGTACTCTAAATCCTCCTCACAAAGTGTGACGTTTACGTTCTAGGGGTAATTAAGGGGCTTAGCCGACTGAAAAAGGTTTAGTCGGGTTATGTGTTCATTTTGGGGATCCAGGCTTTGTGTGTATACTTCCTTTGCCTTCATTAATAGAGTGTAGAAAAAAAATGCTTCGACCACAACCTGTACTTCAACGGAGGTATTCGTAATGCATTCGGAATTGTAGCTCTCGGAGACGAGAATGTTATCGAAGTTTTCTGTCCAAATAATAATAATAATAACCCAAGACATGCCACGCTGGGCGACACAGCGCCCACCTAGCCCCTAACTAAGCCGAGGCTTGTACTATGGGTACTAGACAACTGATAAACTTACTTAGATACATTTTTTTTTTTAAATAAATACTTATTATACACAGAAAACACCCAGACCAATACAAACAGACATGTTCATGAACACAAATGTTTGTACTGTGCGGTAATCGAACCCACGACCCTTGGCTCAGAGGGTAGAGTTCACTACCAAATGAGCCACCGAGCCACCAAAATTTATCTCTTAGGCTTCTTCTAGTTCTGTAGTCCCGTACACCTAGTATGGTAGGACCCTGCGTTCGCCACAAATGTGTTCAGAACACGCGAAACAAACATTCGGATGCTATTTGGATCGCCCCATTTGCACTTTTTGTTCGGGTTCATGTAGATAAATTAACGTTCTCTAGTCTGTCAGAAGCACTCCTATGGCATTGAAGACTTCTATTATATAGTTTATTTCATAAGGAAATGGCTCTTAACCTTAACTCGCCTGATGTTACAAAAGCCTTAAAAGAAGAATTTTCAGGATGACCTCCGAAGAATAGAGCTAATACAAATTCTAGGCAATTTTAACAGCAAATATACAAACAAGATTGTTTAGTCTAGGGTATTGTCTCCGTTCCTTGGTTTATGTAACTAAATTTTCCTGTGTAAATAAGTCTTTGTCTGTGCTAAGAATACCGAAATTGTTTTAATTAACATAATTGTAGTTTATGTTAGCTGTCGTGCTTACAAATCTTTGCTCTTTCGGACGAGACGTACCTTCATTTATTAGTTCTGAGTCTTATTTTGTTCAAAAAGCAGCGAAACGATCTTAAATATTATATTCATCAGTCTCTCGAAGTCCACTGCTGGACTTAAGCCTCTCCAACTGTTTGCCGCTTTGTTAGAACCTGGACTTTTCGCATGCAGCACTTGCCAGCCACCTAATGCAAATCATTACTTGACTGGCTCGGTGGCTCAATTAGTAGTGACCCCTGCCTTCTGAACCAAGGGTCGTGGGTTCGATTCCCACCTGGGACAAACATTCGTGTGAAGAACACTTGTGTTTGTTCCGTGTCTGGGTGTTTAAATTTGTATTTAAGTATTTATTTGTGGTACCTTCGTTGTTCTGTTACCCATAACACAAGTGCTTAAGCTACTTACTTTGGATTAGAGCAATGTATGTGATGTTGTCTGATTTTTATTTTTATATTTATATTACTCCACCTGCCTGATGGCCTCCTACACTACATTTGCCGAAACGCGGTTTCCACTTCAGAACACATTTAACTTAACGATTGTCGGTTCTGTGGCTGATAAGGTCAGCCCGTTGCTACTTCAGCTTGCTAATGCCGTAACCTAGGCGACTTATGTAGGATGTAAGGGAGCGAACTATCACCTTTTCACTCCAAGCCATCCTCACCTGCCCGTGGTGCATCCTGCCCGAACAACAAACGAGGCTCTGACGAACCGACTGGTGGCGGTATAACCATTACGATAGAAGGCGTAGCTAAATATCACATACCGATGACGGGCAGCAGCTTCACCGGAGCTAGAAGCTACGCCCTGCGATAGCCAACCCGCCTGCCCGGTTTGGCGATTATGGGTATATCCTCCAGAAGTTTGCCGAACGACTGGAGAGGCCTATGTCCAGCAGTGGACTGCAATAGGCTGATGATGATGATTTTGGCGATTTTATTAATGTCAGTATGCGTTAACTATTTCACAGAACCTCAGTGTAGTAGAACCTTAATGAAAACTCTATTATTGCGAGCAGCGTTAACACATAGTTACGAGATCTCTTGCGATTGATAACACACTTTACCGAGTGCTATTGAAAACTACCCTTTTTACTCGGTTGTATTACTCGAAGTAGATCGCATCTTATATGAACGTGCGTGAAACTTAATAGGGAATATGCATGACTTTTTTTATGGATTTATTGAGATCTTTTATCTTGCAGATATACAAATATCTAAGAATTTTTAAACTATCTTTTCTATTAAGCGAGTTACAAAGCGTTAAAGTTATCGCTTAGACAGAGAGATCCGACGTGGCGGATGACGTCACGTACCATGCGCGCCATACAAACTCCTTAGAAAAAATTATTTCGCGTGAGAGAGACGTCTGATATTTATTTATTTATTATTTATTATATAGCCTCAAACTTTCTGATAGCATGGTATATTTATGTCCAAGCCTTTTTAATTTAAAAACCTTGGTTTTAACACACATAAAAGACACCATAATTCACCATACAGTCCATTATTGAGCCGTCTTCGTCGGCAGTTTCTGTACAACCAAATGACTATAATTAAGTTCTTGTCGTTAAACTTTTGTGTTTGAAAATTAAATTAGTTTTATGTGCTTTTAACTACTGTCAGTGACCCATATTTATTGTGCTGCGTATATTATCTTGACTGGTATCATATTGAATAGTGATTTGTTGGTCTACCTTTTTTTTTATGCGAGAGGCGGCAGACGAGCAAGTGTGATGCCTGATGGTAAGCAGTCGACACCGCCCACGGACACCCGCAGCTCTAGCCGAGTTTAGGGTCTAGTGGCAACAAGTGCCGCTTAAGGCCTCTTTTCTAGGGGGGTTGACACCACTGTTGCACAAGGTCTACTTGGGGAGCACTCTACTACTCTCTGGAGCCGGGGATATGAGTGTTTGCCGTCCCCGTAGCATCGGTGCCGGCCGATTGTCATCTGCGGCTGGCCAGGATAGGCAGGCTTTTTTTTAATTTAATGATTGAACCACAAACAAGTTTACAATAGGCTTTCTTTAAATACAATTTTTTTAAGTAAACTGTATGTCATTGCAAACTCAAGAGCGTTGATGTCATTAAAAATAAAGGGTTGCGGCCGACAGGCGCGGTTGGTTTGCCCTACTGTGCCTGTTGACCTAATATTTGGACCTCACAAACGCTTACCGTCAGGTGGAGTGAAGTCATTCTGAACGTATTTTTATAAAGAAACTAGCAGTGCCCGCGACTTCGTCCGCGTGGAATAGTTTTCCCCTTTGTTTTTACATTGAAACTTTGATAATTGTGGAAGGATTATATTCGGAGCGCGTGGCAGCTGCGTCTGCGCCCGAGTTCCGTCGTCGACTCCGCTTCCTGGCGTCCCAGTCCTAGTGCTCCAGGCGGCTGAGAGGGGGCGGTGCGTGGCAGCGCGGGGCATCGCGGTCGCGGATCGTTTCCCCCGCCCCCCCGCGGTGACTAACACTCCGTGCTCACATGCACGCGAACATACATTTTCCATTATATCTTCGCTCCTAATAATTGCAGCGTGATGTTATATAGCCTAAAGCCTACCTCGATAAATGGTCTATTCAACACAAAAAGAATTTTTCAATTCGGACCAGTAGTTCCTGAGATTAGCGCGTTCAAACAAACAAACAAACAAACAAACTCTTCAGCTTTATAATATTAGTTAAGATATAGGATGGTACGGCAGTGTTTGCTACGCGCTCGACTTGGCGGGGCCAATGCCGTGCCCCCCGATTAAGGTTTCCTATATCCTTAACAAGAGACTGTATAAAAATCAAACTCACGTGCGCCCTTTTCCCCATTACGATGCAAATAGCATAACAAAACCGTAATCCTTTAAAAATAACCACGAAACATGATTTAAATGGCCAATTAACTGTGGGTGAAATGGCTTAAACGCCGCGCCGTGTAAGGCCCTTCGTACACGAGACGACGCAAGTCTTGGATTGGTTCTGACGTTGTATTCTACATAGTATCGTGTCACGAGTATCGATTAGCCCGTACATACGACATTGAAAAATATTGGACATAGGTAAATATACGTAAACAAAAAAAAAATGAATAAATAATCCAAGACATGCCACGCTGGGGCACACAGCGCCATCTAGTCCCAAACTAAGCCGAAGTACTAGACTAGATACTATGAGTACTAGACAACAGCTAAACTTAGTTACATACTGTTTTTTTGTAAATAAATACCTACATATATAAATACATTAAACACAATACGCACCCCCCGGCGAATAAAGCGGTTATCGACGATTACCACTTTTTTAATGTTTTTTGATTTTTGGCCTCTATGTGACCTAACCCATCGCCTGAATTTTTTTCATATTTTTAAATGCAATATTATTAGAATTATACTACACAACCACTTTTTTCTACGAAACATAATGTGAAGATATTAGACGAGAATAAAGTAGAAATCAAATATTACCGTACAAAACTTCACTAGTCTAGTCCGCATTGATTCAATGCGACATTATTCGCGATAGTCCTCCCAAGCGCAAAATCAGTATTCGATTTTACCACTTTATTCGGGTGAAAAATTTACGGCGCGTACGCTGTAATAGGTTGTTACTACTCAGGTTTGTAAACGGGTGAATCGTAAATTGAAGTCATGCTATTCTTCTTGTTATAAAATAATGATTATAGAGTCATAATAATATATTACTGCATTAAATTCAATTTCATAATGCTGTATTAAAATATTGCGTTCGAAAATTAATACGTTATTTGTACGTATTGCAATAAAAAAAAGCATTACGTTTTTACTTTTATACACATAGCCATACACTCATCATCATCATCAGCCTATCACAGTCCACTGCTGGACATATGCCTCTCCAGTGGTTCGCCACTCAGGGCCAATATCTGGAGGATATACCCATAATCGCTACGCTGGGCAGGCGGGTTGACGATCGCAGGGCGTAGCTTCTCGCTCCGGTGACGCTGCCACCCGTCATCGGGCCGTAGCATTTAGCTACCCCTTCAATTGTGATGGTTATACCGCCACCAGTCGGTTGTCAGCGCCTCGTTCGTCATTCGGCAGGATGCACCACGGGCAGGTGAGCTTGGCTTGGAGCGAAAAGATGATGGGTCGCTCCCATACATTCCCATACACTTCTTTAACACTATCTAGTAAAAATTTTATTTCAATGTCCGAAGGAGTTTGGGTCATTTTGTATGGACATTGGCGTCGTTTTTTTAGCCGCCATCGTTCATTTTTATATTGTGTAGCACTATCCTTAACTAACATATTAATGAAATAAGATTTTCTGTAAGTAATATTGGAGCGAAGATAATGGCATTTCAATTTTAGGACAACGCCTGAAGGAAAAGTACTCTTAATATCTGAGCTAGAGCATTTGTGACAAAAAAAAATTATTTCTTTTTTAAAAAGAAAAATAACTGCATTATGTAAATTATTTTCGAAAATTCGTTTGCCACACTCAGGAATCGAATGTGCTCAATTCTGGAAAAACATAGGCTTTTATTTTCATTTGAAAGGATCATTATAAGGATAAAAAGTCACCTTAACATACGTTCCGAAATGTGGACACTTACGCGAAGACGATTCCACAAGTTTTTTAGTCCCTCAACGCGCTGTGGAAAGACCAATGCTTATCCTGTTGAAAGATTGGCACTATGAGGTCGATTTATTTGCTGACACCTTACAACATCTCTTTTATAAATTTTGGATTATTTTGAATGAGAATGCAACGGATTGACATTTATTTGATTTGATACGACATTATTTGACATTTTATTTTATTTTAATAGAGTAACATGTTCTGTATTAATTATTGTTAATTATGATGGATTATTATTATTTATTTTATGTACTAACTTTTGACTTGACCATGATTTAAACAAAATAGATTTTTTCATATGATGTACCTACCTACCTATTTGAAATTTTATTGTTCCAATAATTTATTGCATTACCTAATTGTATACTAACTAATTGATATGTAATTGCCTTTGAAACTTATTGCGCTTTGGAGAATTTCTGTTAGCTTAAAAAATGTTTGCAAATAAATAAATAGGAAACGAAACGAACATAATACGTGGCAGTGGGCTGACCATATCTATCCATATCTATCCAACAATAGGTGGAGCAGACGATTTAGGACGCCCCGCAATTCATGGGCTGATAACCTTAAAAGAACTGCTGGCATTGGCTGAACAGAAACACGCCCGGGATAAAGAATTGTGGCGCGAATTATAGGAGGCCTACGTTCAATAATGGACGAAGCAAGGCTGTTGATTGACTACATTACTTATTACTTTTTTCCAAGCCGGTAGTTCTTTTGGAGGTGGAAGACTGGCTGGTTATACGCTTCGCATAAATCTGACCCAAAAATGAGGATACTAGAGCCAAATTAACACGCCATTTTAACAAAGACTTGCCAGAATTCAGCATCGACAAAATCGAGATCGCTCTTGGGCAGCTTAAAGATGGAAAAGCCCCTGGAGAGGATGGCGTCACAACAAAGCTTGTAAAAGCAGAAGATAAACCTGTACTGAGGGAGCTCCAAAACTTTTTAACGCTTGAATGGAGAACTCCGAACGCGTGGCTAAGGAGTGTGCTTGTCCTGTTCTTTAAAAAGGGAGACGAAACAGACCTATTTCCCTTCTAAGCCTTGTCTATAAGCTGTTTTCAAAAGTGATCACAAACCGTTTTGTGCGAATACTTGATGAATTCCAACCGCCGAAACATGCTGGGTTTCGGAGCGGATACGACACCATAGACCACATCCACACAGTGCTGTACAGAAGACAGAAGAGTATAATCAGCCCTGTATCTTGCATTCGTGGATTATGAGAAAACCTTTGACTTTGGTTGAAATCTGGTCTATTCTGGAGTCCCTGCAGCAATGCCACGTAGATTGGCATCCATACATGCAGTGATGAGACAGTAACAGTGATCTATGAAGCCGCCACTATATGCATCCAATTACAGAATTAGTATACAAGGCCTATACCGTTGCATCTAGGAATGGGATCAAGTCAAAAGTTGTTCACTAATGTAATGGAGGATGTGTTCAAAACGCTGAACTGGAAAGGACCTGTCATCAACATAAACAGCATAGTCATAATGGCAAAATCGCTGCAGGACTTACAAGAAATACTGAATGAACTGACTGACTCCTTTGCGCGCATCGGCATACGGATAAACTTGGACAAAACCAAGGTCATGTTCAATGAACATGCTCTACCGGAACTCAAAATTGTTCAAAAATATGTAGGTATACCTCGGGCAGACATTGCAGTTAGGTGGAACCACCTTTGAGGACGAGGTGATTAGGAATAGTCAGGCTTCAGATGGTCGATCCCACAGTGCCTAAAGACGAAAGTCTTTAATCACTGCGTTCTACCGGTTATGACATACGGAGCTAAAATGTGGACACTTACGGTACGGCTAGTCCACAAGCTAAAGATCGTTCAGCAATCATATGGAAAGGGTTTTGCTCGGGTATCTCTGTCTTATCCGAAATGTGGTGATCTAGCAGAGAACCGAAGTTATCCACAACTCACCGATTTAATAAATTAAAGGGGCATCGGGCTAGCAACATCAGCCGCAGAATCAATAACCGTTGAGGTAAACGAGTTCTGGAGTGAGACTGCGTCTCATCAAACGTAGTGTAAGACGCCCTCAAGCCAGGTGGAGTGACGATCTGCGCAGGCCGGCTAGCAAGTGCGCTGGCTGGGTGCGAGAAGCCGAGGATCGATCAAAGTGGCCAACATTTGGAGAGCCCTATGTCCAGCTGTGGACTCATGAAGATGATTACTTTTTCAGGGTTTTGAAGCATTGGTAAGACAAGACTGGGTGGTTATATTTATCTTATTTAACCAGAAACAACTTAATTGAAGTTTTTATTAATGACTAGCTGTGCCAGCGGCGTCGCACGCGTGGATATCGCGTTTTAAAAATAATAGACTTCATAAAATGGTACTTAAAATTTAAGTTACACCTCTAGCAATAAACTGGTAAAAACCGCATTTATTTCTATGCAGTAGTTTTGGCGTGATGTGCATTCAAACATACAGGTAAAAATTTCCCCCGTTTTCCCAACACTTCCCTTTACTGCTTTGCTCCTATTGATTGTAGCGTGATGAAAATTATATAATAACCTGCCCAGGAGTATGAAGAATATTTGTACCAAGTTTCGTTAAAATCCGATAGAATTCCTCTTTCGAACATTATAACTTCCGTCAGTGGCCATCAAAATTTAAAACGACTCCAAAATGACCCAATCCCCGTAAAGTATTTCGATGTGCTGTGGTCTAATCATAGCTTAAAAACCTGATTTTGATAGGAATTAGACTTAATGAGAGTTAATTTAGTTGTAATTCATATTTTTTTTATGTTTATTTAATATAAAATTAAAAAAACACAAATGTAGCAATAACAACTATATTTTTAATGTTGTTGCATTCACTTGTTACAGTAATGGTTTACGTAGAATGATCCGCGAATATTATAGTATTCAACGCTTACGATATAAACCTATTTTTAATTTCACACGAATAAAGTGGTAAGAAGTTATTACTCACAATAGAATAGACACCAAAAACTAACGAATACTGTCGCTATGCCTCGTTGCGCGGGCAGTTTTGATAGAAGGCTGCCGAGAAGAAAGTGGTAATGTCACCATACGATAAAAACAATATTATTGTTATGCGGTATTACATATTTTTGAGGTTTTATCTATGAATTTCCCATTAAATTAATTTAGTTTTTAAATATTATGTACAATCAAAAATCTACTTTCAATTAAAGTTAAAAACATTTATTTGAAAGTTATAGTTTCAGAGATATTCACCGATTTCGGTTTTTTGCTTCTCCTGAAAAATAGCAATTCTGCAATAACCGCTTTATTCGCCGGAGGGTGCGAATAATACTATTACAAACAGACATATTCGTGCACACAAATATTTGTACAGTGCGGGGACCGAACCCACGACCCTTGATTCAGATGGCAGAGGTCACTACCAAATGAGCCATTGGGCCAGTCAGTCAGTTTAGCATGCAACATTCTGCCGTCCTATCACTAAAAAGCCATTAAGCCATATGAAATCAATTGGGTTTAACGGCTTCTTAGTGACATTAGTAACCAAGATTAGCGTTGTGTACGAAGGGCCTAAAGGCACAAGGAACATTTAAAAAGGTCCCGATCAAAACACAAGAAGGATGAGGATGAAACGACTTGGTAATGCGGAGCAGCGGGTGGTGGAATCACCTCGGTACGATGGATGGGACGGCGGAGGAAAGGGTAGACTTGCGACTGCGATTAGTCGCTGCGATTTTTATTTATTTATTTTTATAAAATCTTTAATTACCTAGCTTAATTTGTTGTCTGGTTGTACTACCCAATTTAACAAGCTGTGGTCTCCTGTAATTGTAGGAAGACGAGGAACTGCGCCCATCTGAATGTATAACGCTAATATTAATGTGTGTGTCTTATGTTGGAGATCCTAATAAAAAAATAAAAATAAAAAGTAAAAAAAAAATCGCAGCGATTAAGTTATTCTTGGTATTTAGATATTGTTTGCGACCCACATGCCCAGTTACCCAGTGTGGCGATTATGGGTCCTCTAAATGTTTGCCCACAGATGGAGAGGCCTATGTCCGACAGTGGACTGCAATGAGCTGATGATGATGATTGAACTTGATAACATGTCTCTTGTCTGGTCGGGTATGAATAATGTATTGGTTTTATTTTCTTATCTATCCTTAATTGCATATAAAATTTTTCTTAAAAAGTCGAACTGAATTCTGTGTGGGCTTGGGGGCGTGTGGGGGAACACGGATTCTAGTAAATAGTTTTACAGCTTTTTATTGTAACGGAACGCGAATAAATTGGTAGTAAGCCTACATCCAGCTGAGCCTGGTGATGAGTCACCTCAGAGCACACCAACGACGCTTCCAGGAAAAAAAGTCGCCGTGACCGAATACGGTCTGGACGATGTACTATATCCCTATTGTAATGGAACTCGATAGTTAAACCTCGTAAAGCCAAATGTTCTCATATGATCCAAATCTCATTGTTTTATCTATTGTGCCTGGTAGTTTGGGCCTTACGACTTAAAAGACTTATACCTACGTACGACTAATCGCAAGTGTCGCAACGCTACAGCGTGTACAGACGCCGCTCAGGTAATCCTTTCGCCGCTCAGCGGGAGTCACACCTAAGTGTTGAAGCGTACAAATCGGCGCGCGATACCGACCGCCTTAAATTACTTGTAAACGTCCGAGGTTTTGTTTTTGAATCTTAATAAGTTGTGAACTTATGGGGTTTTATGGTGTGAGAAAGGTGGGCGATGTTGGCTTTGAGCTCGATCAATATAGAATATGGAAAACGTTTTAGTGGATAGTCAATTGAGTGACTCATTATACATTGTCCGATCGTTATTCCATAGATTTTGTCTCGGGTTATCAACAAAGTTATGGTTAAATGCATGACGTTTGCATTCTGTGATGTCATCATTATCAGCCTGCAAAAAAAAAGTCCACTGCTGGACCTATGTCCAGCAGAGACCTATGCCTGCCCCAAAAACAATAATTGTCATTGCCTTAGTTTTTTAAGAAGTAGGGCGTAGTGAATCTTGGCTCTATTTGAGCCGCCCGTCCGGGGAAGAACCCTATAGAATACCGCAGTCGAATGACATCCGGGCTTCTACCGGTGAGTATGGTTCTATCTATCTATCGATTGTTGCAAATTATAAATGTGCGAATCTTCGCTCGAATTGAGCCGCCCGTCCGGGGAAGGACCTCCACCCTGTAGAATACCGCAGTCAAATGACCTCTGGGTCGTGTTTCTGCCGGTGAGTAAGGTTTCCGGAGCTCGTGGGGGGTTAGGGTTGGGCCGGCATGGCGGTGGCAACTGACAGGTAACTGATCAGTTACTTGCCCGTTGTCACAGCGACTTGGGCTTCTCTTTCGCTTTCCATCAGGCGTAGGGAGGCCATTATGTCGAGCCACTATAAGTAAAAAAAATGTGCTGAATAAATAATTTCTATTCTATTTTATTAGTTATCTAAGCCGCATCGCTTAGATACGTTATGCGATAAGCCCGCACCATTCGATAGCGTCGATCGTATTCCGACACGTTCGCTAATTTCACCAGACAGTGGTTCTCAAACTGTAAGGAATAATAGAAAAAATTAATAAAATGCTATAAAAAAGTTAAATGATGAATAGATTTTTTTAGTAAGCTTTTACTGTCCCAATGCTTGCCAAGAGCCTTTTCTAATTATTCATTCGTCCCTACCCGCACTTTCTGTCAGCCCGGTAAATAGTGATCTTGAATATCACGACACTTTTTCTTCGGCTTACCTCTGCAACCGTCTGAAGGCCGATACTGGGTGACGATTCTGATATTATAGTAGGTCCATTTGATGAACTTTGAAGAAAAATTATTGTTATTATTTTTTTTTATAGTAACTCAACATAATGGCTTCCCTACGCCTGATGGAAAGCCAAAGAGAAGCCCAAGTCGCTGTGACAACTGGCAAGTAACTGGTTAGTTACCTGTCAGTTGCCACTAGCATGCCGGCCCAACCCTAACCACCCATGATCTCCGGAGACCCTACTCACCAGCAGAAACACGACCCGTAGGTCATTTGGCTGCGGTATTCTATAGGGTGGAGGTCCTTCCCCTGACGGGCAGCTGAATTCGAGCGAAGATTCGCTATGCCCTACCTCTCTATAAAGACTTAGATCACAATATGGTGTTAATAAACCTGTAAAATGCGCTTACTTGTAAACTTAATCCAATAGGCCTTCTAAATCTCCGTGTCATTATGCTCTATCTTACTCATACATAGTCCCTTTTCAGTCACACTTAGCCAATCTCAATCACACCTAAGGATACACAATAGGCTATTATGGCTAAAAATTGTAATTAGTCCGTCTTTTAGCTTATTCGAAATTAAAAAGACACTATTATTTTTTAGTTGTAAATTTGACTAAAAATTACAAAGTTATAGCCCGTTGAAATTACGCGTGACGTCACTTGGTGAGGCATTTTTGAGAGAGCGAGTGACGTCGAAGACTCCCAGTCCTAACTTTTGATGCCCTTTATCTTTGCTATTGTTTATTTGAATGAAAAAGGGAAAATACGTGTCTTTTATTTTTGTATAAGCTAAAAGATGGACTAATTACATTTTAGCCATAATAGCCTATTATTTACCCTTTTCCCTCACTAAACTCCCAATCCAACAAAATGACCCTAAACACCACAAGCCAGTTATGAAAACGTCGATAGTTTTCCCTCCCACGACCCGTCACTAAGCCCTCCCGAGAGACGCCGAGAAATTGAGTTATGGAGTGCTTATTGTGGCTCCACAATGTTGCCAGGATGAATGGTGCTGGAGAGGGCCGGGTAATTCATGGACCCGCCAAATGGGGACAATGAAGACATTGGTTAAAGTATCTCTTTAAGTGTTTAACCCACAATTCTGGATTGAGTTTAAAAAGACTTCATAAAACTAAAAGAGGGATGTAAGGGCGATGATGATGATAATTAAGTTTGTTAGTTGTCTAGTATCCATAGTAGAAGCTTAGGCTTAGTTTGGGGCTCGATGGCGCCGTGTGGCCCGGCGTGGCATGTCTTGGGTTATTTATTATTTATGATGAAGCGGAATGGTGATAGGTAGCGATATATCATCAAGCTACCTATCTATCATAAGCTAGATAGTTGTGTATCCTGCTGAAGTCATGGCATACGAAAGTTATGCAACCGACTGGTGGCGGTATAACCATTAACCATCATGATAGAAATTAGCTAGACACCACCGGCCGATGACAGGCAGCACCGTCATCGGAGCGAGGAGCTACGCCCTGCGATTGCCAGCCCACCTGCCCAACGTTGCCATTATGGAAGCCTCCAGAAGTTTCCCCAAAGTGGGGAACAGCTGGAGAGGCCTATGTCAAGGAATATTCCGCTGCAGAAAACAAATTTGTGAACAACTGTCTTGTTATCGCAGTTCCTAAGATACAACCTGGGGCAGACAGATGGACTGCCAGGGAAATCTTAGTAATAGAGTCCCGTTTTCACCCTTTAGGTATAAACAAGGCGATGATTTTAAGCGATGACCAAACATTAAAAAGATGAACCAAAGCAATAGTACAAATGCGTTCACTTTACCACACCGGGCATTATTCGAAACGACATTGTTGGATACAATAAGGTCCTTTTTTTTTTTTTTTTTTTTAAGAGGGGAATGCATTAGGCACCTTCATGCCGTCTCCGGGGGGAGGCGGCATGGTGTGTGGGACTCACA
The DNA here is from genome assembly GCA_031163375.1 of Conogethes punctiferalis. Taxonomy (NCBI): domain Eukaryota; kingdom Metazoa; phylum Arthropoda; class Insecta; order Lepidoptera; family Crambidae; genus Conogethes; species Conogethes punctiferalis. Next base: position 10,395,593 of record CM062102.1, on the reverse strand, counting down.
CCTCCCAAAAGGGAGGGCATACCCACTAAACCCCCCTGTGTCGCCAGTGGGCAGCAAGTTGCAGGGACACGGGTAGCGCCGAAGCATACGGCCATATCCCTGCCTGCCCTGGCCAGCCGCAGATGATAAGCGGCCGGCACTCCTGGTCCGGAGAGGGCAAATACCCCTGCCCCCGGATCCGGGGAGCAGTAGAGTGCTCCCCGGGCGGACCTCGTGCAACGGTGTGGCTGCACCCACCACACCGTTACGCCCCCATGAGTGGATCGCGCCCCCGCACTCACCACTCGGGGCACGAAGGAGAGGCTCAGAGGGCATACGATGCGTTGTATGCCCTCCGGCGACGCCCGGGCCGGGGGCGGCGTAGAGCGGGCGCGTCTACCGCAGCCTCACGCTCTCTTTCCGCCGCCTCCTTCTGCGAGATCACTGTCTCATACAATAAGGTCCTAACTCAATTTCTCGACCCTCTGAAGGTCTAGGGTTGAGGGCAAAGGGAATGCTTAATAGGAGACGTCTTATAAGAACTTGCAAATTGCGCTCTAAATGGGGCGATTTGTGCGAACAATTGGTTTATAGCTTTTTACGGGGTAAATTGTTTTGGGTGAATTGGGTACAATAAAATAAAATTTTATTTTATAAGTAGGTTGTAGAAAAAGGTTAATATTTCAGTAGAAAACAGGTTAGGTAGGTACCTAACCTGTTTTCTACTGAAATATTAACCTTTTTCTAACATTTTATTTTATTTCAAATAGGTTTGCGCTTGATGCGACTCGCCTGTTGGTAAGTCTACATTTTATTTTATTAATCGCTTTTGTTTACCTATTTTCTAATGAGGTTAATATTTACCTCTTTCTAATATTTTTATGTATTTTGAGGCGACATGACAATCCTAATCACTAAAATCCCCATGACACCACCCCAAAGGCGTTTGACGGAGAGGCTGCAGTTTTTAGTGGGTAATCCCATTTTCGAGCGCGGCTTGAGTCCCGCATGTCGTTACTCCGAATAACGTGGAAGCGCAAACGAATTTTCTCCAACGAAAAGAAGGCTTAACTCCAGCAGATTGATTGATTTTTTTTATATTATTAGGGTTATCCCAACTTTTAACCCAGCTGCACGGAACAGGGATCTCGTGCTCAAATTTTACCATTTATGGATGTTTTGGGCGCAATTTCCTGCCTCCTGCAACGGTTCTTTGGAATCAGCTTTCAGCTGCAACTCTTTCGAACGGATTAGACTTAGGGCCCTTTAACAAGCGAGCCTACAATTTTCTTAAGGGCCGGTATCGTACCTGTGACTCTTAAACTTTGCGCTGTCTATGGGTTGAAGTGATCACTTACCATCACGTGAACAACAGGCCCATTTACCATCTATCTTAAAAAAAAAGATTTTTGAGCCATGAGGTGTGATGAACAAACAATAATGTATTAGAAAAAAAGTTTGAGAACCGTTCAAGAATAGCGAACGTCGTCAAAACCATAACAATAAATTCCAAACACAGACAATTTCAGTGGCCGCCCGTCTGTCCGTGTAAACAGTTGCATTTTATATATACGCACCTATGACACCGCTATGGAGCGCGCGCGCGGTATTCTCGTCCTTATTTGCTGTGCAATAAGTGTTATAGCCGCTTACTCCGGTACAGGTTCGTAAAATGTGTTTTAAATGTGTATTTTATATGTTTAATAACAAAATCAAAAGGCTTTTAAAAGTATTTGTAAATCATCACTCATCGCACGGTTCTAAAAGCAGTATTCGACCGAGAAAAGACTGGAACTCGTGTCGGTGATCTTGGTAATAAATTTGAATCATCATCATCATTAGGCGTAGCTATACAATTGTGGGATTTGTGTGTATTAAATTATTTTTAAATGAATATTTTATACATTTCCTATACACCTTCGGAATTGTATACATTTCCTAGGAATTGTGTACAATTCCGAGATTTCATACATTTCCGGTAACATATATACTTCGTCTTAGTCGACCATTACAACACCGTCGGGGAGGTATGGGGTGATGATTTGTATTCATTATCGGTTATTAACAGGGCATAGCGAATCTTCGCTGGAATTGAGCCGCCCGTCCTGGGAAGGACCTCCACCCTATAGAATACCGCAGCCAAATGACCTATGGGTCGTGTTTCTGCCAGTGAGTAGGGTTCGGGAGCTCATGGGGGGTTAGGGTTGGGCCGGCATGGCGGTGGCAACTGACAGGTAACTGACCAGTTACTTGCCCGCTGTCACAGCAGCTTGGGCTTCTCTTTCGTTTTCCATCAGGCGTAGGGAAGCCGTTATGTCGAACTACTACGAGTGTTGGAGTCATTCTATGTATAAGTATTATATTTGTGATACCATAAGAATATAGTACTGACAATGGTGCCTTCGTTTATTAAGTGAAACTGACTGAAATGTTCTTTTAGTCACAGTATATTTTTATCGGGAATGTAAGATAAGGTACTTGAAATAAAAATTGTACGAATTTATCCCTCTATTCAACTTTGGATCCTCTTTATCTGAAGGTTGTCTGGAGGAGATTGCTTTTAGCGCTAAATCGTCACCTACGTCAAACTACAATAAGTATATTCTAGTAATGTTTTAGAGACATAAAAAAATATCTACATTCGGGGTAAAGGTAGATCATTTAATGTCACTGTCAGTCCTGGACCTGTGCCCAGTGACTTAAAGTAATTTTATAGTATACTGAAAGTTCCTGGGTTCTATTCTCACCCGGATAAAGTATCATGTTAGTTATGATGAAAATTCATGCTTTTCCCTTTTTTTTCCTTTGTAAGTGTTAATAATACGTTCAAAATGGTTACGGTTTTTTAAACAGTGACACAGTGTAGTTGCTTCTCCTTATCGAAAGAGATACCCAAGTCACTGCGGCTTTACACCGTCTGATCCTAAAACTATAAGTCACGCGCGTTTCGCCGAATGTACGGTACGGTGGTCGTCACCTCGTCAGTATCTTCTTTTAGGACAGAATATTATATAATGATTATTTATATGTATGTAAAATTTTTCCATGTATTTTTTGGGATGTAAGGGAGCGACCTATCACCTTTTCGCTCCAAGCCATCCTCACCTGCCCGTGGTGCATCCTGCCGAACAACAAACGAGGCTCTGGCAAACCGACTGGTGGCGGTAAAACCATCACGATAGAAGGCGTAGCTAAATACCACAGGCCGATGACGGGCAGCAGCGTCACCGGAGCAAGAAGCTACGCCCTGCGATCGCCAACCCGCCTGCCCAGCGTGGCGATTATGGGTATATCCTCCAGAAGTTTTCCCTAGGTGGCGAACAACTGGAGAGGCCTATGTCCAGCAGTGGACTGCAATAGGCTGATGATGATGATGTTAAATTTGTTACATAAAAAAAACCTTAAAGCCTCATGGCTATGAAATTTAATTAATAAATAATGACAAATAAAAGCCCTTACAATGGTATACCTAAAACAAAAGAAATTGTTGATCAAAAATACAATAGCTAGAACACCAAACAATCTTGTCATACATTGCTCGTCTAGTACAATAGAGACTAGAGTTTGGTATTAGTAAATAATGAATGGACAATAAATAAAACCTTTTATATGAAGACTAATGATAACTTCTTTCTAGACCGAATTTTGCCCACAGTGTGCCATCTACATGGATACTGGCTAAGACTGGTTGTATGGAAAAGTAACAGATATTCATGCTCATTATCATCATTATCAGCCTATTACAGTCCACTGCTGGACATAGGCCTCTCCAGTTATTCGCCACTTAGAGCAAACTTCTGGAGGATATACCCATAATCGCCACGCTGGGCAGGCGGGTTGGCGATCGCAGGGCGTAGCTTCTTGCTCTGGTGACGATGCTGCCGTCACCAGTCTTTAGTATTTAGCTACGCCTTCAATTGTGATGGTTATACCGCCACCAGTCGGTTGCCAGCGCCTCGTTTGTTATTCGGCAGGATGCACCACGGGCAGGTGAGGTTGGCTTGGAGCGAAAAGATGATAGGCCGCTCCCTTACATTCATGCTCACTCTATGAATAAATTACGAAAGCACTTGCACGAAGCCATAGTCAATTTATAAATTTATTTGTTTTGAAGATACATAATTTAGTTAGGCGATTTATGTACTTAAAAGTTATTTTCCATGTGGTGTTTACCTATAATTAATTGTGCAATTAACTTTAAGACTCCTAACTGTTTTTTTCCTAAGATGTATTGTTGTAGCAATTGTTGGTAAGCCTAATAAATAAATAAATAAGACTAAAGGAAACATTAACTTTGGATAGCAAAGGCTACCTAAATCCAAAATATTTTTTGCAATACCTAAAACAAGTTGTAAAAATTGGTCGATTGAAAAAGAGTAACTACTGAGTTTTTGCCGGTTCTTCTCTGTAGAATTCACTTTCCGAACACGGCGGTAGCTTATTCTCTTTACATTTTACTTGACGATTTATAAGTACTTATTTTAAGTCTATGCGAATAAGGGTATATCAAATATATCCTGCTCACAACACTTCGTAAGCAGAACCGAATTAGGTCCATTTTAGTGGCACAATACAGTGGATTCCTTTCGTCTGACGGAAAACGAATACAAGTCTCTATGACAACGTTGTATGAATTATGATCTGAAATAAAAATACTTTTGATAATTTTGTTTTGACCAGGTTTGTTTGAAAATTTTAATAATTTGATTAAATACTGACAAACGCATATTAAATTTCCAGGATCCTACTGTAGAGATCCAGACACCGGATTTTTACATCCAGAAAACAGCACGTGGCAATCCACCACATTTTGCGGCAACTACTCCTGCAAACTGAGGAAGAGGAATCCCCATCAGTTACCGCTGAGAGCGATCAACATCACATACGTGAACATCACACAGCCCAGTAAAATAAGAAGTGCTACAAACGATAACATTTCTAAGAGTGACGTCATAAGCGCACCAAAAGATGATAAGCAAACAGAACAATTTACCTTTGACAGTCCTGAATTAGCTATGCTAAAGAGTCTCTTACCAACTGGCCAAATGGATTTATCAAAACTAAATATTCAAGAGAGACTTAAACACCATCAATCTAACGACCAGGCTGAAAACGGCGACAGATTTTTAACCGACGAAGAAATAAAAACTATATCAGAGTTGCTACACAATGTTAAAAAGAGCGACTTAGAAGCCATTGTAGATATATACAGCTTGGCTCAAGATATTTACAAGGAAATGGATAAGATGACAACGGAAAATGTTCTTGAAGAGACGTTTAGATTAGCTAACGACTTAAATGATAAACCTGATACCAAAAAGGTTTCGTACTGGTATGAGCCTTCATTTCGTCTGAATAAAGCTGAAGATAAGCTAGATATGGAGAAGCAAGGCTCTAACATAGTCACTACTACAACAACACCTACTAGAAGCTCTCCCAATCCTAATACCTATTTCGGAGGACCCTTGACGAAAAATGATTTTGGCAAATTACCTTATTACTACCCAATGTCCAGTTTCCAAAGACAATCCTCTTACATCCATCCTACATACAATCCTCAGCCACCGATGCCTACTCCTAAGCCACCTTGCAACGCTCATGTTAATAATGTACCACAAGTTCCTCCTTACTACCCACCACATCTGCCCCCATCTCACTATCCGCCACCTCTGCCTCCCTCTCACTACCAACCACCTCCCCCGCCCCCTCCTTACAATTACGCAAATCCTCCACAGACCTTTGCAGGAGTTCTAAAAAGACCTTTCACTGTTGAAACTCAGAAGCACATACAACCTTCTAATCTTCTTCCATATCCATTTTCATACGTACAACACTACAATGCGAGCGCACCTATCAATCCTTACTTCGAAAACGGCCCCAGGGCTAGATTCGACCTCAACAGCAACCACAACCAAAAATCTTTTTACAAGGCTCATTTATCCCAAATTCCCAGTAATGCAATCCCAGCAAACAATGATAATAAAGATAAGAAAGGTGATACAGAACATAAAAGGTCTGATAGTGGAAACATACTGGACAATCTAATAACAAACGCCAAATCTATCTCGAAAACTAAGCCAGATTGGCAAACTGATCCCATAACAGAGCAAATTCTGGATGAGGTGAGAGCTCATTTTGAAGAGAAGGCGAAACTATTGAAACCTTTTTCGTTGAGGAAGAAAGTGAAGTTGGAAAGGGTTGGTAAAGTCGTCAAGTTGGATGAATTGCATCGAGAGAAGAGGAGTTTAGAAAGCGATCTTCAGGAGACTGTCAGCGATGATGGAGATATGGAGACGTATATTGAAAAGACTACGTTAGTATTTTTCTTTATCTTTTTTATCACTTTATTTACCACGGGCAGGTGAGGTTAGCTTGGAGCAAAAAGATGATACACCCTTACAGTGACTAGGCATTAATACGAGTTAACACCAATAAAACATCTGTCTTTTCGCTTCAAACCACTACCCACTGCCCATGGTGCAACCTGTCCAATAACAAACGAGGCTCTGGCAACAGACTGGTGGCGGTATAACCATCACGATTGAAGGCGTAGCTTAATACAGGCCGATTAGGGGAAGCAACGTCACCGGAGCGAGGAGCTACGGCCTCCGATAGCCGGCCCGCCTGCCCAGCCCATTTTGATAAAGGTGTTCTCCAAATGTTTGCCCAAAATGGTGAACAGCTGGAGAGGCCTGTGTCCAGCTGTGGACTGCGATAAGCTGATGATGTTGATTCCTAGTAGGTACGTTACGCGGCCCCAATAAATCAACGCCTCGCTCTACTCACTGAATGTTTCATCTCTTTGATTTGTGTTGACTGAACGCGATATTTAGTATTTTCCGATCCGAAATTTATTTGGTTTCAGATTTAATTGGCTTTTATTTATAATGGATGGTTGTTTGCAGAAGTAACATTCGAATGTTTGTGTTTCAAAGTCGTAGACCAATGTTTGTGGTCGATTAGAATCCCATCATGAATAATGTTATGTGGGCGTTAGATCATCATAATGTATGTTGGTATTTGCTTTATTTCAACTTAAATACGATATTTTAATATTTCGCGAACCTTTCATCTCTCTGTAAAATCAGAGGTTCTAATTATTAATCCTTGATTACATATTACACTAGCGACCCATCCTCGTTTCGCTTCGGGTATTTCAGATAAACATTTCATTGGGTTATATTATTGGCGTTTTAGTAAAGATCTCTAATATTTTCCAGCAATAAAAATAACCTATCATCATCATAATTTGCCTGCCCTGTTCCAATTACCTGGGGTCGGCGCAATATGTTTTCTTCCATTCATCCTTATCAGCCGTCATCCCATTTACTCCTTTCTCAGCCATATCATCATTCACATAATAAAAATAACCTATGTTACTCAGAATAAATGTAGCTTACCAGTGGTGAAAGAGTTATTGAAATCGGCACAGTAATTTTTGCGTTCATTCAGCAGGTGAGAATGGCTTGGAGCGAAAAGATGATATGTCGTTCTCTTAAATCTTATCACCAGTATTTACCAATTACAAATAAATAAACCAAGACATGCCACGCTGGGCCACACAGCGCCACCTAGCCCCAAACTAAGCCGAAGCTTTTACTATGGGTACTAGACAACTGATAAACTTACTTAGATACATTTTTTTTGTAAATAAATACATATTATACATAGAAAACACCTAGACCAACACAAACAGACATGTTCATGAACACAAATGTTTGTGTAACAAACTGTGCGGGAATCGAACCCACGACCCTTGGCTCAGGGGGCGGAGTTCACTACCAAATGAGCCACCGAGCCAGTCAAATATGGCACAAGTAATTATTCTTTAGTTTTCAATGGCGGTATACCTACGTCCAAAAGGCCGACTCTTTATCAAACCGCATAGCGGTAAATTCAGTACATTTTGCAGTCTGGTTAGTTAAGCACACCCAGTTTCACAAAGCACAGCAATATTAATTATCTCTACGAGTATAATGCTAATTAACATCTTGTATTATCTGATCTCGATGTAGGATAATCTTCAATTAGCCGGCGTAATATAATTATACTTCAGCATGTGTTATAATGTCGAATACATTCTCTCCTGGGGGAATCAGGAACGAGAAGGGTACATTTAGCTACAAATTCGCGTGGTGATTAAAAAGAATACAAATCACATTCCCGTGGAGTGTTGTCATCATCATCATCAGCCTATTGCAGTCCACTGCTGGACATAGGCCTCTCCAGTTGTTGGCCACTTAGGGCCGACATCTGGAGGATATACCCATAATCGCCACGCTGGGCAGGCGGGTTGGCGATCGCAGGGCGTAGCTTCTCGCTCCGGTGACGCTGCTGCCCGTCATCGGTCTGTGGTATTTAGCTACGCCTTCAACTGTGATGGTTATACCGCCACCAGTCGGTTGCCAGCGCCTCGTTCGTTATTCGGCAGGATGCACCACGGGCAGGTGAGGTTGGCTTGGAGCGAAAAGATGACGGGTCGCTCCCTTACATCCCAGGAGTGTTGTACGAGTGGACTAAGGAACTTATTAAGGCTTCATCTTCTCAGTCGGTGGTGAGGTTTAACGGCCTGGCTGGCAATCATCATATACCTAGTGTAAAGAAAACTCATTAGTTACAATACACAACCTCCATTTATTTGACATAGGCACCCAATAAATCACCATAAAAATCACCTAATAGGTACATAATGACACTTATAATTACTCTTTTACTTCTTACATATTCCTCTTATTAACTTATATGAAACATTATCAAATCTAACTCTGGATAAATTTTACAAGCTGGGTAGGTAACCACTGCGGCTACCACCGTTACTTTCCTCTGAGGGTAAATCGACTGCACTCAAGATTGATAACACAGATTTATAGATATTCTTTCAAATATCCCACTTGTAATAACCAATAACTTTGATAAAAACTCAAAAGTAATTACATACATTCATGTTAACCACTTAACTCAGTAATGTCGATTTAACGGCAAGCAGGGAGATGAACAATAGTGACCGGGCCATTGCTGCCCTCTAGGACTCCATGCTGTTTCTTCTATAACTATCAATTTCACGGCGACCAATAAGAAAAAGACACACCAACCAATTAGAAAAATGCATGTAGATATCCGGGTTCCTTTATTATTAGGACTTCCGGCTAGTTTTAGTATTTTCTTGTACAAATACAACGGAAGTTCCCACAGACCAATGAGAACAAGGAGCGCCAGCCAATTACAAAAATGCTCGCAGGCTTCCGGGTACTTCTCTTATTTTCTACATTGACAGCTGCACTTCCGACTGGTTTAAATATTTTGCATGATGACGACGCATCCGGCTATGTATTTTTGCACGAAGACAACATCCGGCCGTCCTGCATACATGTTCGTCCTCGTACATGTCATGGTCTAATGTGGAAGCTGAAATTAACAAAAACTATTACAATATGTTTCAATGTATTGTGTCTGCAAAGCATTGGTCAGTCCTGGCTTGAACTAATGGCATCCTGCCATTAGTCTTGTATCACCATTACTTCCCTAATAATGGCTTCCACTATGGGTACCCATTAATAGGCCAATGCTTTGCAAACCCCAGCTTGGTCTGAAATAGAAGGTAGAATTACACAATAAGTGTTACAAACTATGTTACTCAAAATATGTAATATTGTCTGCAAAGCATCGGTTCAGTCATGGCTTGGAGTTAGTGACACCCTGTCACTAGCCTTGTATCACCAGTATTCCCCTACTAATGGCTTCCACCATGGGTACCCATTAGTAGGCAGATACTTTTCAAACACCAGTCTTTGTCTGCATTGAAAGGTGAAATTACTTAATAAGTGTTACTAAGTTACTCAAAATATATAATACGTATTGTCTGCACAGCATCAGTTCAGTCATGGCTTGGAGTTAGTGACACCCTGTCACTAGCGTTGTATCACCATTGTTCCCCTACCAATGGCTTCCACCACGGGTACCCATTAGTAGGCCGCTTTTCAAACACCAGTCTTTGTCTGCATTGAAAGGTGAAATTACATAATAAGTGTTACCAAGTTACTCAAAATATATAATAAATATTGTCCGAAAAGCACCGATTTAGCCATGGCTTGGACTAAGTGACACCCTGCCACTAGCCTTGTATCACCACTTTCCCCTACTAATGGCTTCCACCTCGGGTACCCATTAGTAGGCCGATACTTTTCAAACAACACTCTTTGTCTGAATAGAATAATAGAATTACATAATAAGTGTTACTCAAAATATATATTAAATATTGTCTGAAAAGCACCGATTTAGCCATGGCTTGGACTAAGTGACACCCTGCCACTAGCCTTGTATCACCACTTTCCCCTACTAATGGCTTCCACCTCGGGTACCCATTAGTAGGCCGATACTTTTCAAACAACACTCTTTGTCTGAATAGAATAATAGAATTACATAATAAGTGTTACTCAAAATATATATTAAATATTGTCTGAAAAGCATCGATTTAGCCATGGCTTGGACTAAGTGACACCCTGCCACTAGCCTTGTATCACCACTTTCCCCTACTAATGGCTTCCACCTCGGGTACCCATTAGTAGGCCGATACTTTTCAAACATCAATCTTTGTTTGAATTAATAATAGAATTACATAATAAGTGTTACAAACTAAGTTACTCAAAATATATATTAAATATTGTCTGAAAAGCATCGATTTAGCCATGGCTTGGACTAAGTGACACCCTGCCACTAGCCTTGTATCACCACTTTCCCCTACTAATGGCTTCCACCTCGGGTACCCATTAGTAGGCCAATACTTTTCAAACATCAATCTTTGTTTGAATTGAATAATAGAATTACATATATAAGTGTTACAAACTAAGTTACTCAAAATATATATTAAATATTGTCTGAAAAGCATCGATTTAGCCATGGCTTGGACTAAGTGACACCCTGCCACTAGCCTTGTATCACCACTTTCCCCTACTAATGGCTTCCACCTCGGGTACCCATTAGTAGGCCGATACTTTTCAAACACTATCTGTGTACCAACTCCACTAGCACTAAATTGGTGTAGCTTCACTTCATTCTCTAGGTTCTCAATGACTGTAAAATGTGGCTTAACTAAAGAGACATCTCGTCCTTCTAGTTTCATATCACCACACCTCTACCAACTGCTTTCATACCAATAGACCTGTCGCAGTTCATTCCTTACAAAACATATCTGAAGCTGACACATTAGACATCAAATAATAAGGTAAAGATGAACGCTTTATAATCAGTTTTTCTTGTAAAAATATATTTATGACACCTGTCACTGTACAACATCCGGTAATGCCTGCTCCTAAGGTTCATCAGCAATGTGCATCCATGGTGTTGTGTTATCTATTCAGGTAATGCCGTCATAACGTCTTGTACTGCGCTCAGCTCCCCTCATGTTGGTTATTTAATATCTATCATGTCCATGAATTTCTGTAACTTGACAAGGTCCCTTGATCAGAGGCATCAATTTTGTGCTTTGTCCATCATTCGACTGGCTTGGGATTTTCACTACCACCAAGTCCCCCACTTGATATGTTGGTGCCAATTTCCGCTTAGCATTGAAGGTGAGATCAGCCTCTTTTTTTTATATATATTTTATGCTGATCTACTTTACACCGTAACGCCGTGACATCTACAGAATGCTCCATATCATCAGTGATTTTATCATTCATCATCCGAATTCTATACCCAAAAAAAAAAAATAAAGAATACTACACTTGATAAGTTACTGTTATAATATTTATTTATAGTACTATTTATGCCTTATTGGATTTTAGTTATTTGCTGATCCCATTTATTATTATTCTTAACTGCACTTAGGCTATGTAGCGTGTCCAGGATGATCCAATTAAATTATTCTACTTGTCTTTTCAAGTGTGGCATTGCTGTGGCAATAGTATGATTCCTAATGTTTAGATTGTTGCAATAGTCTATAAACCTGCATCACATCTTAGTCTCTTAGGATTAGAAAATATTTTAAATAGATATTGAACAAGATTGTTCAATTCGTTGATTACAATTTTACTATTAGTACTTTTCACAGGAGATATAAATACAAATTTTGTAAAGAGTCTACAATAACCAAAAGGTATACATTATATTGGGTAGACTTAATAATGGGCCTCAATGGTCCAAATGCAAAGTATAGAAAGGTAGTACATACACACTTTGGGATTGGGTGCAAATGTCCCGGTATTATTACAGTTTTCTTTTATAAGAGGAAACTAATATTGTGAGCTAATTCTCTCGACAGTTTTGTCAATAGCCAAGTGACAGCCTTCATCATGGATAGCCCAAATGATTTGTCATATACATTGTTTTAGCACAACCCAACGCCCATATATTAAGTCCCTTCTATCACCTTATTGCCTAAAACTTTATATTAAATACTTTTTTTTTTTTTATTTTGCTTCGGCATCCCCTGACAATATTAAATCTCGAATTGAGCAAATACTAGGATCTTGCAACTGTACTGATAATAACCAATCGCCCTCAGTTATAGACATTACATTAATAGGTTATGCATCATCATAACCAACAGGATTCCAACTCAGCATTAACATGCTGCATTTGCATATCAGACCTATGAGAGATATCAAAGGTAAATCCTTGGGTGTGGAACACCCACCTGCTTACGCATGGAATTGACTCTTAAATATGATGAACAGAGTTAAAGTCAGAAATAATTTTGAAATGGCTTCGAGTAATTTATGTCTAAATTTCTGTAATTCCACCACAACAACTAAAAACTCTAATTCAAAAGAATGGTAATTCTTTACTTAATGAGTAATTGACAACTATAAAAATGCACCGATTTTTCTCCACAAACTGTAGTTTGAATCAAAATGCATCTCAGCCCAGCACAACTAGTGTCTGTATATGCAAGTTTGGATCACAAATGTTTACTACAGGTTTTTCTTTTTCTTTAATGTTTCAGTTTGTTGAGGACCCAATTACCAGGCCACATTCTGATGCTAAATCCTGAGATATACAATGTGGGTACTTAAAAAAAATAATTGTATTAAACACTTGTCCATGCTCCAGAGATATTATATTGGAAACTATCAAGCTTACCATACACCCACAAGCTCTCACTGGCTGGAATGTTAATGAATAACCCCCCTGATATGTACATAATACTTTTATCTTCCGTAAATTTCCATCCTATTTGTAGCCCGTCAGTTTATCAATAATGTAAAGTGTAACTACTAATTCCACTGAGTCAACTACAAGGCTTACAGCCACAGCCTCTGTGATGGTTACACTGGAGTCGCTAGTAAGCCCAACTAAATTAATAGGTGAATTCAGGAGAAATGGTTTTAAATGAAATTAATTAACCAAATTGGTGCATAACCAAACAAACAATCCAAGTTAGGTTTGTCAAAAAAAATGCCTCACATTTGACAGTTCAATTTTTTTTTTTTTTTTTTTTTTTTGTAGCAATCATTTTTACCTTAAACTTGATTCTACTATAAATTTTGATTTAATCGGCAAATAAAACATCCAAATGTTCTATTTGTTGCAAATAGTACATTTCACACTGTCTATAAAAATACAATAATTTCTTTTGTGTACATATTATATATATATTTTTTTTTTTTACAAACCAGTTAAATGTTAGGTAGGTACCCATGTCAAAAAAAATGCCAATTCGTCTTAGTATTTAAATTCCCTGCCTGTGCAACCGTTATAATATTAACATTTCCTATTGACCTAGCTATCTATGACCGATATAAGTTCCAGAAATCCTAACTGTAAGCTATCAATTTTCGACTTTTGTTCAAAATAAAATTATTCAATGACTGATTTGAAAACGGTTTTGCATCAATCAGTTGTTATAAAGGAGTAAACACTGAACTTAGAATAATAACACATTTTAAGACACTGAACATGTCCCGTAATTTGGAACGTAGGTATTTGACTATTTTTTTTTTACGCCATTGTTTCCACTTCCAAATAGGTACCTAGTCCATCTATTTGAATTTTTTTTTTTTTTTTTTTTTAATGAATCATTCCACGTTTTAGCAATATTGCGCAATTTTTGTAAAGACTAAAACCTCATGATTATCTGACCATCCGAACGCCTTCGCGTTTGCCTCTACTAACATAACATCAACATTGTCTACTAATGGGTCGAATTCGGGAATCATCACTGACGATAATAATGCACTCTGACTCACTGTTGGCGATCCTTTCCGGTGTCCTCTAAGCCTTTTTCGACGGTGAGCTGGGAGTCCGTGAAGATTTTACTCCATGATTTCCGGGCCTTTTTGCGACTGCGTGGCATTTTTGGGCGTAGATATCGTAGATCCCACTTCTGATGTAAAGAAAACTCATTAGTTACAATACACAACCTCCATTTATTTGACATAGGCACCCAATAAATCACCATAAAAATCACCTAATAGGTACATAATGACACTTATAATTACTCTTTTACTTCTTACATATTCCTCTTATTAACTTATATGAAACATTATCAAATCTAACTCTGGATAAATTTTACAAGCTGGGTAGGTAACCACTGCGGCTACCACCGTTACTTTCCTCTGAGGGTAAATCGACTGCACTCAAGATTGATAACACAGATTTATAGATATTCTTTCAAATATCCCACTTGTAATAACCAATAACTTTGATAAAAACTCAAAAGTAATTACATACATTCATGTTAACCACTTAACTCAGTAATGTCGATTTAACGGCAAGCAGGGAGATGAACAATAGTGACCGGGCCATTGCTGCCCTCTAGGACTCCATGCTGTTTCTTCTATAACTATCAATTTCACGGCGACCAATAAGAAAAAGACACACCAACCAATTAGAAAAATGCATGTAGATATCCGGGTTCCTTTATTATTAGGACTTCCGGCTAGTTTTAGTATTTTCTTGTACAAATACAACGGAAGTTCCCACAGACCAATGAGAACAAGGAGCGCCAGCCAATTACAAAAATGCTCGCAGGCTTCCGGGTACTTCTCTTATTTTCTACATTGACAGCTGCACTTCCGACTGGTTTAAATATTTTGCATGATGACGACGCATCCGGCTATGTATTTTTGCACGAAGACAACACTAGTCGACGAAGCACTCATGAGGAGACACTCATGAACCGGCGCCCGCCGGTCGCCTTTTGGAATCAGTTAAAGCATAGCAAAACCAGCGTAGCAATTGGTTTTAAAAATTATTCGTTGCCGTAGCGACATGGGCGTCTATCAGGCAACAGAAGGCCACTATTCTGTGCTAATAAAAAAAAGTAAGAGAAAAAACTCCTTCGTGATCCTACAAAAAACTTTTTTTTAAATTTAAGTTAGTTTATCAGTTGTCTAGTTCCGATGTTCAAGGCGAGAGTGAATCGGTTTTTGCTGGGTGAGCGCGTTCAATCGTAGACTACGATATCGCTTACCATCAGGCGAATTGCAGTCAAGCACAACTCATTTTGAATAATAAAAATGTTGTAATGAAAAACTTGATTTAAACTCTATCTTCACAGTAGACATTGCTGTTGTCCATGGGCAGCGGTTACTATTTAACATAAGACAGGCCCCTCCTTCGTCTGCCCAGCAACAAAAATAAGATAATAATGTGTTGTTTTATACGTATTTTATTATTCAGTAATCTCCCAATAGCAAAGCAAACAAGCGGTATTGATTTTTCTCATATAGAATAGACAAACATTGAGAAATTCTCGCATCGCATACATTTTATTGTACAAAGAAATCCGCGGTGAGCAAGATTTATTCGGCACGAAGAGATTTATGCAGCAAGTTTTACATTCGGGAAAACTGTTTAGTTTAACAATGATTTTATGTTCAATTGAAATTCTGTGCGAAACTGTTGTTAAGAAATATTTTACATTCATAATTGGCCTTTTGTAAAAAAAAAAGGAATTAGTCCGTCTTTTAGATTGTTAAATAAAAAATAAAAGACACGTATTTTTTCATTTGTAAATTAAACCAAAAATGACAAAGATTTAGCCCATTAAAATTACGCGTGACGTCAGATTTTGGAAGTTTTTTCGCAAATGAGTGACGTAAAAGAACCCCACTCCTACATTTTGATGTAGTTATTTTTTGTTTAAATGAAAAAAAAGAAAAATACGTGTCGAATAATATATTTTTATAATCTAAAATACGGACTAAATATAATGTAATTATTTTGACCCTGGAAACATCCTTAGTATTGTTACAATCATATTATGCCTAGAAGTAATGAACTTACTAGTAGAGCTTTTCAAGAATTTTGATTAATTTTGTCAAGTTTCGTTGAGGAAGAGAGGTAGGTATCTCCTTAGTGCCCTGGCGCTTCGTCTGGTTCATCTTGGGGGCACAACCAAAAGGCAGCCATAAAACTGCATCTACATGCATTAATTAACAGTCTTATACTTAATTAGAACGAGCCTGTTATGCAACTTAACGTCTGAACGACTATCAGGTTATTAACGAACTAGTGCTGCTTCCAAATAAAATGTAAATTTATCACCTGAATAAATCAAAACTAAAGTGGGACGACGATGATATTTTTGCGAGACTGTTGATCCGAATCCAGCCCATACCTAAGTCTGGTCTAGACCCAGCCTAGGCTAATAATAATGTAGACGAATTTATTCAGACAGGTGATCCCAGCGGACACTGGGAGCGTAAAGTTAGAGGTGCATTATGTAACGCCATTAAATTGTCGTAAAGCGCCATCTATTATTATTGTGGGAAACTATTAACATGCACAGATATAAATTATATAAGATCGTTGTACTTACTACTATGTTGTGAGGAGAAGAAGAGAAATAGTGATACGATCTTTGTATAATCTACAGATTTGCTTTTGTGACCAAGTTAGTGTTATTTTTAATTTAAAGGGTAAAGATGTTAGTCTTTTGGCTCTGATTTCAGTCATTTCTGTCCTTTATATGCTACAAAACAAAAAAAAATCATTCAAATCCAGATAAACAGCATACATTCTTGCCCTACTACTGTTTTATTCGCCCTCTACATTTATTTAAATATTTTGCTATTCAATTGGGTTCAATCTAGAGGGTAGACAGATTGTGACAAAAAATAGGTGTTAAAAAACATCTTAACGCAGTGCAGCGAGGATTTGCCCAAAAGATATGCAAGGCATATAGAACTGTCTCACTGCACGCTGCACTGGTCCTGGCAGGAATTCTACCATTAGACATAAGAATTCAGGAAGCAGCTGAGTTGTACGAGTGCAAGAAAGGCATAACGCAGCCAAATATAGACAGAGATGTAGAAAAAATGGTACCGTACATTAACAAACCGCACCCAGCCAAGCAAGTCACTACTGAGTTCTTGTGTCTTATGGATCAAGAGCAAGTTGATGCAAATATCAAAACCGTCTGTATGTATACAGACGGCAGTAAAATAGAAGGAAAAGTGGGAGCTGCAATTACTGTCAGAAAAGAAAACATCGAAACAAAATCCATCAAAATCAAGTTAGATGACCATTGCTCTGTGTATCAGGCAGAATTAACGGCAATTAAAAGAGCATCAATAGAAATATTACGGAGTAAAGAGAAAGAATTCGGCATATATAGCGACTCCCGCTCATCATTAGAGTCTATAAAAAATCCCGAGTCCGTCCATCCCATTGCAGAAGAGGTGCGCCAAAATCTCAAAGAATGCCAAAACCAAGGCAAAGAAGTTCATCTCTTTTATATCAAGGCGCATGCAGGGCTGGAAGGCAATGAGCGAGCAGATGAACTAGCCAAAGATGCTGCACTACATAAGAAGACCAAACCGGAGTACGACCAATGTCCCATCTCATTTGTCAAGCGGCAAATCCGTTTGGAGTCGCTTGACAAATGGAATGAAAGGTACAAATCTGGCGAAACTGCGGGAACGACCAAGATCTTCTTTCCAGATGCCATTAAAGCATATAAAACAGTCAGGAAAATAGAGCTGAACGGTATCATAACCCAAATACTGACTGGGCATGGCGGGTTTGCCGAATACTTACACCGATTTAAGTGTAAAGGAGACCCGTCATGCATTTGCGAACCAGATAAACCGGAAACAGTGCAGCATCTTCTAGTGGAATGCCCAACAACTGCCATCGATAGATTTAATTTAGAACAAGACTTAAATATAACTATAACAGCCGGAAATTTACACGAAATAATGGAAGAAGAAAATAAACGACACAAATTTTTAACATATTGTACAAAAATAGCAGAAAAAAGTATACAAAGAAATAAATAGACACTAAATACCTACCTACTACAGAAAATAATAAAATGCAAAAAAAAAAAAAAAAGCAAATAAAATTAAAATAAGAAATATCAAGGACTCTGATTACGTCAGAGGAAAAAGAGAAGGGAAAAAAAAAAAAAAAAAAAAAATAACACACTTTACACTAACAAAAAATACAAAGGAAATGTTATGCATCTCAAAAACAATTTGACAAAGTGTCAAAGAGCAAAAAACTATCTACCCTTTTAAATATTAGGGTCACAACTGTTTTATCTCTACTTTTTGTCCGGAAACGTTAGAAGGAATCTTAATGAGAATCATAAACCACATTTTATAAATTACTAACACATTATGCTTATATTGTCGAACCCGGTGGCTCAATTGGTCGACCCCAGCCATCTGTACAAAGAGTCGTGGGTTCGATCCCCACCCGGGACACACATTGTACGTGATGTTTTTTTTTTTCTAATAATCTTACATTTTGCCTTACAGATGCCTGTCAGACATCGATCCCGGATACTTCAGAATGGGCAATCTCACCGAACCGTACCCCGCTTGCTGCCCCCAGAGAATAACTAACACATAAAAAGGATAATTAATTATTATTGACTGTGTTACTAAGTTGTACAAACTGTGTGCTAAAGAATTTAAAAAACATATATTTATCATAGTTCATATAAATCGTTATAATGTGCGTGGAAATACTAGTTACTGCCTGAGGTATGTAAGGGGCAGGACGGGTGAGGTATAAAATCGCCAGAAAAAATATTTTTCCTTTTTAGGGTTCCGTAGCCAAAATGGCAAAAACGGGACCCTTATAGATTCGTCATGTCTGTCTGTCTGTCTGTCCGTCCGTATGTCACAGCCAGTTTATTCCGAAACTATAAGAGCTACTTTATTGAAATTTGGTGCGTAGATGTATTCTGTAAACTGCATTAAGATGTGAAAATAAAATTAGAAAAAAATCCAAAATTTTTGGGGTTCCCCATACATAGAACTGAAACTCAAAATTTATTTTTTCATCAAACCTATACGTGTGGGGTATCTATAGATAGGTATTTGAAAATGATGTTGAGGTTTCTAACAAAATTTTTTTCTAAACTGAATAGTTTGCGCG
Source organism: Conogethes punctiferalis (assembly GCA_031163375.1). Classification (NCBI taxonomy): domain Eukaryota; kingdom Metazoa; phylum Arthropoda; class Insecta; order Lepidoptera; family Crambidae; genus Conogethes; species Conogethes punctiferalis. The sequence goes on along the minus strand of CM062102.1, from coordinate 10,376,282 downwards.
AGAGACTCCTCCGAAGTGGTAAAATGTGTGTCCCCCCCCGTAACTTCTAAAATATGGGCATGATAAAACTGAAAAAAATATATGATGTGTATTACTATAAAAACTACTAACGAAATTTGGTTTGAATGAAATCTAGACAGTAGTTTTTTTTTAAACGTCATAAATCAAATTACCTAATTTTTTCATTCAATCAGTGGTACGGAACCCTAGGTGCGCGAGTCCGACTCGCACTTGGCCGGTTTTTTTTCTAAGTAAATATGATGATAGTATAAGCAACCTCATACCAGTTACTGCAAAATAATTATGATGACGGTATAAGCAGCCTCTTACTAGTTACTGCCTGAGTTGTGTGAGGGGCAGTACGGGGGAGGTATAAAATCGCCAGAAAAAATATTTTTCCTTTTTTTTTTCTAAGTAAATATGATGATAGTATACGCCTCGTCATATAATGAACAGTAACTGTGATAAATATACGTTTTGCATAGAATTATTATACGTAAATCTAATTTGATGTAAATATTTTATACTTTGTGATAATTTTTAATAATAAAAGCCATGTAAGTAATACTTTTTACAACTCTTTTTTTCGTCATAATAGTTTCGTAATTAAATCGTACACATTTTATTTTTGCTTTATATATGATAGTAAAATGCTTTGTAGTAAACTCATCATCTATTATGACGTATGACATAGGCCCCTCCCAATGTTCGCCACAGATGATGCTATAAGCATAGCATAAGGTGCACTATTCGATTCTCAGTTGGGTCAATTTAAGAAATTATTTTCTTGATTACCTTGGGTCTGGGTGTTCTAGAAGACGTCCCAATTATCATCAGGTACTCACTGGAAAATCTTAGTTTTTTTATAATAGCTCTAGACAATTGCTACCCTATGCCTGATGGAAAGCGAAAGAGAAGCCAAAGTCGCTGTGACTGTGACAACGGGTAAGTAACTTCAGTTGTCAAGTCACTTACTTGGCCATGCCGGCCCGACCCAAAATTGTCTTTTTAACCGAAAGATGACTCTTTTTAACAAATCTATTGCGCCAATATAAAAAACCCATTCCCACACACGAAATATTTGTAAGCAAGTTTGTTAAAAAATCATTAGTCAGACAGGGCAAACCCAATTACCTCGGCGTAAGATAACGACTAATTTAAAATTAATCACCAAAAAAACGTACCTATAAATCAGATATACTCGCCCTCACATGTTGGGTGAAAAGCATTCTTTTTTTATTCACAAAAAAACGCTAAGAGATTCGAACGAATTTATGATCGAAGCTATTCAAAGGGACTAGATTAGTTAGACGATTTGAAATGTTGTTGTGACTGCTAATTAGAAGTTCGTTCAGATTGATATATAGAAGCTCGGGTTTGTATTTTGTCACTGTCACTTTCGAAAATGACATATTTGTCATTGCGATTACAATTTTATTACGAAACTGTTTGAGATAAAGGGCTCATTTATTCCGTGCTGTGATGGCAAAATGTTTGTTTTTTTTTATAAGAAGAGCTTTCAGCATGACCTCACTCCACCTGATGGTAAGCGGTCGTGAGGTCCAAAAGTCAGGTCGACAGGCATAATAAAACAAACCCATTGCGCCTCTCGCCCTCACCCTGAAGGTCCACTGAGATGCCCCGCCTAAAGAACCCAGGATTGTAAGAGGAAGGAAATACATGAGCTGGAAGGGCATTCCATGACTTAATGTGTGGTTTTATGGCTTAGAATAGGACCCTATCTCATACCGTATCATCATCATCAGCCTTTCGCAGTCCAGAGCTGGACATAGACCTATCCAATTGCTCGCCACTTTCATCAATGTTGAGCTTCTCGCATCCAGTAGGTACCTGCCAGCCGTCCTGCGCAAATCGTCACTCTACCGGGCCTGAGGGCGTCCTACACTACGTTTGCCCAAAAGCTCAACGCCAGAACTCGTGTACCCCAACGGTTATCGGTTCTGCGGCTGATGTGGCCAGCCCACTGCCACTTCAGCTTCACGGTCGAACCCAAACACCGTAACAACGCCATCAGTCATCAAATTAATACACACCTAGCGAAACCCATTGAACATCCCCCATAAAACCCCCATTGTTCTAATGGGGTGAACCCCATAAAAGTCGTTACATTTTGTTAGGGGAAAAAACGCCCAGAACGCTGTGTAGAGGCTCACTTAAAAAAACATTTAGTTCGTCCCGACTCTCTGACTTATCTTCGCCGTTGGAAAGGGACGGTGATATACGAGGTGGGGTGGGTGTGAAAGAGAGGGGTAGCTGCGTCAGAAATATTTAAATTAAGTCTTCCCCTTAATGTGGACATTATTTTTTTATCGGTGCCTCCAAATAAAGATATGTCGCGAGTTCGCCTCCTTCGGAAATTACTTCTTTTGGTGGAGAGTTCTTTTTTGTTAAATTGCGCGTCGGGAGTTTGTGAAAGTAATTTGAGAAATGCGTCAAATTTTTTTGTAATATTACATGTGAGAATTTATGTGTTTTCTTGTGGCAGTAGGCTGGTCATGTCTGCCGTAGAACCGACAATAAGTCGAGTAGACGATTCTTGGCGTGAACACCGCTTTTAAATGAACATAAGCCTAAGATTATGGCTACTTTCTTTATAGAAGAACTGCTGGCAGTTGCTGGATGGGAGAAACCCGGTATAGCAGCGTCACCGCAGCGAAAAGCTACGCCCTGCGATCGCCAACCCGCCTGCCCAGTATGGCGATTATGATATCCTCCAGATGTTTGCACTATGTGGCGAACAGCTGGAGAGGCCTATGTCCAGCTGTGGACTGAAATAGGCTGATGATGATAATGATGATTTATTGATTGTGGACAATTTGCAGTATATGAACATTATTATAATACTTAAGTATATACTTCAGATTAGACGCAAGGAAAAATTAAACGACCCTTATATTAGAACACTAAGGTGTTCTATGGCTTAATGATGTACTACTTGTGAAACATCATCATGATGATGAATTCCAACAACTTTGTAAAACCTCACAAAATATATGAAGTAATCATGTTTTGACAGCCACTCAAAAGTATATCAATTGGTTTGACAATACACTATACAAGCCCATTCGATCGTAACGTCAAACACTCAAAACGACCGACACTTAACCCTTCACCGACCACAACTATTACCATTTAATCCCCATCGACCACGGTTCCGTACAAACATTTCACGCTAATCCTCAACTAACCTTTTAAGGGTACGCTCATACGTTTGTTTTTTGACATTAACGGATTAAATCCCAAGGGTTAGGGGATATTTGTATAAGTTCATTGATAAAAGTTGAGGTGGGTCGTTTTACCTGTCCGAGATAGCTGGCTGTCTTGATTTTTTGTCACTACCTGTGTTTGGGTGAGATGGGTAAATTATTTAGTGAAAGGAGACATTTTTATTTTAGAGTATCATTTTGTAGGTGTTTTTTAATGTGAATTTAGGGTTTTTGTATTAATTTTGACCAATGCGGCCGATGGCCAATAGAATAGGATCATCATCATCAGCCTATTGCAGTCCATTGCTGGACATAGGCCTCTCCAGTTGTTCGCCACTTATAACAAACATCTGGAGGATATTCCCATAATCGCCACGCTGGGCAGGCGGGTTGGCGATGCCAGGGGGTAGCTTTTCGCTTCGGTGACGCTGCTGCCTGTCGTCGGCTCTGTGGTATTTAGCTACGCCTTCAATTGTGATGGTTATACCGCCACTCGTCGATTGCCAGCGCCTTCGTTCGTTTTTCGGTAGGATGCACCAAGGGCAGGTGAGGTTGGCTTTCAGCGAAATGATGCCAGTGTGCCTAGCACGAACATTTTCGAAAAAGTATGCATAACGTAACCGTAGTGTTTTTTTGTAAATACATACATATTACATAGAAAACACCCAGACCAATACAAACAGACATGCTCATGCACACAAATGTTTGTACTGTGTGGGGATTGAACCCACGAACCTTGGCTCAGAAGGCAGAGGTCACTTCCAATAGAGCCACCGAGCCAGTCGATTAAGTGCACAGTTATTGTGTTATTGTTATCCATTGTGTTTGCTTTGCGGACAGCTAATTGGTTAATTTCTATCACAAAACCGAACCCCAAAAACGACAAAGCAAACAGGAAACCTCAAGACACCAGGACTAATTATTCCGTATCCCTCTCAGAAATGGACCCGACTGGTAAATATGGACAGGAATGCGCCACCTGCCGGGGAGAGAATTATCATAAATCTCGGGGCAGGACAAACAGACAGATTTGTACTGCAAACAGCGCGGCGCGTCTTGTTAACACGGAACCCGAGACTTTGCTGACGGCGGGTGGGGGGTTAACGGACAAGACTGGGGAAATAAGGTTTAATTATGGAAAGTATAATAAGTACTTGGTGTTGCCATTAAAAGAGTATGACCTCCAGGTCGTGTTTCTGCCGGTAAGTAGGGTTTCCGGAGCTTGTGTTTCTGTATCACGTGTTCCAGTTCTCAAAATCAATTATCTTACTAACATTAAAAACGTGAAAGTTTACCACTAAAAAAAAGAGTTCAAAATTCTTTGGAACCCTTTAGTAAAGCAATAAGCACTTACTTTGTATTTTATTTTGTGACCTCCAACCGTTACCCGCTAGTCTACATGTAACAGTAAAAATCGTTGTGTATTTGAAGGCCGAACATTTTGGCAGAAAGCCATTCTATTAAATTTTCTGCTCTGCAGTATACAATCAAAGTTATAATGGGGAAAGAAAAAGTGGTATACTCGTAATATCTCTGCCGCAGCATAGAAGCGATTTGATAAATTAATTTCTAACAAGGTTATGGATATTCTGGGTATCTGATGGTCGATGGAATAGGAGGGTGTTAGAATAGAAAGAAAGAAAGAAAACATTATGTAAACGATTAGTACGTCTACGTGGGGTGAGTCCCACCTTCATATCATAACCCAGGTGTCCCGTACCACCCTTACTAGGGTCCTGGTGTATGCGTAAATGCATTCCTGACTTTAAAAAAAGGATAGATACAGATTGCCCAGGACCAGACCCATCCACAGAATAAGAAGAAAAGGTTACTATAAATTACAAGAATACTTGGATGTAAATATCAAATGGATATGTTAGTCGCCCAGTCTAGTATGTCTTGGATTATCCCATCATTTTTTTAAATCTCTTCATAAAAATAATCTCAAAATTAAAGCCACAAAAACATCTAACTAAGCCGTAAATTAAATGATTTCCATAGTCAAATGAACACAATTACAAAGGCCATATTAATGTCCAAACATATTTCATTGTTCGGTTCACAATAGATTTTAACAAGATATAATAGGTTCAATTACGTAAGGCAGGAATTTCATTAACGCCTCGCGAGCGCGACTGTTCGAAGTACGGGAGCCGCACGATAAAATGTTGATGTTTTTGTAAACGTGGTGTAAACACATGTTTGAAAAGGCTGAATTAGCAACTGACGGTGAAAGGAATACTATCATACATATAAGATAGTTTGAAAGATATTTGAGATTTGACTGGCTGGGTGGCTCAATTGGTAGTGACCTCTGCCTTCTGAGCCAAGGGTCGTGGGTTCGATCCCCACACACTACAAACATTTGTGTTAAACATTGTTAAACATTGTTAATCATTGAACAGGGGTTCCCAAACTAGGCTATGCCTGTATCTTGGAGAACCGTGTGCATGAACATGTCTGTTTGTATTGGTCTGGGTGTTTTCTATGTATAATATGTATTTATTTACAAAAAAATGTACCTAAGTAAGTTTACCAGTTGTCTAGTACCCATAGCACAAGCTTCAATCTCTGTGACAATGGGCAAGTAACTGGTCAGTTACCTGATTCACTATGCCCTACCTCTCTTAAACTAAAACTAGGCACAAAGATTTTAAGATATAGACAATAATCATTACCAGCCTGCGTAATTAACGTAAAACTTTTCATTAATTAACCTGACTGGGAATTAATCTTGGCATCGTCCGGGCATGAGGTTTAACGCCCTTACTACTGCCACCGAGTCCACCAAATATAACAATTTTATTATATCACTAAGGTGGCAATCAAGCCTTTGGTCTGCCTGATGCTAAGCGGTCACCGCAGCCTATGGACGCCTGAAACACTAGAGGTATCACACACGTTGCCGACCCTTTAAGAACCTCTTAAACTTTGTGAAGGACCCTATACTGTAGTCTCGGTCATAATATATGCGTATTAAGACTTAACATAAAAAATTAAAAAAAAAAACATCAGATGAATTGCGACCAAGCGCAAACCCCATAATGAATAAAAAAAGTAAGTGTGCGAAATATAATTGACAGCTCCCGGTATAATATCAAAACGCAATATGATTTACGCGGTCACAAAATTAAGCCATTGTAAGCAGTTCGGAGCATTACAGCTAACCGGAAAGTGATATCGGTCACGAACGAAATATCGTATGGTCATCAGAAAATACGTGTTCAAGGCAGTTTTATTGGTCTAACTGGCTGTGCCCGCGACTTCGTCCGCGTGGAATAGAGTTTTATCCACTATTTTATCCGTTAGGGGGTAGAATAGGTTTGTTTCCATAAAAAACATCCGTCTTCTAGATTATTCAAAAATAAAAGATACGTATTTTTTCATTTATAAATTAGACCAAAGATTACAAAGATATACTTACCCCGTTAAAGTTGCGCGTGACGTCACGCCGTGCAGCATTTTGTCGCACGGCGTGACATCAAACACTCCCACTCCTAAATTTTCATGCTTTGTATCTTTGTTATTTTTCGTGTAAATGAAGAAAGGAAAAATACGTGTCCAATATATTTTTATAATCGAAAAATACGGACTAAATATAATGTAAGTATTTTGACCCTGGAAACATCCCTATTCGATCAAAATCCTTTCTTAGTGGATGCCTACGTCATAAAATTTACCTGCATGCCAAATTTCAGCCCGATCTGTCCAGTGGTTTAGGCTGTGTGTTGATAGACCACTATAAGTCAGTCAATTAGTCCTTTTGAATTATATTATGTTTATAGGTGTTTTACTGATGATCATATCTTGTCGCTTCAGACCACCTTCACCTGCGCGTGGTGCATGCTGTAGTAGACTAACAAACGAGGCTCTGGCAAACGACTGGTGGCGGTACAGATAGTTAGAATAGACCGATATCTACAACTCGACGACTGAGCGCCTACTGAGCCAAGGGTCGTGGGTTCGATTCCCGCACACTGCTAACATTTGTGTTAATGAACATGTCTGTTTGTATTGGTCTGGGTGTCTTCTATGTATAATTGTATTTATTTAAAGTATACTATGTAAAAAGTATTTAAGTAGTTTATCAGTAGTCTAGTACCACGTCTAGTACCCATAATACAAGTTTCGGCTTAGTTTGGGGCTAGATGGCGATGTGTTTCCCAGCGTGGCAAGGCATGTCTTGGGTTATTTATTAAAGTGGCCAACAACTGGAGAGGCCTATAGCCAGCAGTGGACTCCAATAGTCTGTTGAAGATGATGATGATGATTCAAGAACAATAACAATCTAACTTCAAATCAGAACATCAACCAGAAACTAAAGTTAATTGCCCAATTAACGCTCGCTAATTAATACACGCTCTTCCCTTCATCAGTCACAGTGATTGTTCAGAGCCTCTTCAAATATTACACGTTACTAAAGGTTTAAGCCCCGATACAGTCATGTATGACTGGCTTTGTACTTGCCTTGATCTCTTCACAGAATCAAACGATAATTTAGTGTAACTCCACAGTATGAATGAAGACAATGAGAGATCTCCAGGTGGTTATAAAGAAAACAAAAGTATGTACTAAGGTGAGTGATTAAATAGATGATACCCTTTATTGCACACCAAATAATTGACTTATAACTAGTAGCCAATTGTTTTAGAAATAAGCAAATATAAATTTTATAAATTGTCTTATAGCTACGAGCGATCTCTTCCATACAACCATTGGTTAGAGAATAGAAAGATGGAAAGAGTAAGGTAATGTTGATTTAGATTTCAAAGCTATTTTAACCGACTTCGAAAAAAGGAGGAGGAGGTGGGGCACCGACTACAAAAATAAGTGATAATTGTAATATTTAAATAATTATAGTTATACACATAATATGTATTAAGGATAGAATTACTTACGTTATTTATCGCTTTTTAGTTTTGGTCGTTTGTGTTTTTTTAAAGTCAAAGTCAAAGTCAAAATAATCTTTATTTGTATAGGTTTTTATGAAAAACACTTACAAATCGTCGAAGCTACCACCGGTTCGGAAAGCAGCATTCTACCGAGAAGATACCGGCAAGAAACTCGTGTAGTTGCTCTTTTCAAAATGGTGTTTACAATATTATTATCACATTTATACTTTTAACTACGACCACGTCATACAGTCTGGGGCCTTACAAAATTAATTATAAATTAGATTAAAAAAAAGAAATTAACCTTAACATACTCTATATAGGGCAATCAGGAGTAGACCAGTCTCCAAGGCAGCACCTGTTCACAAGTATGACGTGTGTACCAGCCATCGCTTCATTCAACCATATTTGAGGGAGTGTAACGACCCGCCACACAGCGCCACCACCCCAGAAACATTTTAGTGAGCATGACTAGTCCAGTTACCCCAATATAAAATATTTGGCAAAATCATAAAACTAATAAATGAATAAACTAACTGAAGGACGTAGCTTACATAGAATAGAAGTTACATATGACTCTATATAAACAACCAATGAAATGGTTATAATTTTATTATGATAAAGTGCAGGCGAGCAGCATCCGCTTATTTGGCAGTTGACCATACAGTCTTATCACTTAAATAGTCTTCAATTCTGTAATAACCTTTCTTTATTAGACATCCTTTAATATATAATTTAAACTTTTGTATGGGTAGATCAATTATACATTGAGGCAATTTATTGAACATTTTTATGCTAAGCCCTATAAATGACTTTCCACATTTATTCAGCCTCAGATTAGGAATAGCTAGCTTGTGCCTGTTTCTGGTATTGAATTTATGACTATCTGAATTTTTAGGAAGCTTGTGCTTGTTCTTATAAACATGGATTAAACAGTCCATGATATATTGGGAAGCGACAGTTAAGATATTTATTTCTTTAAAAAGGTCTCTAAGAGAATCACGTGGGCCAAGTTTGTATATGGCTCTGATAGCTCTCTTTTGTAAAACAAATATGGTCTGGATGTCTGCCGCTGAGCCCCACAGTAGAAGGCCATAGGACATAACACTATGGAAGTAGCTAAAATAAACCAATCTCGCAGTGTCGACATCAGTTATATGTCTAATCTTCCTAACAGCATATGCAGCTGAACTAAGTCGTCCTGCAAGGGCAGCAACATGTGGAGCCCACTGCAATCTTGAGTCTAAGGTGATACCTAAGAACACTGTTGAGTTAACGATATCAATGGGTTCTTGATTTATGTTAATGACAGTTTTGACTTGTCTGACATTGGGCATAGAAAACTTTATACATTTAGTTTTCTTAGCATTTAGTAACAGATTGTTACTTGTAAACCAATGTAATACTTTAGAGACAGCATCATTTACTTCGTCAAAATTTTCTCTTTGTCTGTCAACCTTAAATATTAAAGATGTGTCATCGGCAAATAGCACCATCTCACATAAGTCTTTTGCAAAACATGGAAGATCATTAATATATACTAAAAAGAGCAAAGGTCCCAATATTGAGCCCTGGGGCACACCCATAAGCAAGGGGGCTCCAGAGGAGTGACTACCGTTAACATTAATTTTTTGGATTCTTCCTATCAGGTAAGACTGTATCATACTAAGCGAGTCGTTCGATACACCATAATGACTTAACTTCATAAGTAGTGTCTGATGATCAACGCAATCAAATGCCTTTGACAAATCACAGAAAATCCCCACGGCATCTTGCTTGTTCTCCCATGCATCAAATACATGTTTTACGAGCGCTACACCAGCGTCAGTCGTGGATTTACCTTTGGTGAATCCATACTGGTTCTTATGCAATATATCATTATCTTGTAAGTGGATTATTAATTGATTAAATATAATTTTTTCGAAAATTTTACTTAAAGCGGGCAGTATAGATATTGGTCTGAAGTTTGATGGGTCACACTTATCACCGGATTTAAATAGTGGTATGACTTTACTAAGTTTCATCAAACTTGGGAAATGCCCAGTTTCAATACATTTATTAAAAATTGTTGCCAAAATTGGTGAAATAATGCTGATTATATTTTTTAATATATCAACAGAAAGTCCCCAGTAATCCTCAGTCTTTTTAATATTTAACTTTCTGAAAGCATCCAAAATGTCTAGGGCGTCGATTTGATGAAAATTAAACTTTACCTTACATTCGACAGAATATGTGTTGAGGAGGTCATAAGCAAGACGCGGGCTAGAATTTAATGTGTCCGTCGTTTTAGATGCAATGTTGGCAAAGAAAGATTCAAACGCGTTTGCCACTTCAACATCCGATTCAACAGTTTTATCGTCGATTTTCAAACAGAACTTTCGATCCTTAATTTTACTCTTACAAGTTTCCCTATTGATTATTTGCCATGTCGCCTTAATCTTATTGCTGGCTTTCTTTATTTTATCTTTAAGAAACATTGATTTCGCTATAGCACATACTCTCTTGAATACCTTTGAGTAGTTTCTTACATGTTCTATAATGGAAGGGTCATTTGAGTTAGCTTTTATATCATATAGTTCAAACAACCTGCGCCTACTCTTATAAATACCTGGTGTTGCCCATTCACTAAATCTACCTTTAGAACTATTGACCTTTATAGTTTTCTTTGTAAATACACTATTATATTCTTTAGAAATAACATCAAACAAATTTTCATACATTTGATCAACATCGTCATTTCGCATATTATTATCAGCGCTCACAATGTGCACTTTTTCATTAATATTTAGCTTAAATTTTTTTATGCGGTTCGCGGTGACAGGTCTACAAATAAAACTAGACGTCGTGCGAGCACTTTGCTGTTCCAATACTACCAACTGGCCGGCATGGTCCGAGTTGACAAAATTAATTATACATTTTTCTTTTACACTGCAATTACTGAAAAAGTTGTCTAGGCAAGTTGCTGATGTAGGAGTGATTCTAGTAGGTTCATTAAACAAAGGTAGCAAGTTAAATGATTTAAATAGATTTAAGAACCTAATGGAGTTCTGTGACTTGTCCAGAATGTTTACATTAAAGTCGCCGCAAACAAGTATATTTTTGCTAGATGTACAAATTTTTTTCAAAACTTCTTCCATACGGGACTCAAATGCAACAAAATTGCCAGATGGAGGCCGATATACACAAACTATAATGTATCGCTCAAGCTCTGCACAAGCAATCTCAATGGTTCTTTCCAGTGAGAGCAATACAATATCTTTTCGCTCCTTGAATGAAATGCCACCCTGCAATAAGATAAGCGACCCACCTCTAATGGCAGAGTCTCTAGTGAAAGAACTACAGACTTTATAATTATCAATATTTAAAATTAATTCATGCTGTCTCAGCCAATGTTCTGTGATACATAAAGCATGGATATTTTTTGTGTTTAAAAACAATTCTAATTCTAAGTCTTTGCCGGAAACACCCTGTATATTTTGATGTACAATGTTAAAATTGATAGGCTTTTCCTTTGTCTCTAAGGTGCTAGAGTAATCCTCTATTGTCTCAATTTTAAATTTAAATTATTTGAAGTCGGTTTAATTTTTTTTAATTTTATATTTATAATACATACGCTTCATCATCATCATCAGCTTGCATCTGCCAACAATGGCAATTCTTATTTGGGGGTTTTGCCGTTTGGCAGGCGGGTTGGTGGCCGCAGTAGGTTTTATTTGTACCCAGGTAAACGCTGCTGCTCATTTCCTGATATTTCCTTATTGGTCTTCTACGACACCCACTTTTCAAATATAAAGTAACTTTACTGTCCTTCCAATTTATTATAACCACTAAACTAATATGTAATTAATAGTAACATAACTATTTGTATATCAAATAACTCGTTACGGTGAATTTGTGGAGCAAATATACAGGCAGAAATTAATTTAGGTAAGTGTAGTTTTGAACATGAAATGAATTCCGAAAGCAATGAGAAGAGAATAATACGCTTCACAATTTGAAAATTGTTTAGTGAAAGTTAATGTACGAGTATGTTTATAGTTAATATTGTGTTATATTAATTCGATTCTAAAGTAATACGAGTATACTCGTACTACGGTAAATAAGGGATCTTAGCCAATAATAAGAACTAAGAACACATCAATTTATATACGTGCTAGCAGCCCATCCCGGCATCGCACGGGGTAGACAATTATATTGTTCAAATTTTACCAAGGATCCCTGATTTATTTTCAAAATGAAATGTAGCCTATGTCAAATTGGAAGAATGGAGCATTTTATTGGTGAAATAATTTTTAACCCTAGTACTTTTTGAGCCTATTCATTACAAACATACAAAAATAGGTACAAATCTTTCCTCTCTATATAGTGGTTTTTTATCGGGATCCTATGCCATAAGTTGTTCAAAAGTTGTGTAATGGAAATGGGTACAATGTGTATGTGTACCAATTTATAAATAAAATAATAAATAAAAATAAATAACCCAAGACATGCCACGCTGGGCCACACAGCGCCACCTAGCCCCAAACTAAGCCGAAGCTTGTACTATGGGTACTAGACAACTGATAAACTTACTTAGATACTTTTTTTTTTGTAAATAAATACATTTATACATAGAAAACACCCAGACCAATACAAACAGACATGTTCATGAACACAAATGTTTGTACTGTGCGGGAATCGAACCCACGACCCTTGGCTCAGAGGGCAGAGGTCACTACCAAATGAGCCACCGAGCCTGTCAAATTTAACTGGCTCGATGGCTCAATTTTCTTGGTAGTGACTCCTGCCTTCTGAACCAAGGGTTATGGACCCGGGTTATACATTCGTGCGATGAACACTTGTGGTTGTTCCTTGTCTGGGTGTATACATTTGTATTTAAGTATTTATTTGTGGTACCTTCGTTGTTCTGATACCCATAACACGAGTGCTTAAGCTACTTACTTTGGGATCGGAGCAATGTATGTGATGTTGTCTGACATTATTATTATTTAACGTAATCGTTATTGCACAGTAAAAAATCCTTAACCTTCAGCTTTGATAGTTATACCGCCACCAGTCGATTGCCAGAGCTACGTTTGTTATTCGGCAGGATGCACCACGGGTAGGTGAGGTGGTTTGGAGCCATAAGATGATGGATGGCTCCCTTCTACCTCTTCGCTTGATAGAAAGTGAAAAAGGACCTTGCCTCCGGTACGTCACCCTATAACACGACTCATATTGCAAAGACTTAAAGACGCCATACTGGGCAGGCGGGTTGGCGATCGCAGGGCGTAGCTTCTCGCTCCTCTGAGATGTACAATCAAGCATTGTGAAAGAAACCTAATACAGTCGAACCCGCAAAAACAAACCGGACCCGCCGTAAATGAATCCACTGTTTTCCTTTAGCAAGTGACACTGAATTTATTTCACAAATCCCTACTAAATCCCGTCTTGTCCCTTTCTTCGTATAAATATTTGCCTGCCCCTGATATCGTTAACATTTTGACTTTTTTATAGTTATTTATGCGACCCAGTGTACTTTACGGTCATTGGATTTTGGACTTTATTGATAGTGGTATAGAGGTCATGTGGTGACCTCTCAATCTGAATTTGTGTTTGGTTTTCTTGTAGAACAAAATGCTATGCGGTTTGCTCTTGTGCTACTATGCTATATGGTTTGCTCTTGTGCTACTAGCGCTGGTTTGTACTGCGTTAAAGAATTAAAGGAACATTATACTTTAAATACGTTTTAAGATGTTTGAAGAGGTCTTGTTGTCAAGACAAGAACTGTAGCTGTCTGATAAAAGATGTAGAATTTATGCAATTATGTCAGGTCAAGTCCGAAGAAATCTCGAATTATGTATAACATAAAAAACTCATCTCTTTAGAAAGTTAATTGCCTTTAGTTGAAAAGTCTACATACAATTTATCTATCTATACTATTAACTACAGACATAGAGAGAGCATTATGAGCTGGTCGAATAAAAAAATTAAGGCATTAATAAATTGGTTAGAATTTGAGAAGAAGTAGCTATGTTTTAAGAGAAAAACTAGATTTATGATTAAATTAACCATTAAAATTAAAATACAATATATTTCACGGGCATCCCGACCCTCCTAAGAAGAGCGCTCGTAGCCGACAATCGATTAGTTAAGGTTAAGGTTTAGTGGGTATTCTCCACTTTTAGGAATGAGTCCCACATAACCCAGTTGCCCCAGTCCCAAACCTTAGGCCCTGGTGTATACGCGTAAAGGCATTCCTGTCTTAAATAATAATTAAAAGCACGTATACAGCAGCGCCGACTTTAAGCTTTCCCCTAACCTCTGTGGTGTTTTTTAATATTATAGGTCTAACAGAAATAAAATATTTATACATCGAAATGCTATACATGATGGCATTCGATTTTAAATTAAATTTGTCGCTAGCATGTTCAAGAGCCAGGTGGACTCCTAAAACCAAATGGAATTTGCATAATACACGACCAAATCGTATTAGAAAATAACTTGGATTCTAGCTTAAATTTCGAGTCACGTCCAATACATATATTATTAGATTCCATACACGACCTGAAAGATGAAAGCTTGATACATTTATGTATTTATGGTTAAACTGAGTTTGGTATTGTTAAGATGAGACCTGCAATTATTTTGATTAGCGAATGGGTAGCGCTTTACCAAATATGTTTACTTATATGTTTGCCATTTTCTGTATTTATTTTGTGTTTCTGATGATAGGTCGCTTCCCTGCATCCCCATTCACAAATATACCTATTTCTCTAACTTACACTCTCAAACAAAAAGTATACTCGTATTAATGATAGCATTCCCATTACTCCTGCCCTGATTTGATGCATGCCCCAACTTTCTCAAGACATAAATGATATGTGTATCATTAGATGACGTTGTATGCATCATGATGCATTTGTATTAATGATTGTGTCATGACACTTGAAGCTACTGGGCTTATCTAAGCGGCGTCGAGTCACAAGAGTTTTGTCATTTGTTATAGTGAAACTAAGTTGTTTATTGTCTTGTACAATTAACGGGAAAGTGTATTAAGAGAATAATACTTTTGATAACAACTACTTCATGGGATGCATGGGAGCGATCTATCACCTTTTCGCTCCAAGCCATCCTCCACCTGGAAGGACCTCCACCCTATAAAATACTGCAGCCAAATGATCTCCGAGTCGTGTTTCTGCAAGTCAGAGGACTACCCTGACCTGGAAATCGCTATGCTGCGGTATTCTATAGGGTCCTTCCCCGGACGCGCAGCTCAATTCGAGCGAAGATTCGATATGCCCTACGTCTCTTTAGATATTTCCTTGATCGTCTTCTACGACACGGCCACGGGGTGAGATCGCTCGATCGTATAGTATTTAGACAGTGAAAATATCATGCCAATGTCACCATTTTACCATCGCACTACTAGACGCCGCGGTAGGGTCCATCCGTACCACCTGGAGACGATCTTGTCGAGAACTGTTCTTTTTCAGCGTTCATTTCTTCCACGAACTTGCAAACTCTGGAACGACCTCCCAGCCGCGGTATTCCCTGACCGCTACGACATGTCCTTCTTTAAACGTGGTTTAAAGAGAGCTCTTTCCTCGCGGTAGGCAGCGGCATGGCTGTGCCCCTGGCATTGCTGATGTTCATGGGCGGCGGTTATTGTTTAACATCAGACAGGCCGCCTGCTCGTCTGCCACTAATGGCAATAAAAAATAAATTGTTAACCATTTTACGGTCGACTGTACAACAGACATCTCAAGAAATGACCTGGTTCTCAACACAGCGCACAAAGCGGGCCGAGCGGTCATTAGGGCGAAAGTGGGCCGGCGGAAGGACTTAACAATCCTTCTACACGACCTACACTAAATGGGGAGTTATGCACGGGATTTTGACACTTATTGCTACGTCTTGGTGACCGGAGTGGGTTTTATTTGTACCCAAGTAAAGGCTGCTGATGTAAGGAATGTAAGGGCACGACCTATCATCGTTTTGGTCGAAACCACCCTCACTTGCCCTTGGTGCATCCTGCCGAATAACAGACGAGGCTCTGGCAACCCACTGGTATCGATATGACCATCACGATTGAAGGCGTAGCAAATACCACAAGCCGACACGGGTAGCAACGTCACTGGAGCGAGGAGCTTCGCCCTGCGATCGCCAGCCCGCCTGCCCAGCGTGGCGATTATGGGTAAAGCCGATGTTTGACCAAAGTGGCGAACAACTGGAGAGGCCTAGGATAATAAGCTTATTGCAATGCATTGCTGGACTTGGATGGATAATCAAATTCCTCTATCTATTAAAAAACCGCATCAAAACCGTTGCGTAGTTTTAAAGATATAAATATACAATCGCCACGCTGGGCAGGCGAGTTGGCGATCGCAGGGCGTAGCTTCTCGCTCCGGTGACGCTGCTGCCCATCACCGGTCTTTAGTATTTAGCTACGCCTTCAATTGTGATGGTTATACCGCCACCAGTCGGTTGCGAGCGCCTCGTTTGTTATTCGGCAGGATGCACCACGTGCAGGTGAGGTTGGCTTGGAGCGAAAAGATGATAGGCCGCTCCCTTACATCCCTAGATAATGATACCTAATCCTTATGGTATTTGGATTTAAAATAGGACCACCCCATCTCATTATACTTGGTTATTATAAATGGAGAACTATCACGCACCAGCTAGAACCATTTTTATGACCACTTACTTACTCCAAGTAATGTAAGATAGGACTACCGTGTAAGGAGATAGTAACATATAAAAGAAAGCCTGTTTTAATAATTATCAACGCATATGAATCATGGTACAAATATTTGGATAGGGTCGTGTGGTCTCATTCTAAAGATAAAAAGCACAATAAAAGCAGGACAGATATACACTTAGACTTATCTATGTGGCCCGAAGTGGTAATATACCGGTGTTAGTTAAAGGAAAGGATTTGATGCTTTTTTTGACGGCTTTGAGCGTTAAGCCTGGATGGCTTATAGTTTGCTTCCCATCATCATCATCATCATCGGCCTTTTGCAGTCTACTGCTGGATATAGGCCTCTCCAGTTGTTCGCCACTTAGATAGGCAAACATCTGGAGGATATACTCATAACTGCCACGTTGGGCAGGCGGGTTGGCGATAGCAGAGCGTAGCTTCTTGCTCCGGTGTCGGTTTCGGCCGGAAAACCAGTTTCGGTCGGACACTAAGTAATATACATAGAAGGGGTTAGGTGGCAGGTGATTTAAAAATAAACACATAATCAACACATGACTGAAAGACCGTAATGTACAAAGGTAAACGCTAATTGAAGTACTCAATCGCAATATAAATCGTCATTTCCGCTCGCGCACACGTCAACAGCACGCAAGGTTGCGTCGATTCGGCGACGCAATCAAACATGCACGCGACGCAATGAGACGTGCTCGCGACGCAATCAGCGGCGCGGTGAAATTACCGAGTCCGTACACGCTGTTGTATGCTTTTACCGAGCTATTATTGGGCTGATAAATAATTATTGTAAAATATAAGAGAGAGGTAGGGCATAGCGAATCTTCGCTCAAATTGAGCTGCCCGTCCCGGGAAGGACCTCCACCCTATGGAATACCGCAGCCAAATGACCTCCGGGTCGTGTTCCTGCCGGTGAGTAGGGTTTCCGGAGCTCGTGGGGGGTTGGGGTTGGACCGGCATGGCGGTGGCAACTGACAGGTAACTGACCAGTTACTTGCCAGTTGTCACAGCGACTTGGGCTTCTCTTTCGCTTTCCATCAGGCGCGCAGGGAAGCCATTAATTATGTCGAGTTACTATAAAAAAAAATGAAAAAAATAGGTATATGAAATGTGAAATTTGCCTAGCTACAAGTTAATTTATTGAAATACTAAGTATAATGGGTTACTTAGATTATGTAGACAGATCACCCGATATAACAACTACATGGCACGATTGGTGATTCAAGGCAATTCGAACAGACCACGTGATCGACAACCTATTTTTTCTAGAGGGATACTAGCTGCATTTTTACATCAGACACCATAATGCTGTTACTAAGGAAAGTCGCCAGTGGGAAGCTACTTGCAGGGTGTCGGTTAGCGCGTCTGCCTACTGCCAGATAATAAAGATGGACAGATAATATCAAATCTATACCGATCCATGACAATACTGAAAAGTGGAGGCAAAACGTACTGTTCTCTAGTAGTGACGCGATATAGAAAGCATTCTTCATTTTTTTATGAAATAAGGGGCAGACGAGCAGACGGCTCACCTGATGGTAAGCGATAACCGCCGCCCATGTTCTGCAACATCAGGAGTTACAGTTTACAGGTCTTTAAAAAGAGGTACGCTCTTTTCTTGCAGATTTGAAGGTCGTATCGGTCCGGAAACACCGCTGGCGACAAAGCATTTCACAGTTTAGTCTTCAGTGTACAATAAAAATATCATCATCATCACCAGCCTATTGTAAAAAAAAATGCAGTCCACTGCTGGACATAGACCTCTCCAGCTGCTCGCTACTCAGGGCAAACATCTGGAGGATATGCCCATAATCGCCACGCTGGGCAGGCGGGTTGGCGATCGTCGGACGTAACTTCTTGCTCCGGTGACGCTGCCGCCCGTCATCGGCCTGTGGTATTTAGCTACGCCTTCAATTGTGATGGTTATGCCGCCACCAGTCAGTTGCCAGCGCCTCGTGTGTTGTTCGGCAGGATGCACCACGGGCAGGTGAGGTTCAGCAAAACGAGAGCGCAAGGACGATCCCTCGGCTCCAGTCCAGCGTCGACGCAGAAGGGGGCGTGCTCAGCGGATCTTCGACCGCCAAACGCCTCCTGATGGGCCCAGCGGGTGGTTGGTGCGGAGGCACCTCCACCCGCCTTGCACGGGTCCCTGTCCCCGTCGGATGGGAGTCCCCTTCGAGGGGGGCCAGTTGGGCCCGCGTAGGCGGGCAGTGCTGGTGGTGTCGCGGCAGTCCTAGTCTTTCCGGGTCCCGTGACACCATCCCCATAGGCGCTTGACAGGAGGGGCCGGGGTTTTTAGTGGGTATTCCCTGCCTTCTTTCCACCTTGAGGCAGGGTGAGTCCCACATACCCCGTCACTCCCCCCTGGTGACGGGGATGCCTAAAAGCATTTTCCTCGGCATAAAAAAAAAAAAAAAAAAACGGGCAGGTGAGGTTGGTTTGGAGCGAAAAGATGATAGGCCGCTCCCTTACATCCCAATAAAAATGTCTAGGTACCTATCTCTACACATGTACGTAAATGAGTTGCGCCAAGGTCTCAGTTGCGGCGCGACGCAATCAAATATGCACGCGACGCAATCAGCTCGGCAGTTAAATATTTCCCGCGGCCGGCGCTCAGAGCATTAGCCTAATAATAAATGCTGAGGGACTACAATACACTGTGTTGCGGACAGACAACCTTTTTATATACGCTTATGTACATAGTTTTATATATAGTTTTGTATGTAGAAGTGTTTTTAAAAGTATTTTGTGTTGCTATGGTTTTGATATATTATTGTTTATTAATCTAGCGTTAGTGTGTAAACTAAAACTAAACTAACTAAACTTCAGTTTACAGTTCGAATGCGGCTGTGTATTAAAGTGTTTTTGTGGTTTCCCAATTTATTATCGTGTTTGATTCCACACCCCCAGTTCCAGCCGTATCAACACTGGAATTAGGAATCCAAAATGGAATAAGCTTATATCCGTGTGGTTCGAATATTTGGAATAAGATTTTTTTTTTATTACTGTGTGGCGGATGAGCAAGAGGCCCATCTGATGTTAAACGGTTACCGCTCATAGACTATGCAATACCAGGTGCACAGCTTAGCCGCTGCCTACCGCGAGGAAAAAGTTCTCTTTAGACAACGTTTGAAGGAGGACAAGTCGAAGCGATCGGGAAACACCGCGACTAGGAAGTGCACCCCATGTCATCCAAGCCACTTTCACCTGCTAGTACATCCTGCTGAATGACAAACGAGGCTCTGGCAACTCAGCTTACTACAGCTGCAATAAGCTGTAATAAGCTGATGTTGATGATGGTGATATCATCTCGAGGATGTCCCGTCCGGGAAAGGACCTTCAGTCTATAGAATACCGCAGCCAAATGACCTCTGGGTCGTATTTCTGCCGGTGAGAAGGATTTCCGGAGCTCGTGGGGGGTTATTTTTTTTTTTTTTTTTTTTTTTATAGTGGCTCGACATAGTGGCTTCCCTACGCCTGATGGAAAGCGAAAGAGAAGCCCAAGTCACTGTGACAACGGGCAAGTAACTGGTCAGTTACTTGCCAGTTGCCACCGCCATGCCGGCCCAACCCTAACCCCCCACGAGCTCCGGAAACCCTACTCACCGGCAGAAACACGACCCAGAGGTCATTTGACTGCGTTATGGCATGGCAGTGGCAACTGACAGGTAACTGACCAGTTATTTGCCCGTTGTTTCAGCGACTTGGGCTTTATATTTGTTTTCCATCAGGCGTAGGTAAGCCAGTATGACAAGCTACTATAAAAAAAATTCTTACAAATGTTTTAAGTCATTTGTTGCATAATTTAGACATTTAGACGGTCTTACCGTTATGACCGATCTCTTCCAGACAGACTTTTAGTAAGGTACAGTAATTTAAAACCACAAATTCAAAGCTTCATACTCACAATCAACGCGAGCCGTTCAGACCTGGAAAAAGAAATACATTTATTACTGAATGCACCTGAAAAGCTTTTAAGGACCATTAAAATTAGCACCAGTAGTAAAGAAAATGGTTTCTGACTGACTGCAGCAGTTATGAATGTTATATATGGTAATGCTGGGGCCTGTTTGGTCTCGTTTGAAGCACCATGACGTAAAATGGAATGGTTTATTTCTGCAAATAGATTCACTAGTCATATTTTTTTATATTTTTGCACTATACCGATTTTTGTACTAGCATTTCGACGCGTGATCATCTGTCTTTTTATTTAGAACAATTGCCTTGGTCGAAAGTGATCGCAAGTGGTGACAACAAAAAAGTCCCAAGATCGAGTCCCAGGCTTATACGTAACATACATCTATACTTATAATAAATCTGTAGAGAGGTCAATTCTGTACATAAAATATTTTTTCAAAATAACTATCAGGGGGTGATAAGTGATCGATACTGATACCAAAAATGCAATCAGTAAAATTTTTGTCTGTCTGTCTGTCTGTCTGTCTGTCTGTCTGTCTGTCTGTATGTTCGTTATAGAAAAAAAAACTACTGAACAGATTTTGACGAAACTTGGTACAATTATTCTTCATACTCCTGGGCAGGTTATAGGATACTTTTCATCACGCTACAATCAATAGGAGCGCGTAGTGACGGGAAGTGTTGGGAAAACGCGAGAAATTTAAACCTGTATGTTTGAACGCGCATTACGCGAAAACTACTGCATAGAATTGAATGCGGTTTTCACCAATGTATTGCTAGAGGTCTAACTTAAAACTTAGGCACAAGGTATAGATGGGTATTATATGGAAGTCCGTTATTTTTGAAACCCGATATCCACGCGAGCGACGCCGCTGGCACAGCTAGTAGATAATAATATTATTAATTGTATCTAAGTAAGTTTATCAGTTGTCTAGTACCCATAGTACAAGCTTCGGCTTAGTTTGGGGCTAGGTGGCGCTGTGTGGCCCAGCGTGGCATGTCTTGGGTTATTTATTTATTATTATTAATATTTAGAGTGTTGTGGCACATTACCTTAAAATTAGCCCAATGGTTGACTGATAGAGAATGCCTATGTGGCATCAAGTCCGCCTTTTGTACACAGTTTAATTGTGCAATGAAGATTAAATAAATAATAATAAATAGCCCAAGACATGCCACGTTGGGCCACACAGCTCCATCTAGTCCCAAACTAAAAGCTTGTACTAAACTTACTTAGATAGGTAGGTACTTATATAAACTTTGTAAATAAATACATATTATTATACATAGCAAACACCCAGACCAATACAAATACATGTATCCTTATATAAACCAACAATTTTTTTTTATAGTAGCTCGACTTAATGGCTTCCCTACGCCTGATGGAAAGCGAAAGAGAAGCCCAAGTCGCTGTGACAACTGGCAAGTAACTGGTTAGTTACTTGTCAGTTGCCACGGCCATGCCGGCCCAACCCTAACCCCCCACGAGCTCTGGAGACCCTACTCACCAGCAGGAACACGACCCGGAGGTCATTTGGCTGCGGTATTCTATAGGGTGGAGGTCCTACCCCGGACGGGCAGCTCAATACGAGCGAAGATTCGCTATGCCCTACCTCTCTTAAAATATCTTCTATTCACCGCTAAAATAACAAAAAGAAACTTTCCTTTAAGAGCCTACATAAGTACATTTCACCCATACCCCTCCAAATACCAATAAAACATTTTCAAAGTGAAGTCCGTACCACAAAAACCAATTACAACCATTCATTTGTTCCCCAAAACGCGAGACAAAGGTCAGAAGGGCCTAATTTACCCATTAAGATGCCCACTCACCCTAAAATGGCCCTCGTTTCAAATTATAATAATTCAATTTGAGGTGTCAACTGATTTGATATTTCTGGTCCGGAAAAAAAATTGAATTTCCGCGAAATTAATTTTAAATCGCCCCAAATTAATAGAGAGACCTCTTGTGTTTGCATTATTTACACCGTGTTGTAACTTTGAATAATGAAACTTGATGATGTGTTTTTTAGAAACATTCGACATTCACTTTATGACCTCGAAGAGGAAACACGACCAGCCTTCTTGGCAAAATGCCCTTGGGCAGCGATCTCGGACATATTTTTTATTTATAAGTTTCCTTTAATTTTATTTTGTTACTTTTATTGTCTAACATCTTATTAATTGCCGCTTTGTTTCATATTAAATACTAGCTGTGCCAGCGGCGTCGCTCGCGTGGATATCGGGTTTCAAAAATAACGGACTTCCATATAATACCCATCTATACCTTGTGCCTATGTTTTAAGTTAGACCTCTAGCAATACATTGGTGAAAACCGCATTCAATTCTATGCAGTAGTTTTCGCGTAATGCACGTTCAAACATACAGGTTTAAATTTCTCGCGTTTTCCCAACACTTCCCGTCACTGCTCCGCTCCTATTGATTGTAGCGTGATGAAAAGTATCCTATAACCTGCCCAGGAGTATGAAGAATAATTGTACCAAGTTTCGTCAAAATCTGTTCAGTAGTTTTTTTTTTCTATAAAGAACATACAGACAGACAGACAGACAGACAAAAATTTTACTGATTGCATTTTTGGTATCAGTATCGATCACTTATCACCCCTTGATAGTTATTTTGAAAAAATATTTTATGTACAGAATTGACCTCTCTACAGATTTATTATAAGTATAGATAGAAAAGCAGTTACTTTATGACCTTAACTTAATTAGATTAAACGGGGCCTGAAGAAGCATATAACGGGCTGGCATGGAGGCGACTAGCTGGTTACTTGCCTGTTTTCGCTGTGGTTTGGAAATCAAAGAGGCTGCTTCTGCCTTGGTGAAACAATTATTATTTTCACAGTTCATAGTATCATCCTTGGGAATAATCTAAAGCTCTTTATTGCTCCTCAAATGCACTAGACGAAATGTTTTAAGAGAGGTAGGGCATAGCAAATCTTCGTTCGAATTGAGACGCCCGTCCGGGAAACGACCTCCACCCTATAGTACCGCAGCCAAAATGTCCTCCGGATCGTGTTTCTGTTTTCGAAGCTCGTGGGAGTTCGGGTATGGCGATGGCAACTGACAGGTAGCTGACCAGTTACTTGCCCGTTGTTACAGCAACTTGGGCTTCTCTTACGCTTTCCGTCAGGCGTAGGGAAGCCATTATGTCGAGCTACTATAAAAAAAAACAATCCTTCACGCCTCGGTGTGATTAAGTCCCCGTTAATTTGTAATTCGACGTTCGTTTGCGGTCAGGGTCTTCATTTGGGTCCAGACCTACATTAAACCTTCACTCATCCCAGTTGCCTTTTACGATCCCAATTTTTGGGTCAATTCTGGTCCAGCCTTGTATTTAGTTATATTAGGGTCTAGTTTGGGGTATGGTAAAGTTAAGTAGCCTATTAATAATAGGGTGGCTATTAAATGGTAAGGGTGTAACACTGGACACGAACTGGGAATTTTGGGTGGTGGCGACGGATCGTTAAAGGGTGGATTTTTTTGTACACGAAACAATTTACTTAAAACTTGGTGTTGGAGATAGTGCTTGTACAATTTAAGCGATCTCCTCCAGACATCTGTTGGGTAGGTAAAAGGTGATAAAAGGGGGTGATATTGAGCATTAGTCAATTATGTGCGAATTTTGAAATAAAATTTGCCGATTCATTAAAAGCTTTGTACCTCACTGTGATTCATTAGCACCAAAAGATTAAAGAAGCATTTTTTAGATGAATCGAGAGTTAAGAATGTAATTTGAGCAGAAATCTATGACAAAGACGCAAACTCTATAAATACCTATAGCTCGAACTACTTGCAAGTGTAAGATAAGGGTTACTCTAAACGTGACGTCACTAAATCCAATGAGGCCTATCGCGTGTGAATTCGCCACCAGAGGTGCTAGTGTAGCGTGAGGTATCCGAAATGTCAAATTACATATTATGTTCTGTGGGTTAAACGAGTTTATTTAGGAAAATTAAATAATTTTGTGCAATTTTGGCACAGCTGGCATTAATCAGTAGCGCGCGGCGAGCGACTCGTACGGACGTACGCGCAGTGCTCCTTGTATCGCGGTGATTCATCGCTAGTGAAAATGACTTCAACTACCGTGAAATGTTCGAGTTGTGATGTTGTCATCAACGAGCTCTTGGCTTTTCTCTGGAATGTTTTGGACTTTATGGACGAGGAAAGCATTCAGCAGCTGTGCACCACATCGTTTTCTCCGGAGGAAATAACTAAGGCAAAAAATCTACTCTTCGACTCCTTGCCAAACTCGAAGAAAGTACCAAATCGAAGAAAGGATGGGAAGAAGAAAATGTGTAAAGAGCTAAGTGACATCATTGGCCTCATGAAAAGTACTAGCAGTGATATGTTCCCTGTCTTCGTAGCGAAAGATCTACACAAAATACCACCGGTGTCGTTTGATCATGTAGATGCAACGCGTATTTTGAAAGATATATTAAGGCTGCAGAACCGTATAAACACAATGGAGGAAAAATACATCACGGTTGACCAATTCGAGGCGCTTAAACAGCATATCGAGGATATACAACATGCCTCCCTAATCAATCACTCCCCAGTAGATATTAATGTAAACAGAAAAAGAGGTGCATGTATATTACATGATAGTTTTAACATGGATAGTGGCCCTATAGGATTGCAATATCAATCAATAAATGCAGTAACTAAGTCGCCGTCGGTTGTGAATAAATGCCCATCATCAAAATCATCGTTGAACAAAATCAATTGTGCGGGTGATTTGCAAAAACGACGCAATACAGTACCGGACCAGACCAACTTAACCGCAGCGGCGTCAAGCAGTGGTGGGAGCGAGACCGACAGCACCGGGCGGCAGGTATCTGCTGGATCGGCGCGCGTGAACGAGACAGAACTACGGCAGAATCGAGATCGCGGCAGCGTGTGCGCAGAGTCCCCTACGAGTGGTATCGTCGTAGCGGGAATGTTCGAGTTAAGTGCGACCGATACAGTGAAGTGCGGCGGAAACGTTGCGCGTGAGCGAGTTTCAAGTGAGTTAGGCGAGCAAGTGGTACGGGTAACAAATAATGTCGATAATAATGAGCGTGAGTGTCCTGTGAAACTATCTGATTTAGTTCGAGGCGGGAAATGGAAAGAAGAAAAACCAACTGATGACTGGATTTTAGTGCAACGAAAAAGGCTACGAAATCGGTTTATAGGTATGAAGGGAAAAGGGAAAGTGGCCCCAGACTATAATTTTAAAGCGGCCGAAACGATGATTCCTTTTTATATTTATAATATCGATAAGTCATCGACAGTTACCGATATTGCTAATTATATAAAATGTAAAACTGGTGTCGATGTACAACCGCAAAAAGTAAATATGAAAATAGATAAGCAATATGGTGCGTATAACTTTTTGATACCTAAGATTAAACTAAATACATTTATGGATGAAAACCTATGGCCTTCGGGCGTATCATTCCGTAGGTTTGTTAGTTTTAATAAAAATCGTTATGAACAACAGGCTCGTTCACATAATGAGAATGGCCTGTCTCAGAATTTATTCAAAAGTTGACTGATAAATTAAATTATTGAAATTAAATTATTGAATCTATAATTTATTGAATTTGTGTGTAATTGTATAAACTATTTGAATTGAGTTATTAATTGAATAATTATTGACATAGGTACTTATAATATTAAGTGAATTGGTATATTATAAACTTTTTAAATGATAATGAAATCTAATGACAACTTTCATAATTTGTGTTTGAAGTTTGTGAGCTTTAATTGCAGAAATATTGATAGATCCCTGGAGTGTGTACGAAATCTTTGTAAGTCCATGGACATTATAGCATTGCAGGAAACATGGTTACTACCTAATGAAATACCTAAATTAGGCGATATTGATGATGGCTTTGGGTTTTGTGGTAAGTCCTCGATGGATGCAACGAAGCTCATAAGGGGTCGGCCTTTTGGCGGGGTTGCCCTGTTGTGGCGCAAGTCAGTTTTTGGTAGGGTGTCAATAGTGCAATGTGAAAATGACAGGATTGTGGCAATTAAGATAGAGTTACCTGATAAAGTAATATTAATAGTGTCTGTTTATATGCCTACCAATGGCTCGGATAACCTGGTTGAATTTTGTAATTGTATGAGTGAATTGGCTGCCATTGTAGAAAGTTCTAATGTGGAATCAGTATTTATTCTGGGCGATTTCAATGCGGACCCCGGCGAATTGTTTGGTAGGGAACTGCAAGGTTTTTGTACAGACCAAAAATGGCTATGTGCAGATGTGTCCAAATTGGGATTGAGCTCGGGAACGTATACCTATGTCAGTGATGCCCACGGGTCCACAAGCTGGCTAGATCATTGCCTGGTAACGGAGGCGGCATGGCGGTCTGTTGTGCGTGTCGAGGTACACTACGATGTTTATTGGTCGGACCACCTCCCCTTGGTAGTACATGTTGATTTGGGGATGATCAGGCCAACTGTACCCGTACCTGGCTATTTGGATCAACCATTGAATAAAGGGGGTTGTATATGGGGGGAGAGGGATCTTTATCAAATCAAGTGTTATCGTGAGCATTGTGATAGGTCCCTCAGGGAAATTGATTTCCCTGAGGAACTGAGCCTATGTTGTGATAGAATGTGTAATGATGTGAGCCATGGGACCGTCATAGACAGGTTTTACAAAAGAATTGTGAGTGCGCTTGAGGAGGCAGCTGAGTCGAGTTATTCGAAAAATAGGCCCAAAAAACGCATTTGTAAACTCGCTGGATGGAACAAATATGTTAAAGAGTCGCATGCGATTGCCAGACAGGATTTCTTAAACTGGGTGTGGCACGGAAAACCTCGCTCTGGAATGCTATACCGAGAAATGTGTGATTCTAGAAAAGCATTCAAAGCTAAACTGAAGTCCTGTCAATTAAGACAAGATCAGATAAAGATGGACTTATTGGCTTCACAACATGAATGCAAAAACTTTTCAAAATTCTGGAAACACACTAAGAAACTTAGCCCTCGACCGGCTGCTCCCGTGAGCGTAGGTGGAGTTGCCAACCCCGAAGGGATTGCCAACCTGTTCTGTAGCCATTTTAAGGTGGAGCCGGTTTCGCTGTCAACGGGTGGGGAGGGTGGGTGTGCCGGGGGCGTCGTGTCAGGTAAGCCTGTCAGAGTCTCACCTGGCGAAGTGAGGGCGATAATTAAGAACATGAGCAGAGGCAAATCGCCGGGACACGACGGTCTCAGCATCGAACACCTTCAACATGCTGGGTTTCACCTCCCTAGGGTTCTTTCTTTGTTGTATACTTTCTGTATTAGACACTCCTACTTACCATCAGAGTTAATGAGGACAATTGTGGTACCCATTGTAAAAAATAAAACAGGAGATATATCGGATAAGACTAACTACAGACCTATATCGTTGGCCACCATACTGGCAAAGGTTCTTGATGGGGTGCTTGAGCGGAGGCTTAGTCAACATCTTACTATTAATGATGCACAGTTTGGGTTTCGACCCGGCTTGTCCACGGAATCTGCTGTGTTTTCGCTTAAGCACACCATCGGGTACTACAGCCGGAGAGGAACACCAGTGTACGCTGCCTTCTTAGACCTTTCTAAGGCATTTGACCTGGTTAATTACAAATTGTTATGGTCAAAACTAGCTGATGTAGCATTTCCGCCAGAACTAGTTGGCATTTTTCAGTACTGGTACAGTAACCAAATTAACCAGGTCAGATGGGCTGGGGCATTGTCTGGGGAATACGTGATGGAATGTGGAGTAAGACAGGGAGGGCTATCCTCTCCGGTGCTTTTCAGTCTATACATAAACGAGCTCATATCTCTGCTCAGCAGCACCAGGGTTGGCTGTTCTATTGACGGTCTTATGGTTAACAGTATAAGTTATGCGGACGACATGGTGTTGCTGTGTCCAACAGCTAATGGATTAGGCAAATTACTGGCAATGTGTGAGGAATATGCTGTTAAACATGGACTCCTCTATAATGTTAAGAAGAGTGAAATGATGGTTTTTCGATCTGGTGGTAAAAAACCAGTCGATGGACCTCCGGTGACACTGTTGGGTACTGCATTGAAGAGGGTATCGCAATTCAAATATCTGGGCCATATTGTGACAGAGAACCTGTCTGACAACTGTGACATAGAACGAGAAAGGAGAGCGTTGGCTGTCCGATGCAATATGCTTGCCCGTAGGTTTTCCAGGTGTACGAAAGAAGTCAAAATTACCCTATTTAAGGCGTACTGTCAAACGTTCTACACCTGTAGCCTATGGTGTGACTTCTCGCAGAGGACATATAACGCTCTCCGCGTACAATATAATAACGCCTTCAGGATGTTGATGGGGCTCCCCCGATTCTGCAGTGCATCGACAATGTTCGCGCAGGCCGGTGTTGATGACTTTTATGCGATCATTCGAAAGCGCGCGGCCTCGATGCACAGCAGAGTTCGGGGGAGCGTCAACAGTATTCTGGTGGCTATTAAGGATAAACCCTCATGTCCCATATTTAGGCACTGGACTGACTTGCATGTCCAGGGATCTAATAACCCTTTATTTCTGCAGTAGGAAAATAAGTTATTTTTATACGAATGTACCTTACTTACTAACTTAGACTTAAGAATATATTGTTACTAACCAAAATGTATGGATTAATTCTGAAATAAATGATATTATTATTATTATTATATTATTAATTTAGGAAAAAATTAGACACGGCTCAGTGATTATCTGCGCTTTAAAAGCGGAGCCGAGAAAATGAGGTGTAAAAATTTGCGGTCTGAAAGAAAAGCTAGTTCATTGGTTTGTTTATTAACCGTTAACAAATAGTTTTGCCTTTCGGAAACTTACGTCCTCCTTCTTATAACGAACAAACAGTCATCACACGCATAAAACAAACCTTAACAACTATGCCCGAAGACCTCACTGAACAGTGGCGCCCTCTGGTGATTACAAAAACGGTAGCCCTCATTCCGTTGCATTTTCAAAAACAAGTCTCACCAGTACGCCATTTTTTAGATAAAAGAGAGAGCATTAGGAGGCGACAACACCAATCTCCAGCCGTGACATTTGTCACACAAAGCGATATTATCTGGGAGATTGTCGCCGTTATAATGCCGGAGAGGATAACTCGGACTGAGGGAATGGTCTTAGCTAATATAGAGTGCTTAGGTAAGAATGATGGCAATTTACGCCACTACGCAGTTTAACAGCGATCGCAGGTTCGATCCCCGTACAGTACAAATATTTGTATGCATGTCCGTTAGAGCGTTAGCCGTGGTAGCCTAGTGGTAAGATCGTCGCTTCACACACGTGAGGTCGTCGGTTCGAATCCGTGCGGGGCACGCACCCCTGGATTTGCAAAAATCTATGTGCGGAATTATACCACTAGCTTACCGGTGAAGGAAAACATCGTGAGGAATCCTGCACATTCAGTTTAATTCTGAATGTGTAACCATGATCCAAATTTGTCTGGTTCCCCTTTCTAAGGTCAGATGGCAGTCGCTTCAATGTAATAACCAGACTCGCTAAATCTAGGATCATGACCAAGGTAGACCCTGGGCCTAGAGGCACAAACCGGGACAACGCTAAGAGGATGATGATGTCAGTTAGAGCGTTAGGGCAACCCAAGTCGCTGCAGCAAAGAACACAAATCAGTCACTTATCGGTTACCCGTTGATGCCGGCCCGTAAGATATCTGTCTTATTGTCTATACACCGACTGATACTCACTAGGTGAAGGATGTAAGGGAGCGACCTATCATCTTTTTGCTCCAAACCACCCTCACCTGCCCATGGTGCATTCTGTCGAAAAACAAACGAGTTCTGGCAACCAATTGATAGCGGTATAACTATCACTATTGAAGGTAGCTAAATACCAGGTCGATGACGGGCAGCAGCGTCAGATTCGCCCTGCGATCGCCAACCCGCCTGCTCAGCGTGGCGATAGTGGGTAAAGCCTTCATTACGAGTATGTTTGCACAAAGCGGCGAACTACTGAAGAGGCCTATGTCCAGTAGTGGACTGCAATCCATTAATAGGTAATTTAGATTAGTTGAAGCCCCAACCTATTACCTAACGACCCACCCAAACGTCTCGTTTTATTTATCTAGTCTACGATATACCCAGGGCCGTCTTTAACCTATTGGAGGCCCTTTTTTTTTTTTTTTTTTTTTTTTTATAGTGGCTCGACATAATGGCTTCCCTACACCTGATGGAAAGCGAAAGAGAAGCCCTAGTCGCTGTGACAACGGGCAAGTAACTGGTCAGTTACCTGTCAGTTGCCACCGCCATGCCGGCCCAACCCTAACCCCCCCACGAGCTTCGGAAACCCTACTCACCGGCAGAAACACGACCCAGAGGTCATTTGACTGCGGTATTCTATAGGGTGGAGGTCCTTCCCCGGACGGGCGGCTCAATTCGAGCGAAGATTCGCTATGCCCTACCTCTCTTAGACATATTAGCCCTGGACATATTAGGACAATGGGGCCCTATTGTCTTTGAAATAACACTATTCGTCGGCCCTGACAGGAACTAGGCACTTTGTATATGAGCTGAGGGGCCCCATCGATCGCGGGGCCCTGGGCACTTGCCCATAGTGCCCACTGGGAAAGAGGGGTCTGGATATACCGAATTAATTCCGACATTATACATATACGATAGCTTCGATATTTCAGGATTTCCGAGAGCCAGTCATAAAATTACAAATGCAGGTCGTTATCACACTGTACCTGCATCGGTTTGCGGGATGCGGGACGAGGATAAACAGGCTATGCAGGTTCTGAGCGTAAGCCCGCATTGTCGCCTGGAATCGAATTGTCGCCGAAGGATAAAGGGATTTGGCGACAGTATCATTGCGTTAATTCAGATTTGTGCGATGCTTTTGTTTATTCCGAATTGTTTGGATTACGAATTGATTCAAATGGAATGTTTAGAACGTGAATTGAATTAATTAACTATTAACAAATGGTAAAGGGTTGCAAAAACTGGTATCTACAAACCGCTTTGCTTCTACATTCATAGTGCAAAGGACTAAGCTTTGGCATTCCTTGCTAGACAGATAAGGGAACGGCCTATCATATTTTCGCTCCAAACCAACCTCACCTGCCCGTAGTGCATCCTGCCGAATAACAAACGAGGCGCCGGCAACCGACTGGTGGCGGTATAACCAACGGGCAGCAGCGTCACCGGAGCGCGAAGCTACGCTCTGCGATC
The DNA here is from genome assembly GCA_031163375.1 of Conogethes punctiferalis. Lineage (NCBI taxonomy): Eukaryota > Metazoa > Arthropoda > Insecta > Lepidoptera > Crambidae > Conogethes > Conogethes punctiferalis. The sequence continues at coordinate 10,344,346 of CM062102.1, read as the reverse complement.
GCCAGCCCGCCTGCCCAGTGTGGCGATTATGGGTATATCCTCCAGACATTTGACCTAAGTGGCGAACAACTGAAGAAACCTATGTCCAGCAGTGGACTGCAATAGGCTGATGATGATGGTCTTACTTGCCGGCATCAACAGGCTACCGACAAATGACTGATTTAGTTACTTATCTGTTGCCGCAGCGACTTCGTCTACATCGCTTTCCAATATGCAAAAGGAAGCCACAATGCTGAGCTACTGCAATCACAAACTGAAGTTTTACTAAAGAATCTTACAACACCTTTTGCTAATTGTAAATTAGCTGTCAAAACTAAAATGGTCTGGTCGACTGTCATGTAAAGACGTTCTGTCCTGACAGTCCCTTAACTCAATACGCGCCGTAAGTCATGGGGACGGAACAATCGGCCTGACCTCGCATTGTGCGGTGCTCGGGAGCAGATTGGTTTTAATAATTTATCGCTTGCTAAGTAACTTATGTAGACTTTCGTGGCGTAAACTAGACTTTTTGAGAGCATTTGGTGGTAAAGTGGTTTAAGCCGTTTGGGTTTTATGAGATGGAGTGATTTAAACCCCGTCATTAATGTGTTTTTTAACCGACTTCAAAAAAGGAGGAGGTTCTCAATTCGTCTGTATGTATAATATTTTTTTTTTTTTTTATGTATGTTCACCGATATTTCCGTCAATTATGGATGGATTTCAAAAATTTTTCGACAGTTCGACAGAGGACACTTCCGAGGTGGTCCCATTATCACCAAGTCAGGATCTGATGATGGGATCCTGGAGAAATTGAGGGCAACAACCGAAAATGTTATGTTTTGTCGATGATAAAAGTTTCTTATTTCTTATAAAAATTGTATGCTCATATGGTGTTTTTGTTACGTAATCATATTTTACTCAGGTATATGCTTCCGGGCGTCAACATCTGTTGCTGATGATGAAGCCACAGAACTCCTTAACGGTTAGGAGTTAGGGGACAGTACTAACATTGGTCGATATTAAACTAGGTAGTAGTATGTACTTATGCAGGGCTAATAGGGCAGGTGATTTGGTAAGTGATATGCTTGATTCTAGATCGCATAGTCTTCACTTGACTTGAAGCAAAATTTTTCATTCCTAAGTAAAACTCTTAAGGATTCCCTTATTCATTAATTAGCCTTTACTCAAGGTCACAGTACATCAACGCAACTAAAAATAGTGAAATAAAATTATTTTTTAAAAAAAATTAAACCGACTTCAAAAAAAACACAAACGACTAAAACTAAAAAGCGATAAATAACTTAAGTAATTCTATCCTTAATACATAATTATTTAAATATTACAATTATCACTTATTTTTGAAGTCGGTGCCAGCCAAACAAATAAATGTATATTGTCGTGTGGATTTGCCGGCCGCGCGCGTCATACAACAACAGTCTACGTTAGGTACCAAGAGCTGGCACCGACTTCAAAAATAAGTGATAATTGTAATATTTCAATAATTATGTATTAAGGATAGAATTACTTAAGTTATTTATCGCTTTTTAGTTTTAGTCGTTTGTGTTTTTTTTGAAGTCGGTTTTAGAGTTCCGTAGCCTCGCCTGTCTGAGTTAGAAAATTAAGTTTAAAGACATGCTACGCTGGGCCACACATAGGTGTGGCCCAGCGTGGCATGTCTTTAAGCTTTATTTATTTTTAGCCAGGGTTGCAAAATGCCCACCTGAAGGTTCGTGTGACATTAAAACTAGCCTAAGCGGTTAGCGCAGTCCACGGACGCCTGCAACACCAGATTATTTATTATTTACACTGAAAAATCACATTCGAGCCAAAAGCCTCACATTTCTAAGGCTTAAAAAGTTATAACTAGAATCTAGAAAATACAAATCCCCTTTAGACGTGGGAAACAAACAACTTTTGTTGTTACAGCGGAACTGAGGCTATAATTCAATCACGGCTGGAGCTGAGCGGGCCGAGCGAGCGAGCGGTATCGCCTGCAGTGATTGCTCTTTGGTCTAATCAGATCAGCTGTTAATTGTTTCTATCGTTTTCTATTGAAGTTTGTGTAATGTTTCATGCGCTTTAGAACGTACTGTAATAGGTTTAGAAAACATTATGCAGTAGAGAATAATAATAATAAATAATTTATTTGCGAGAATACGGTTACAAAGATTCCGTTAAACATTTCCAGCATATTCTATCGCTACATCGATGAGTAAATATCTCATACAGGAGTTAATCTGAAATGGAATAAATTGCTTAATAAAGGAACATTTATTGTAATTTTTCTTACACCAAGTTTTTATCGTTTGATGAAGTCTAACGACTGATTACCGAAGTCGTGATTTATTCAGTAACAAATAATACTGAAAGATATTTTGCCAAAGGTGTAGTCCTTTTATAAGAATGTATTTATTTACAACAAAAGGTATTTAGGTAAGTTCATCAGTTATCTAGTACCCTTAGTACATGTTTCGGCTTAGTTTAGGGCTAGATGGCGATGTGTGGCAGAGTGGTATATCTTGGGTTATTTATTTTCTTACCAGATCCTCGACTGTTTATGCGGCGGTTGTGTAATGGGATGGTGATTTATATTCTTCTTCATTACAGAAACGCTAACGTTGAATTCTACGAAATCCATTCGCAACACCATTATGCTCCCTAAATATAGAAGTTCGCATCAAAACAAATTAATCAAGCCGGATCTAAACAATGCGCTGCATGTAGGCTGAACGCCCGGCTATGTCCGCGTCGGTGGATGAGTTATGAACATCTATTAACGCCCTGTCCGGGCTATTGACTGTGCTTGATTGTTCCTCACGCCTGCAAATGGCTTTAGGTCTATTGATTGTGAAATTAAAAAATATGCAAATGTATGGCAGCGACCCAAGCAACCCCTTAACCCGTGGTGCATCTTGCTGAATAACGACGAGGCTCCGGCAACCGACTGGTGGCGGTATAACCATCACGATTGAAGGCGTAGCTAAATACTACAGGTCGATGACGGGAAACAGCGCCACCGGAGCTAGAATCTACGCCCTGCGATCGCCAACCCGCCTGCCCACCCTGGCGATTATGGGTCATTCTCTAGGTGTTTGCCCAAAGTGATGGACAGTTGGAGAGGCATTATGTCCAGCAATGGACTGCCATAGGCTGATGATGATGATTCTTAATTTCTTCGGCTTTTGGCTTTTAAGAGAAGAATATAGATTGCGCTATACTCATGAAAGATACGAATCCACATTCAGCAACGAACGGACCAAGACTGCTTATTTATTGATTGGTTATACTGACTTAATTATACTAAGAAACCGTTATTGTACCAATTGAGAAATATTCTTAAATGGTGGTGCACTAAAATTACTCAAAATATCATGACGCAGCACACCAACGCCTTTATGACGCATTTGAACATCGCCCTAAAATAATGACGCAATTGAACAAAACCGGCGTGAAGACACAACAGGTGCTCAGAAATTATGACGCAACCTTTCACTGGGCACCTCGAATGTCCCTTTTTACGAGTCTACGTGCCCCCATTACTGGAACAATTTGCCTAATTGATTCCCGAATAATAAAAAAGGATCCAAAAATGATCCATGAAGTAACACCGTTTCGGCCCATCCGGGCATTTATTACAGTCCTCGGCAGACAAACCTTTGTTAAGGTCTTCGTACATTATACGACTCGACAACAATTCGATACTCTTTTAACTTGAACTTTCTTATACACCGCGATAATGAACAAGGGTAAATCCTGAAATTACTTTGTTCACAATCGAGAATCCATTCTATAAATAAAACAAAATTAACCAAACATATATTTCAATTAGAGTGATATGCGATATTTTAAGTTAAGTGTCAGACTATACCCGTATCGTGCGTATTTACCATCGACTTTTAATTTGCAAAAAATATAATACGACTAAAATCTTATCTTCGTAAATAACGGTAAGAAAATCTATATAACAATTTACATTCAACACGCGCCAACCAAAAAAAAGCATATACTTAAAAACAGAACTAACACCCATTAACAAGTACATATTTTCATTATGCATCTGGATGGACCTGAATCGAGTACTAACCATAAAACACATACCATAAGAACTACAAGGCCAGTCAAACATTTCGAGTTGTAAGTGTATTGAATTGTTATCGAGTCGGTGTAATGTGCGAAGGCCTTTGCCGCACCGCCCGCTCCCGAATACTAATTACGGGGATGGATAAATGAATTAATTTCCTAATTAGCCGAGGAAGTGGTCTGAATTTTGTGATAGATTTGTTTAGGTAATTGGACAAATGGATCTCATCTCGAGGAGGGATTTCGCGTCCGTGACAAATGTATTTTTAGTACTTATTGTTATTTATTACATAGATAGATAATTACTTTCTTCTTTAAGTAGTTAATTGGTTAGATGTACTTTCTTTTATTGTGCCCCATCACCTATGGGGGATCTCTTTATCTCTATAATGGAGGATAGAGCATAGAGGTATACTACGGAGGATCTCTACCATGCAACAGATAGTGGTATATCAGTCGCCAAGTTTTTTTTTTTAAAGTAGCACGGCATAATGGCCACTCTACGCCTGATGGAAAGCGAGAGAGAAGCCCAAGTCGCTGCGACAACGGGCAAATAACCAAGCCAGTTACCTGTAAGTTGCCACCGCCATGCCGGCCCATAAGATGCTTCTTCACGCCCCGTTTAAAGGATCCTATATCGAAAGAAGAAGGAAACACATGTATTGGCAATGAATTCCACATTTTAACAACACGGCAAAGGTAGGAATTGCCGAACTTTTTTGTACGCGAAGGGATGTTTTCGACGGTAAAGCTATGACAACGGAGGCCAGCACAAGTGGTTCTGTAGCGGAAGAGGGAAGTCTTTTAGTTAGACGTTTAGGTCGGGACATGTGTGATCTCATTTTAGCTAAAAGTATAACAACTGGAGGGTCTGAAATTTTTTTTGAGAAACACTTTTTCGTTGACACGAAAATAAGAAGTACGAGTAAGTGCGAAGCGCTTGGCCCCAGTTCGCATGATATTAAGAGACGTTAGAGTCTAGAGTGCATCTTGCCGAATAACAAAGATTAGTTTCTTCGGTGGAAATCGGTCGAAGATGAAGAATCTTTCCAAAAAAAAGTCCACAGAAACAGAGTTTTGGTGGTTTTGGTACTTTAAACAAACCATTCGGATTCTTTATTGAAACAGAAAATCCAACGAAAGCGCTCATTCGCAAAATGTAACGACAAACAGGCCTTCGGACATCGATTACAATGCAAGAGAAATTAATTTCACGGAGCGACGGCTGCGTTTGACGCCCGATCCGTAATGTTATAGAAAACAACTGTTGGCTTTAGTGACGAGAGGTTGCGAATGGTTTTGAAACCTTTGTTCGTGTAAAATACTGGATGGTATGCGGATTAGAACACGTGCTGGGGACAGCTTTGTAATCCGCATACCATCCGGAGCACCGGACAAGGCACCCTTGCCTTGTCATCATCACCGGACTATTGGGGGAGCGGAAGGCTCTCACCCCTAGAATTAAAGCAACGTTGCTGAGGGCGCCCCTGTGGGGCTCGAGCCTTGGCTCAGGGCGTTGCTGGGAAATGTGTGATGTGATACGTCCGTACGTATGTTTGGAGGGAAAAGCGACCAGGAGCAGGCCGGTATCGTGAAAAGGGCGCGAAAGCTGGGGGGCGACGCGACGAGCGTCCCCGCGGGCGGGGACGGAATGACTGTTGAACTCTATGAAAACTAACAACACTATGCAATGTAAGGCCTTTACAATGGCTACCTGCACTCAAGTGTTGTCTATGAATAACTTTTTGGGTACCTGCGCGTCGCACAGTAACGTTTCTGAATACGGGTATCAGACTCAAACGAATCATCAGCGAAACCTATCAAAATGTACACAACGCGACTCGACCTTCAAAACCGATCTCGATTCCGTTCTCAATTACAGCCGTTGTATTAATTGCTTTATTTATTCACCGCAATATTTCAGCGGAAACAATACGCATCAATCGTCTCGATACAGTAACGACGAGTGTACGCGAGTTCCTTTGCAAATTAATTCGGGTAAGCGCGATAGATCAAGGGCGTTGCGAATACCAATTAGTGAGAAATATTAAGATCAATTCGTGGGAGAGAAATCTTGTTAGGGGGACGGGAGCGGAAACGGAGGGGTTAGCAGATGTGACTAATAAGCAAATAAAGACAATGAAATACATGATTGCGTTGGATTTTGTACGTACTAATTGCTACCAGATAGATAAGGCATTTTTTTACCCTACTCATATAGAGATTTTATTTATAGTAGCTCGACTTAATGGCTTCCCTACGCCTGGAAAGCGAAAGAAAAGCCCAAGTAGCTGTGACAACGGGCAATAACTGGTCAGTTACCCGTCACTTGCCACCGCCATGCCGGCCCAACCCTAACCTGCCCACGAGTTCTGGAAACCCTACTCACGGGCAAAAAACACGACCCGGAGGTAATTTGGCAGCGGTATTCTATTGGGTGGACGTCCTTCCACGGACGAGCGGCTTAATTCGAGCGAAGATTTGCTATGCGTTATTTCTCTATATGACAGAAGGACGCCATTAGATTAGAAATTTCAGGTTTAGACTCATCATATTCACACATACTGGTAGGATCTTAATTAGATTCAATATTCAAAGTGAAAATCGGCGTATGCGCGCTCTAACGTCATTTGTCACTTGAATTCGACGTTGGTCCACAAACGTCAAACCATAGACAACGTTAAAATTGTATGTTCCCCGAGAGTGCCGCGGCGACATATATGTAAGTCTTTTATAATAATAATAATAAATAAATATCAGACAACATCACATACATTGGTCCGATCCCAAAGTAAGTAGCTTAAGCACATGTATTATGGGTATCAGAATAACGAAAGTACCACAAATAAATACTTAAATACAAATATAAACACCCAGACACGGAACAAACACAAGTGTTCATCACACGAATTTTTGGTTCAGAAGGCAGGGGTTACTACCAATTGAGCCACCGAGCCAGTCACAAATTCATACATACCGTGTCTTCACACTTCCATACCGTGTCTTTAAACACATATGTGTGTGTGTGTATATTATGTAGATGTGACTAATTAGGAAATAAAGATAATAGAGTAGAGGCTCAAAAGGCAAATGTCACTGCAATGAGCCATCGAGCCAGTTTTACGTCAACTATTTGGTGTGCAATAAAAATATCTATCTACTCTGCAAAGAATCGACGGCAGCTTTTACCTAATGCTACCAAAACATTTCCTTCCATACTGTGACAAATATGACAGCTACACAAACACCGCAAAGGCGAGTAGCCGAAAATAAACAACTTATTCAACTCCCATTTTCGCACAAAAACAAGTTAGGACACTTCGTAGTGAAGCCATACTGCAACCAAAATAAATATTAGCAAAGCAAAATGTTTAAGCAAAGTTCTCGGGAGAGACTTACTATTCAATTCTACTATTTCTGGTGTATTGTGGAATATTTTGTGATATTTATGGAGTAAACTATGCAGAGGCGGATGATAGATATGTCAAAGTTTGGAATACTATTCTCTTGTTTGCTATCGCGACCGAGCCAATAATAGTACGGGTGTCTAGCTGGGGATGTAAGGGAACGGCCTATCAACTTTTCGCTCCAGCCAACCTCACCTGCCCGTGGTGCATTCTGCCGAATAACAAACGAGGAGCTGGCAACTGACTGGTGGCGGTATAACCATCACAATTGAAGGCGTAGCTAAATACCACAGACCGATGACGGGCAGCAGCGTCACCGGAGCGAGAAGCTACGCCCTGCGATCGCCATCCCGTCTTTACCCAGGCGTGGCGATTATGAGTATATTCTCAAGATGTTTGCCCTTAGTGGCGACAATTGGAGAAGCCTATGTCCAGGAGAGTGGATTTCTGCTTAGTTTGGGATTAGATGGCGCTGTGTGGCCCAGCGTGACATATCTTAAGATATTTATTTTACCAGCACAATTTTTTTTTTTTATAGTGTCTCGACATAATGGCTTCCCTACGCCTGATGGAAAGCGAAAGAGGAGCCCAAGTCGCTGTGACAACGGGCAAGTAACTGGTCAGTTACTTGTCAGTTGCCACCGCCATGCCGGCCCAACCCTAACCCCCCACGAGCCTAATTTAAACAAGACACGAAACTCTTTAAAATCCCTGTCCTTTAACAAACCTCGGGGCTTCTTTATACAAAGTAGAACCACTTTAAGGAACAAATGGCGTTAAGAAACAATGCGAAGTAAACAACAAATGAAGTTAGTTAATTATTGTCGGCGATTTATCACGGCGTGGTGCGGGTACTGGCTCAACGGAACGGGTTTTCTTTTATGACTGAGGGGGTCAACGGGCCTGAAGGTCACCTGATGGTAAGTAAATAACCCAAGACATGCCTCTTTGGGTCACACATCGCCATCTAGCGACAAACTAAGCCGAAGCTTGTACTATGGGTACTACATAACTGATAAAGTTATTTAAATATTTTTTTTGTAAATAAATACAGATTGTAAATAGAATACACCCAGACCAATAAAAAGTTCAATTTCATGAACACAAATTGTGCATTGTGCGGGAATCGAACCCGCGATGTGATCACTTTAGCCATTGACGCTGGAACACCAGAGGAGTCACAGGCGCATAACCGACCCGGGGATCGAATCTGCGGCCACTGCATTCAGCATTCGCTCGGTACCTACCACTGATCCGAACTTTGCATTCCATAAAATTTTATGTAGTAAACAAAATGAATAAAACTCATCGTTAAATATTCCAAGCGAAGTTAATTATGCCTAAAACAATTATAGAGTTAAATTATTTACATTCAACGTATTCCAATTATTAACATTTTAACATCAGATCGTTTTCATTACAAAATACGAGTATTTTCAAACAATACCAATAAAAATGTCAGAAACAAAAGCATTTCATCAAATTAATCTAAGAAAATCCTCGTTTAGTATTCCAGCCACGCGTTGACTACATCTGACTTTATTCTTATTTACCCATTCATATTACCAACTAAAACTGGACTCTCAGACTGAGACAATTAAGTATATTTCTAGTTGCGACTGTCTATAATGAACGGAGAATAAAAAGGAAATATATCAGAGAACACTAACAAGGGAATACCAAATGTAATGCAACTAGATAAGGTACACTTCTGTATAAACAGGACTATTAGGGCACGGAATTAGAAAGGGTAGCTAAACATTTTATTTCTCCGTTCCCTTTTAGTCGGAATTAATTTTCTTTCCTCGCCCGCTATAAAGGTGCTAAACAAAAATAATTGTTTACGAATCCGTTTAATGAAATCCCAGGCTCTTAATTAACGTGTCTAATTGTAAGGAAATGTTTGGAATTATTAAAATGGGCCGGGTTTCTTTGTGAAAATTGTGATAGGCTCGTTTGTTGTGGGCGGGACAGTCATAGCGAAGGTACTGGTAATGACAGTTGGACTTTGTTTTATTTTAAGATGGCCGAAGAAAATGAGAAACTTAAACATGTTAATATTTACTACTAGTAGTGCCGGCGGTGTCGCACGCGTGGATATTGGATTTCAAAAACAACGGACTTCCATAAAATGGTACCTAAAGGTTAAGTTAGACCTCTAGCAATACATTGGTGAAAACCGCAATTAATTCCATGCAGTAGTTTTCACGTGATGTGCGATCAAACATACAGATAAAAATTTCTCCCGTTTTCCCAACACTTCCCGTCACTGCTCTGCTCCTATTGATTGTAGCGTGGTGAAAAGTATACTATGACCTGCCCAGGAGTATGAAGAATAATCGTACCCAGTTTCGTTAAAATCCGTTCAGAAGTTTTTTTTCTATAATGAACATACAGACAGACAGACAAAAAAATTACTGATTGCATTTTTGGCTTCAGTATCGATCACTAATAGTTCACTAATAGATCACTCCCTGATAGTTATTTTGAAAAAATATTTCATGTACTGAATTGACCTCTCTACAGAGAAAAATGACCCGGAGGTCATTTGGCTGCTGTATTCTATAGGGTGGAGGTCCTTCCCCGAACGGGCAGGTCAATTCGAGCAAAGATTTGCTATGCCCTACCTCTCTTATATCGTAATATAGTACAATATCATAATAAGTACGAAAGTTAGACTATAGATATCGTACAAAAGCCAGATATTCCCTTCCACCGAGCGCATCTCCATCCTCATACTTTAGTGGGTGCTACGGGTTTATTGTTACTTTTATTGCAATACGCCTCTCGCCTCCGGACGGGCTGTTTATCGTAAGGCTAATTGATGGGGCGCCTGCCCGGTGGTGGAGGGTAATGAGCCGAGGGGATGGGGGTTGAGTCGGGGTCTAGTTAGGTAGCAAATTGGTTCGGCTTTTTATATGTCAATGATCACATTTTTTTAGAGGGAAATGCATTAAGCATCTTCAAATAGCATGGGATGTAAGGGAGCGACCCATCATCTTTTCGCTCCAAGCCAACCTCACCTGCATGTGGTGCATCCTGCTGAATAACAAACGAGGCGCTGGCAACCGACTGGTGGCGGTATAACCATCACAATTGAAGGCGTAGCTAAAAACCACAGACCGATGACGGGCAGCAGCGTCACCAGAGCGAGAAGCTACGCCCTGCGATCGCCAACCCGCCTGCCCAGCGTGGCGATTATGGGTATATCCTCCAGGTGTTTGCTGTAAGTGGCGAACAACTGGAGAGGCCTATGTCCAGCAGTGGACTGCAATAGGCTGATGATGATGATGATGAAATAGCATGGGAGTCGGTATGGTATGTGGGACTTACACCCCTCAAAATGGGAGGGCATACCTACTAAATCCCTTCTGAGTCTCCAGTGGGCACCATCGCTGATCACATCTGAGCTAGCTTTAAAGTGATTCCTGTCTCTGAGAAACTGATGGAAGCAAATAAATATCAGACAACATCACAAACATTGCTCCGATCCCAAAGTAATTAGCTTGATCACTTGGGTTATAGGTTATCAGAACACCGAAAGTGCATAATATATGTCTACTTAGAGACTGTATATATGGCCTGTATATATGCCTATGTCCAGCAGTGGACTGACACGGCCTGATGATGATGATGAAATACAATACAATACACAGATACGGAACAAACACAATTGTTCATCACACTCAATGTCTATCCAGGGTAGGAATCAAACCACAACCCTTGGTTCAGGAGTCACTACCAATTGGGCCAATGAGCCAATCAATGATAGCACACCAGTTGATTTATAACTAGATATAAATAATAGACATTATTTTCTTGTTTTAATTTAGGCGGTCTGTCTGGAAGAGATCTCTTCCAGACAACCTTTGTGTATCATCTAATGATGGGCTAATGCCCATCGCAGTCCACTGCTGCACATATGCCTATCCAGTTGTTCGCCACTTAGGGCTAACATCTGGAGGATTACCCATAATCACTACGCTGGGCAGCGGGTTGGCGATCTCATGGCGTAGCTTCTCGCTCCAATGACGCTGCTGCCCGTCATCGGTCTGTCGTATTTAGCTGTTATAAACTAATAAATAACCCAAGACATGCCACACTGGGCCACACAGCGCCACCTAGCCCCAAACTAAGCCGAAGCTTGTACTATGGGTACTAGACAACTGATAAACTTACCGACGATACATTTTTTTTTTGTAAATAAATACATATTTATACATAGAAAACATCCAGACCAATAAAAACAGACATGTTCATGAACACATATGGTTGTATTGTGCGGGAATCGAACCCACGACCCTTGGCTCAGAGGGCAGAGGTCTCTACCAAATGAGCCATCGAGCCAGTCCAGTTATGGGTATAGTTATCAAACATTTATCTGTAAAAAGGCAATTTTATACCTCCTTTTACGGCTCGGCATCCTAAAACACGTTAAAAATGAGATAAAACTAGTTACTCTTGGCGCTTCCATAGGGAATCAGACGTTCGCTCAAACACGCTATTGGTGAAAATGTTGAGCGGTGCACACTTCACGAGACTGTATGTACGGACAGCAAGACAGCCCACATATAGATGAACTGTCCATATAAAGGGCAATGAGGAATTGAGGACATACATAAAGAGAGGAGAGTGAGGACATACATAAAGGAGCATAGCGAATCTTCGCTCAAATTGAGCTGCCCGTCCGGGGAAGGACCACCACCCTATAGAATACCGCAGCCAAATGACTTCAGGGTCGTGTTACTACTGGTGAATAGGGTCTCAGGAGCTCGCGGGGGGTTAGGGTTGGGCCGGCATGGCAGTGGCAACTGACAGGTTACTAACTAGTTATATACTTGCCAGTTGACACAGCGACTTGGGCTTCTCTTTCGCTTTCCATCAGGCGTAAGGAAGCCATTATGTCGAGCTACTATAAAAAGAAAATACAGTATCGGATTTTTTTTATAAGAAGAGAAATCAGAATGACCTCACTCCACCTGATGGTAAGCTGTCGTGAGGTCCAAAATTTGGTCAACAGGCACAATAGAACAAACCCACCGCGCCTGTCGCCCTCACCCTAAGGGCCCAGATGTTTGCCATAAGTGGCAAACAACTGAAGAGGCATTATGTCCAGCAGTGGACTGCAATGATATGGTCGTATGCTTCGGTGCTACCCGTGTCCCTGCAACTTGCTGCCCACTGGCGACACAGGGGGGTTTAGTGGGTATGCCCTCCCTTTTGGGAGGTGTGAGTCCCACACACCATGCCGCCTCCCCCCGGAGACGGCATGAGGGTGCCTAATGCATTCCCCTCTTAAAAAAAAAATATAGACCTATCACTATCCTATATACCTATCGCCAAGGAAGCCTCTGTTTCTTATCGCTATCAATCTATACATAACAACAAAGGCAGTTAGAAACAGAATATGGTACCTTTATCCTAACAAACAAGTAGCTACATTGATTACTCCAAACGCTCTTATAATCCAAGAAACAAAACATATCCGACAAAATCACAAGACTTACAAACTAACCACAAAATATTACCACCAAAATCGGCAACAGAAATCCGCTCCTAGTCCGACTATCGGTAAAGTGTTACACAAATCGGTAATTCATTTCCATTTATAACGCGCGGGGTCCGAGAAAAAAAATATCCACATAAATTTGTAACCCTATTTCATTTGCTGACGGTACTCGCAGGGAGAGGCAATCAGGGCCGGGATATAAAGGGATAGCTCCGGCCTCATAAAATGTCCTGTAGCGAGATTGCAGGAGATTTGTACTTTGGTTATTTTTTTAATATGATTTTTTGGGAACGATTCTGGTGTTAAGGGTTATTTGAGGTGATGGCTTCATATTGATCACGGGGCAAGTAGAGAGAGAAGATGTGGTAAATAATATATTCTATGACATATTTACAGGATCTAGGGATGTAAGTGAGCGACCTATCCGAAGTGCATTCGGCCGAATAACAAGCGAGGCTCGGGCTACCGACTGGTGGCGGTATAACCATCGTGATTGAAATCGGAGCGAGAAGCTACGCCCTGCGATCGCCAAGCCGCCTGCCCATCGTGGCGATTATGGGTATATCCTCCAGATATTTGCTGTAAGTGGCGAACAACTGGAGAATACATACAATAGAATGATGATGATGACGGGCAGCAGGGTCATCGTAACGAGAATCTACGCCTGCCCAAACGTGGCGATTATGGGTAAAGAATCTAGTTATAGAGAGAAATAGAGAGGTCTATGCCCATTGATGTGGTGATTTAATTTCGAAATTTAACTTCTGCTTTTCCTATCAAAAGTTAGTAGTATTACCACTTAGATAACTGAAATACCCTAACACGATCGCAACTCATTGTAAACGTTCAACAGTTCGACACAGGTTTCCTCTCTACTTAAGCTCCAATTACGAAGACAATAGACGTATTGAAAATAGATGTTTGCGCGAAGTTCCGATGCAACTGGAGACTCTAAGCGGTTCAGTTTGCGACTTAACTTTTGTATGAGAAGTCTGTGTGATATTGTGGGAAGATGCTGTTCCAACTCGTAGTTACTAAGGTAACTACGAGTAAGTAACTACGAGTAGTATTAAACACATTAATTGTTAATCTGAAATTTATTTACACAATCCAATTACAAACACTCATTCAATCAGAGAGAGAGAAAAAGTAATAATCGGCGGGAACTCGATGACAGCTGTCAGTGTCACTGTTACGTCAAACTTCAACTGTCAACGATAGTGCGGTGGCTCCATGAACGTGGCGAATAGTGTTGTGCGTATTGATTGATTATTCTCCTCTAACACTATTTAGGACTTCTCTTAAGTATCTTTGGTTAGAACCCGATAATTTAAGTTTACCTATTTCATATTTCGCTTTGGGAATTTAAAACAGTTAGAAACGTCTAAATTTATCAGTAATTCTCTACTATGTTTTGCATTGTGGTGTTTTTTTTTATAATGGCTCGACATAATGGCTTCCCTACGCCTGATGGAAAGCGAAAGAGAGGCCCAAGTCGCTGTGACAACTGGCAAGTAACTGGTCAGTTACCTGTCAGTTGCCACTGCCATGCCGGCCCAACCCTAACCCCCCACGAGCTCCGGACACCCTACTCACCAGAAGAAACACGACCCGAGGGTCATTTGGTTGCGGTATTTTATAGGGTGCAGGTCCTTCCCCAAACGGGCAGCTCAATTCGAGCGAAGATTCGCTATGCCCTACCTATCTTCAGGTGATGTAAGGGAGCGGCCTATCATCTTTATGCTCCATGCCACCCTCACCTGCCCGTGGTGTATCCTGCCGAATAACAAACGAGGCTCTGGTCACAGTGATAACCGACTGGTGGCGGTATAGCCATCACGATTTAAGGCGTAGCTAAATACTATAGACCGATGACGGGCGGCAGCATCACCGGAGCGAGGAGCTACGTCGAGCGAGCGCCAACCCGCCTGCCCAGCGTGGCGATTATGGGCATATCCTCCAAATGTTTGCCCTGAGTGGCGAGCAACTGGAGAGGCCTATGTCCAGCAGTGGACTGCGATAGGCTGATGATGATGTCCAGTGGATTGCGACTGGTTGTTGATGATGATGATGATGATTAAAAAACTTTTCATAGCATTTTTAAGGCAAATGTCACAAGATTGAAAGATGCCTAACCAAATATTCCCATTTTATAGTCAAACTAAGCGGATGTGTAGTTTTACAACCGCTCCTACCGCCGGTAAATGATGATATACAGGGTGATTATCGCCGTCGTAATTCCGCCCTAATGTAAAATATTGCAGCTCTTTATTTTCAATGCCGACTCTAAACTCCATAAATTATTTTAATTTTTACGTTTGGTGCAAGTGAAGGAATTTGATACTAATTGTCCGCGGTAGGGTGGATAGAATGGCTATATGCTGAGTAAGGCCCTTTTACTCTGGACGTCGCAAAAACGGTCTTTGATTTTATGTACTTTTTGATTGTTTTATTATTATTCTTTTTTTTCATTTGTGTATTTTATTTTCTATTACCTATGTTTTGTGTTGTGTTGTTGTGATGTCCTTGTAATAAAAATTTCTTATTTCTTAAAAGTTTCTTCTCTATCCAGGACTTTGAATGTTTAAAAGTAGTGATTTGATGTGTTCCTTGTTGCGGTATATTGTTACAAAAAAGAAGTGTGTCTATAATTTTGGTGATCTGGGTAAACGACAGAGTGTCGTTCGCCTTTTCTAATTGGTTAATTAATTTCAATGGAATGAGGATGTGAAAGAGTGACCTACCATCTTTTTAAAGTTTGATACGAGGGGGTTTTGTACTCTTCTGTTGGGTGTGAGTGTCACGTTGACTCCCCCAGTTTGGATTGAAAGTGCCTAACATGCATTCCTCTTTGTAAAAAAGTTGTCTTAAGTGCCATCTAAAGTCGCAATAGACTGACTGGCTCGATGGCTCATTTGGTAGTGACCTCTGCCCCCTGAGCCAAGGGTTGTGGGTTTGATTCCCGCACAGTGCAAACATTTGTGTTCATGAACATGTCTGTTTGTATTGGTCTTGGTGTTTTCTATGTATACTAAGTATTTTTTTACAAAAAAATGTATCTAAGTAAGTTTATCAGTTGTCTAGTACCTACCTATAGTTTTTTTTTATAGTGGCTCGACATAATGGCTTCCCTACGCCTGATGGAAAGCAAAAGAGAAGCCCAAGTCGCTGTGACAACGGGCAAGTAACTGGTCAGTTACCTGTCAGTTGCCGCCGCCATGCCGGCTCAACCTTAACTCCCCACGAGCTCCAGAAACCCTATTCAGCGGCAGAAACACGAGCCAGAGATCATTTGGCTGCGGTATTCTATAGGGTGGAGGTCCTTACCCGCTACAACTACTACCGTACAAGCTTCGGCTTAGTTTGGGGTTAGGTAGCGCTGTGTGGCCCAGCGTGTCATGTCTTGGGAATATTTATTTATTTATTTATTTTTATCAAAATTTGTATAGTAAATACAGAAGGATAAGCCAACTTTTACCGCTGCCATCTTTTGACTTGTACCTACAAAGATAATGCGTTTGAATAATAAATAAAAGAATTTCAGAGTTACGCTAAGTCCTCGGCTTATTCCAAAGATGATTACTAAGTGTTTATTCGTATTTATACGGGATAATGGCGCCTGTGGATACACAAGCCACTTTTGTTATTGTATGTAAAGTTACGTTATGTTTTTACTAAGTTACGTTCTTAAAGACACATGATGCAACCAAAGGAGAATATAGTGTGGTTTCCGGATTTAGAATATAATCACCCCATACCATAGCTTCATTTCCACCTAACTAACATCATCATCATCAGCCTATCGCAGTCCACCGCTGGACACAGGCCTCTCCAGTTGTTCGCTACTTTGGGCAAACATCTGGAGGCTTTACCGATAATCGCTATGTAGGGCAGGCGGGTGGGCGGAGCTCCGGTGACGCTGCTGCCCGTCATCGACCTGTGGCATTTAGATAAGCTTTGAATCGTGATGGTTATACCGCCACCTGTCGGTTGCCAGAGCCTCGTTTGCTATTCAGCAGGATGCACCACGGGCAGTTGAGGGTGAAGCAAAAAGATAATGGGTTGTTCCCTTACATCCCACTCAGTCACATCACAAACTTAAATATTTATCACATGAACGCTTGTCCCGTGTAGGGATTGAACCCACGACCCTCAATCGACCAGTCACATAGGACCTTAAGTGACCTTCAGGATATCTTGACCTCCTAACACAGACCTACATGTATAGATACAGTGTAACATTAAAAAATAAATCACATTACCATCAAATATGGATCACATACCCACAATAAAATGTAACAGAAGAATGAAAAACCGAACCAAACCTCACTATAAATAGAGCCATTATGTTCCTAAACGGGGAACCGAATCCCGACCTTTCTCAAAAGCGCAGCATTCAATCCATTCTTACCACTGAATGGAGAGATAAAAATCGTCCGTACGTCCGTTTGTAGCAATAAAATATAATATATTGACTGATATTTCCTTATAGGATCTTTTCTTGGACCGAATATTTCTGATTTGTATTTAAGTTACACAATTGTGCTTTGATACGTAATGTAATGGCGGCTTAAAATCATTCGGATAACATAGAAAATTATTATCTACTAGCTGTGCCAGCGGCGTCGCTCGCGTGGATATCGGGTTTCAAAAATAACGGACTTCCATATAATACCCATCTATACCTTGTGCCTAAGTTTTAAGTTAGACCTCTAGCAATACATTGGTGAAAACTTACTTTATTGTAAGTAATTATATTACTAAGTAGGTATATAGTATGGATATATGTATGTATGTGTATATAGGCTGATAATGATATGTAAGTATATATATATATAATAGTATGAGATAGATATGTATGTCTATTTATAGGAGCAAGCGCAATCGTCCGTGGGCCTCACTCGGCAGGACTTACTGAAAATCAGCGCCGTGGCTCCAGCGCGGGCCACGGCTATATGCTGAGTGAGGCCCTTTTACTCTGGACGTCGCAACAACGCCATGTCCGGTCTTTGGTTTTGTGTACTTTTTGATTGTTTTATTATTTTTTTTTTTCTTTTGTGTATTTTATTTTCTATTATGTTTTGTCGATGTGTTGTTGTGATGTCCTTGTAATAAAAGTTTCTTATTTCTTATTTCTTAAAACCGCATTCAATTCTATGCAGTAGTTTTCGCGTAATGCGCGTTCAAACATACAGGTTTAAATTTCTCGCGTTTTCCCAACACTTCCCGTCACTGCTCCGCTCCTATTGATTGTAGCGTGATGAAAAGTATCCTATAACCTGCCCAGGAGTATGAAGAATAATTGTACCAAGTTTCGTCAAAATCTGTTCAGTAGTTTTTTTTTCTATAACGAACATACAGACAGACAGACAGACAGACAGACAGACAGACAAAAATTTTACTGATTGCATTTTTGGTATCAGTATCGATCACTTATCACCCCCTGATAGTTATTTTGAAAAAATATTTTATGTACAGAATTGACCTCTCTACAGATTTATTATAAGTATAGATTCCGTTCTAAGTAGTACAATTGATTTTTAATACAGTACGCTTGCTGTCAGAAAATGTAAATTATTTCTAAAAAGTCTTTAACTATTTTATTTTATGTATGTCACAACAACTACCAAGAATTGCGAACATATTTTCGAAAGGGACACAGGGGAACATATTTTTGTAATACTTCCTAGTTTTCCTAGCAAAATTCCACCGGAAAAAACATGTATGAAAAAACTTACTTTTTTTTAAGAACTCAAGACATGTCACGCTTTGCCAAACATCGCCATCTAGCCCCAAACTAAGCCAAAGCTTGTACTATGGGTGCTTGACAACTGATAAACTTACTTAGATACCTACTTACTACTTTTTGTAAATAAATACATCTTATACATAATACACACCCAGACCAATACAAACAAACATGTTAGTTCATGTACACAAATGTTTGTACTGTGCGGGGATCGAATTCACGACCCTTGGCTCAGAAGGCAGAGGTCACTACCAAATAAGCCATTGGGCCAGCCACTAACTATCGAGCTTCCTTCCAGTTCGTTTTTTTTTATATTAGCACGTCAAAATGACTGCGTCCTGCCTGATGTTAAGCAAACGACGAAGTCCAAAAAGTGTAAGCGATCCTCATCACACATGGTCAGTGCAACGCGGATCGATCACACTATGACGGCCTGCATAAGTGCCGCTTCACGCGTTTAAAAGACCCAAGACTATAAGAGGAAGGAAACACGTGTGTTGGAAGAGAGTTCCACAGCCAAATTGTACGACAAAATTAAACCGACTTCGAAAAAAACACAAACGACCAAAACTAAAAAGCGATAAATAACGTCAGTAATTCTATCCTTAATACATAATTATTTAAATATTACAATTATCACTTATTTTTGAAGTCGGTGCCAGCCTCTAGGTACCTAACGTAGACTGTTGTTGTATGACGCGCGCGGCCGGCAACACGACAATATATTTATTTGTTTGGCACCGACTTCAAAAATAAGTGATAATTGTAATATTTAAATAATTATGTATTAAGGATAGAATTACTGACGTTATTTATCGCTTTTTAGTTTTGGTCGTTTGTGTTTTTTTCGAAGTCGGTTTAATTTTTTTTTTAAAAATAATTTTATTTCTCTATTTTTAGTTGCGTTAATGTACTGTGAACTTAAATAAAGGCTAATTATTGTCCTTAAGAGCTTTACTTAGGAATGAAAAATTTTGCTTTAAGTCAAATGAAGACTTTGCGATCTAGAATCAAGCAAATCACTTACCAAATCACCTGGCCTATTAGCCCTGCATAAATACATACTACTACCTAGTTTCTATCGACCAATGGCAGTACTGTCCCCTAACTCCTAACCGTTAAGGAGTTCTGTGGCTTCATCATCAGCACCAGATGTTGACGCCCGGAAGCATATACCTGAGTATATGATTACGTAACAAAAACACCATATGAGCATACAATTTTCGGTTGTTGCCCTCAATTTCTCCAGGATCCCATCATCAGATCCTGACTTGGTGAAAATGGGACCACCTCGGAAGTGTCCTCTGTCGAACAAAGAAATTTTTTTTGAAATTCATCCATAATTGACGGAAATATCGGTGAACAAACATAAAAAAAAAAAAAAAAAAAATATTATACATACAGACGAATTGAGAACCTCCTCCTTTTTCGAAGTCGGTTAAAAAGTAAGATTTACTGTACTTTAGAGTACGAGAGCCAATTGACTGCACAGTATTTTTGTCTCGTTTCCATCGAAGCTATTCTTATTCTGAACCCGGTGGTAGAGCTACACCAACCCGCATTTGACTATTCATAAGTGCTTGGGATGTAAGGGAGCGGCCTATCATCTTTTTGCTCCAAGCCAACCTCACCTGCCCGTGGTGCATCCTGCCGAATAACAAACGAGGCGCTGGCAACCGACTGGTGGCGGTATAACCATCACAATTGAAGGCGTAGCTAAATACTAAAGACCGGTGACGGGCAGCAGCGTCACCGGAGCAAGAAGCAACGCCCTGCGATCGCCATCCCGCCTGCCCAGCGTGGCGATTATGGGTATATCCTCCAGATGTTTGCTCTAAGTGGCAAACAACTGGAGAGGCCTATGTCCAGCAGTGGCATGTAATAGGCTGATGATGATGATGATGATGAAGTGCTTGTATCAAGTGTGTATTATGAATAAAAATATATGAGTTTTAGTTGAATCTCAAACTATAAACTCTCCCGAACACTCGGCATGTCTTTTACTGAAAAAAAAAGCCCAACGATTCCAAATAGGGAGCTATAATTTGACCCTAAAATGTTTATCGGCGTGAATTGATTACGAATGGGTGAAATAAATCGCTTATCAGATGCGTGGGCGTTGAACCGATGCTATCTAAACACGTGCTAAAGGTGGGGGACAGTGGAAGCTGTACTTTTTTTGTTGCAACGAAGATATGTCTTGCACGCAGCAAATAGAGCTGGGTGGAGAACTTTGGTGCAGGCTAAGGTCCATGAATATGAGGCCCAGCGACGTTCTGAGCTTGATGCAAGGAGGGATGAATTAAAGCCCGACCACCTGCAATGCAATTAACTATAACTACGTCGATGGTGTGCTCGTATGTCCGCTTTGTGCGAAAGGGCTATCTAAGAAGATAGGCTACGCCAGTCACATGCGAGCACATGATCGACAAACGTCACGGACTTGAAGTAAATAAATAAATAAATAACCCAAGACATGCCACGCTGGGCCACACAGAGCCATCTAGCCCCAAACTAAGCCGAAGCTTGTACTATGGGTACTAGACAACTGATAAACTTACTTAGATACTTTTTTTTTGTAAATAAATACATATTATACATAGAAAACACCCAGACCAATACAAACAGACATGTTCATGCACACAAATGTTTGTAATGTGCGGGGATCGAACCCACGACCCTTGGCTCAGAAGGCAGAGGTCACTACCAATTGAGCCACCGACCCTGTCGAAGTGGTCGCCGTGACCGAAACCGGTCGGGAAGGCATCATCATGTCTTGCATGGCCTTATTGTTTCTCCACTATGCAGAGCGTTTACCTGAGTACAGATAAAACCTACTGCGGTCATCAATCGTCATCATCATCAGCCTATCGCAGTTCACTGCTGGACATAGGCCTCTCCAGTTGTTCGTCACCTAGGGCAAACTTCTGGAGAATATACCCATAATCGCCACGCTGAGCAGGCGGGTTGGCGATCGCAGGGCGTAGCTTCTTGCTCCGGTGACGCTGCTGCCCGTCATCGGTCTGTGGTATTTAGATACGCCTTCAATAGTGATGGTTATGCCGCCACCAGTCGGTTGCCAGCGCCTCGTTTGTTATTCGGCAGAATGCACCACGGGCAGGTGAGGTTGGCTTGGAGCGAAAAGATGCTTGGGTCGCTCCCTTACATACATATTACAATCGTGCCGCTTGCCAATCGTGGTGACTAAGGGCTAAGTCCAACAGTGGACGTTTCAGGCTGATGATGATAATGATGCTGTACAATGCAATCTGTCACGCTATACTTAAGCAATTACTTCAGACAATCTTTGAGTAGA
Organism: Conogethes punctiferalis; assembly: GCA_031163375.1. Classification (NCBI taxonomy): domain Eukaryota; kingdom Metazoa; phylum Arthropoda; class Insecta; order Lepidoptera; family Crambidae; genus Conogethes; species Conogethes punctiferalis. Next base: position 10,322,306 of record CM062102.1, on the reverse strand, counting down.
ATATACTTAATAGAAGTTGTGTCATTGTGTTGAAGGGAAGCCATTATGTCGAGTTACTATATAAAAAAAAAACCGCCTGCTCAGACCGTGGTGGTTTTAGATAAAGCCTCCAGATGCTCGCCTAAAGTGGCGAACAAACTGGACAGGCCTATATGCAGCAGTGGAATGTGATAGGTTGGTGATGAGAACATAGCATCGTTCTGACAGTGTACCCAAGCCTGTGACTACCGGCATGAGAAGCAAAGCAAATAGTAGGCGTTTGTACAAGTCAAATCATTTCCATCGCACGCGCCCATTGGCCGTCAGTCAGATACGGGTAAACGGTTTTATCTGATCCGCCCGGTTGCGTAATTAATTACGTATCGGTGCCCTTTGGATTTTTGGGTGACGGCGATGCTGGGAAAAAGGACAGGAATTTCGTGTTAGAATTCTTTTTGGGTAAACTCTAGGTGTTTGCTCAAAGCGGCGAACAACTGGAGAGGCCTGTGTCCAGCTGTTGATAAGCTGATGTTGACAATGATGATGAAGAACACTCTTTAGAATGTAACCGATAGAATACCAAAGGATGTTCGCTCCGGTGACGCTGCTGCCCGTCATCGGTCTGTGGTATTTAGCTACGCCTTCAATTGTGATGGTTACACTGCCACCAGTCGGTTGCCAAAGCCTCGTTCGTTATTCGTCAGGATGCACCAAGGGCAGGTGAGGTTGGCTTGGAGTGAAAAGTTAATAGGCCACTCCTTTACATCTCAGGATACATCCATAATTTCTTTTATTCTATTATTCATTATCGGATAAAATTAAAAAGAAATAAAAAGTATACACATGTAACTTTCATATTTCCAACTACAACACAATCGTCATAGTTGCAGGTACATAATTAGTTCAAATACCATTTCCATTAGCCGACCAGCTGTAAAACAGAATGTCATCTTGTCCAAAACGAACCCAGCGCTGGTCATAAGCGGGCCATTACCGGGTTATACCTATTATTACTGCGCGGAATAACCTCCTCGGAGGGGTCAGCCCGGTGCAAGGTGTAGACGAGAAGCGATATGAGGAAGGATCTTTTTTTTTATAGTAGCTCGACGTGGCTTCCCTACGCCTGATGGACACAAAACAAACAAAAGGCCAAGGAACTGTGACAACGGGCAAGTAACTGGTCAATTACCTGTCAGTTGACACCGCCATGCCGGCTCAACCCTAACCCCCCACGAGCTCCGCAAATCCGACAACTAAACCCACCGGCAATGACAATTAACTGACCAGTTACTTGTCCGTTGTCACAGTGGCTTGGGCTCCTCTTTCGCTTTCCATCAGGCGTAGAGAAGCCATTATGTCGAGCTCTCGTATAAAAAAAATGCTTCAAAATCCGTAGCGTAGTTATAAAGAAGCATACCTATTTATGGACAGACAGAAAACAAAAGCGACTTTGTTGTATACTACGAGTATGTAGTGACTAGCTGTACCCACGGTTTCTTCCGTGGAATAGCGCCGTTTAAAAGACCCTCGACTTTACGAAGAAGGGAACACGTGTGCTGAAAGAGAGTTCCACAGCCAAATGGTCGGTCGTAATCTCGTAACTTGGGCCGCGCAATGATTTGATGGCTTTTACTAGATTGAATGTTATTACAGCGATTTCGCCACACCTCCGCGCACCTACTTCTAATGTAATATTAATACGAACGGATTCAGGTGAAAAGCCTCGGTAACGGTTAGCACCTACTCAGATTCGGGTTGGGCTTCGACGATTCTTTAAATAGTAATGTGATGGGAATGAGATCTCGTGATTTGCTTGTCTGAATTTCTTTTTGGTAATTTTTGCGCGCGTTAGGCGGATTTGTAGAGGAATTTCCAAGTAAAAGGTGTGAAATAGGGTGTGCAATACGAGGGGCAAGTGATAAATAAGATTCCCTGTACACTAGTACTGTGAGATGCTAGGCAAATGGGCCTGTTTCCGTAAAAAATGTAATTAGTCCGTCTTTTAGATGTTCAAAAATAAAAGACACGTATTTTTTCATTTGTAAATTAGACCAAAAATGACAAAGATATAGCCCGTTAAAATTACGCGTGACGTCACAGAGTGGGAGTTTTTTCGCCACTAAGTAACGTCAAAGACCCTCACTTCTAAATTTTGATGTCCTGTATCTTTGTTTTTTTTTGTTTAAATGAAAAAAGGAAAAATACGTGTCTAATATATTTTTATAATCTAAAATGCGGACTAAATACAATGTAATTACCCTGGACATCCCCATTCTGGCAACAGCACCTTCATTGTTGGTCCCTCCACTCCATTTCCACTGCTGAGAGCGATCGCTGCGATGCTCACAGCTGGACTAACAGCCATTCACGATAGAACCCGCTATTGCCGATACCGCCATATTATATGAAATCCGTACAGTGATCACGCGAAGAAGCTTAAACTTATTGAAATTCATTGTGAGTTGGAAATAATTATGCCAAAGCTTGTATCAGTGTCCAATAACTATAGCAACTTAAGCTTAGCAACCACCTAAGCAGTATTTTCTCGCTCCGATGACGCTGCTGCCCGTCATCGGTCTGTGGTATTTAGCTACGCCTTCAATCGTGATGGTTATACTGCCACCAGTCGGTTGCCAGAACCTCGTTCGTTATTCACCAGGATGCAGGCAGGTGAGGGAGGCCTGGAGCGAAAAGATGATAGGTCGCTCCCTTACAATCCCGTTACGTTCAATTAGTAATTTCACTCAACAACAAACCCCAATTACAAATAAAAACAAATCCCAACACAAACCCTTTTAAAATCATAACAGAACACGTCGCACCGTTACTCGACACCTGAAAACGTCTCGGTCTGCGTATAAAACATCCGAGAAGAAAATTACATAAGATTGGAGCGAAAATGTAAATATGGCTTTTAGGAAGGCGTGTGGGTAAACAGGAATCTTTTACGAGGACGATGTAGCGACGGAATGAAGTGGGCCTTAAGAGGCAATAAGTTTTTTTTTTTATATATAAAGAAAAAGCGAGATGATTTTAAATGATTCATTTGGGATGGTTTGAATATAAACGGCTTTTTGCGCTTGGTCGCGGGGATTGTGAAGACTTAGTTAAACGACTTTTAAAAATGTGCTGTTTCATGATTTAAAGGGTCCACTGCAATAATGATGAATGTGCTTGGGATTTTGCCTTGAGATATATTTTTAAGTTAAAAAACAGTGATAAATAATTAAATAAACGGCTTCATTTTGTAGCTTTTTTATTGATGTTTGTGGCAGACGAGCTACCGGCCTGTCCGATGTTAAACATTAACCGCTGCCCATGACTTCAGCAATGACGGGGTACAGCCATTCCGCTGGCTACAGGGAGGAACGTTTCTACCACGTTTAATGCCGCGTGTGGGACATTGGAGGTATTTGCACCAACGTAACGTTTTGCGCCCAATGCACCAATGTGTGTATCGGCACTTTGACACAATGAAGACATTGAGCGCGTTCGTATTGGGCATTAGACAGTGATTGGACGCAAAGTTGAATCCAATGTGTGGCCGCGGCATATAGAAGGACTGTTTGCCGAACTCCTTGTTCCTCAGAGATGTAAGTAATCTTCTGATATTCAAGGCGAGAGTGAAACGGTGTTTGGGTGAGCGTGCTCCATGGTAGACTGCAATGTCGCTTACCATTGTATTGCAGTCAAGCGCAGACCCATCCCGAACAAAAAGGAAAAAAAACTACGCAAGCATAAAAACAGTTTGCCTTTTCCTAGTAGGCGCAAATGTGGGAAAATTATATGAGATTGAAGAGAAATGTAAATGGGTAGCTTTTAGGGCGGGCACCGACATTCGGGCGATAGGGCGGTAGGGTGAGTGCGAACAGACAGATAAGAATGAACTGAACATTTTGATAGTTATTACCTTGTTAGGAGACTGGTTTGTTGGTCGGAGGTGCCACATGACTATCGAGAGGTTCCGGGTTTGAATCGTTAATTCATCTGGACTGGCTCGGTGGCTCAATTGGTAGTGGCCTCGGCCTTCTAAGCCAAGGGTCGTGGGTTCGATCCCCACACATTACAAACATTAGTGTGCATGAATATGTCTGTTTGTTTTGGTCTGGGTGTTTTCTATATATAATATGTATTTATTTACAAAAAAATGTACTATCTAAGTAAGTTTATCATTTGCCTAGTAACCATAGTACAAGCTTCGGCTTAGTTTGTTATGTCAAGAAAATCACATTTTTTTTTGCGAGGTGGAAATCGATGCTTTTGAATCTTTGGTTTAAAAGGCAGGGCTCACACTATCGAATGAACTAGGCAAGTCAGTCAATCCACTACAAAGGCTTTCTTTTCCTAATTGACTACGATGATAGTCAAGACCTTGTCATCATTAAGAGAGGTAGGGCATAGCGAATCTTCGCTCGAATTGAGCCGCCCGTCCGGGGAAGGACCTCTACCCTATAGAATGCCGCAGCCAAATGACCTACGGGTCGTGTTCCTGCCGATGAGTTGGGTTTCCGGAGCTCGTGGGGGGCTGGGGTTGGGCCGGCATGGCGATGGTAGCTGACAGGTGACTGACTGACTGAGTTACTCGCCCGTTGTCACAGCGACTTGGGCTTCTCTTTCACTTTCCACCAGGCGAAGGGAAGCCAAAATGCCGAGCTACTATAAAAAAAAATCATGACCGGACTACAGGGGAGGACGACTTACCCCTAAGGACGAAAAAGGTATACGATCAACAAACACACCTCTTACTTTATAAAGAGATGTCGTCTAAAGACCCTCGTAAATCCTAAACTATTCTTCGAAAGCCGTTAACAAACCATCTCTATACAAACAATGCTTATTCTACACGCCCACAACCCTTTTCCTACCTAAAAAACCAAACAAATCAATACCCTATTACGTGTGAATCTCCCCCTTGCTATACCAAGGTTTCTACGTACGTACAGTTAGCATCAAAAGTTGATGATCACATTTATATTTTCAAAGTAGCTATACACCGTATTATACCTAAATAATTTTTTTAGTGGCTGAGGGGACAAACGGGCCTGATGGCTATCTGATGGTAAGAGATCACCTTAGCCCATAAACACCGCAATACCAGGGGATATAATACAATCGAGCACAATGGCGAACCTTGGGAGAGGCCTATGTCCAGCAGTGGACTGATGTGGGCTGATGATGATATAAAGGTGTGTTACCAGCCCTTGAAAAATTTCGTTTTTTGAAGTCGTGTCCATTCCGAAAAATCGCAGCTGGAAGCCGATTCCAAAGAACCGTTGCAAGTGGCAGAAATTGCGCGCAAAACGCACCATGGAAGACTTCGAACTATCAAGATGAAAATCTTGAATTGGTGCGAGATGTACGATAATGCAAAATGACAGGTAACTGGATTGAATAAATTAATTTTGAATAGCGACTTTTGAACAGTCATGGTCACCCATATTATATTCTTCTAAGACAATCATGAAGGACATTCCATGACCAATAGCAAAAGTTGTGTGCCAGGATCGTAGCAAATGGAGGGACGTGGTCAGTGCCTACCCCTCTGGGAGAAAGGCGTGACGTTATGTATGTATGTATAATAATCATTCAAATCTAAATGTGTTCTGGATGTAAGGGATTATTCTACTACCTAATTGATCCAAGCCAACCTCACCTACACGTGGTACATCCTGTTTACAAACGGACGAGGCTCTGACGATCAATCACCCACCCACCAACACGCACAGGACCAGCGTGGTGGGTCATGGTCCAAAACCCCCAAAAGTTATCTCCAATGTGTCAGTAAATCTAGAAAGAAGGCCCCAAGTTCCCTGCAGTACCAGCAGCGAGTTGGGCGATGGCGGTAGCTTGGCAAGCTCTGGTGCTAGGGGTGAAATGGGAACGGGCGGGCCATGTCAATAGGATGGATTCCGCAAGGTGGGCTAAGATCATCACCCAATGGCAGCCGGTAGACGGATGGCGTCAGAGAGGCAGGCCGATGAAAAGATGGCGTGATGACTTAGACAACCATCTGCAAGACTGGCAAAAGGTGGCTCACAATCGGGAGTAGAGTGACTTAGGGGAGGCCTTCGCTCAGCAGTGGGACAATAAAGGCTAACTAAAAAAAAAAAAAATGTTCTATTTCGGCGCTGACTGTACCTACTTACAACAGTTATTAAGCCATACGTGATCAATCATATAAAAAATACAGTCTCGCAAGACAGCGAATATGGCCTTTCAAAGTAAAAAGCTAAGGTTGAAAATACATTTACCGTTTTATGGAAATGTCACGGGCATATTTAGAAGAAAAATGGGTCATTTGCAATAAATATTTATAAATAACTATTGGGTTATGTGGGGCTTTTAGTGATTTATGTTATGTTCTGTCTCGGACTGCTCGGGGTTGGTAGTTAAGTTATGGTAAATGTTTTGTTTTTGAAGGTACGATTGTAAAGACAATAATGTTCTCTTCTATCTGAATTTGGGTACAGTGATTCAAGAAGATTAGATAAACAACCTTAGTTTTATGATTTTTTCAGCACCGTTATAAAATCCTAGCCTACAGACTGGCATGTCTTGAGCTGTTTATCATTATCATAAGTGTTAGGTACTATTTTTGCAGTTTTTAAAAAACTATTTCAGCTGTAGTACTACACTTGTGCTATTGATAAAAATAGTAATAGATTATAATCGTCCGATTTTCAAAAGCGCGAGAGAACCGATTTTGGCTGAGTGAGCGCCTTCTGTCGTAGACGATATCGCTTACCATCAGGCAAATCGCAGACAAACGCAAACTGATTTAGAATTAAAAAAAAGATGTCAGTAGATAATTTTGTTTCACCACAAACCAATTTCTTGATGATTTTCCACTTTGTTACAACGTCACATACCTGCAACAAAATAAAACATGGATCACTTAAAGGGTACATTGAAATAACTTTATTTAGAACCTAGCTTCTATAGTGCATTACGATGCCCTCAAGCCAGGTGGAGCGAAGATTTGCGCAAGATGGCTGGCAAGTGCTTGATGCAAGAAGTCATCAAGCATCGAGAAAAGTGGCGAACAACTGGAGAGTCCTGCAGTGACCTACGAGAGGCTATTAAGGATCATCATCGTCATTATAAGCCTATTGTAGTCCACTGCTGAACATAGGTTTCTCCAGTTGCCTCTTAAGACAATTATCTGGATCCATAATCGCCACGCTGGGCAGGGCGGGTTGGCGATCGCAGAGCGTAGCTTCTCGCTCCGGTGACGCTGCTGCCAGTCATCTGTCTGTGGTGTTTACCCACGCCTTTAGTTGCCACGTCGGTTGTCAGCGTCTCGTTTGTTATTCGGCAGGATGCACCACCGGCGGGTGAGGTTGGTGGTGAGTGAAACGATGATAGGCCACTCCCTTACATCCCTATGGTGATGATGATATTTTTTTTTATGTCAGAAGGGGCAATCCTCCTTGTCACCTGATGGTAAGTAGAGGAGGGCATAGCGAATCTTCGCTCGTATTGAGCTGCCCGTCCTGGAAAGGACCTCCACCCTATAGAATGCCGCAGCCAAATGACCTCCGGGTCGTGTTTCTGCTGGTGAGTAGGGTCTCCGGAGCTCGTGGGGGGTTAGGGATGGGCCGGCATGGCAGTGGCAACTGACAGGTAACTGACCAGTTACTTGCCAGTTGTCACAGTGACTAGGGCTTCTCTTTTGCTTACCATCAGGCGAAGGGAAGCCATTATGTCGAGCCACTATAAAAAAAAAGTGATCACTGCCGCCCATAGACACCGCAACACCAGGGGAGACACAGGTGCGTTGCCACTGCTTACCATCAGGCATCACATTTGCATAAAAAAACACAACATTAGAATCACCATTACATGTGTGGAAGTTCCATAGAGGTTTTTACCATCACAATAAGGCAGCCTAATTATAACATCCCGCGTATTTTCCCAAACGTCAAATGGACATTTCAAATGCTTTTAAAATTAGATAAATATGCCGTTAAGACAATATCTGTTAAAGGCGCCGCAACTTTTTACAACAACGCCGATTATCGAAGTAATTCTTTATCGCCTGAAACAGTTGTATGCTGTCGACAAACAACAGTGCATTTTCACACCATCCATGTTACACCTTACGCAAACAATGCCTTAAATGTGGACTTGTCATAGAAATTTGAACTTTAATCTGTTAGCTGTAGATTCTATGTTCGCTTGTCCGTGAGTGTCAAAATATGCATATTTGGGATTGTTGACAGAAAGTGTGGAGTGAATTAGGACTTTGTGTTTAAGCTGGTTAAGGTGAGAATTCTGTGATAGTGCTGGTATTTTTGAAATTGTAATTGTTTTAGGGATCCATCCAGTTTACTTGGCTTTTCTATTGTAGCATTGCTTTGCGACATTTGCGACTTCCTGGTAGGCTACTTGACTATTATTCATATTGGCATGCAATCGACTTAATTGTGTTTCCTTTTGTACACTCACCGCACAACAAATCTGCTCTCTGCATGTCCCAAGGGTTGACTGGTAGAGAATGCTCCTAGCATTAAGTTCGCCTTTGTACCATTTTGTGCAATAAAGTTTAAAAAAATAAATAATTCTTAATTAGGGAAAGGTTGATGAACAAAAAAATTAAGACGTCATAAGCGTGACGTCACGTGACCCTAAAGACACGTGTCTTCGGACACACGTGGTCAGTGACGTCGTACCGGGAGGGCATCACTCCGCCCTCCCTGGGACACCTTTAAGGCGGCGCAGCGCTACTGAGCTGACAAGACATCTGACCTTATTCAGACGAGTGGAATACCTTCAGGTTTATTGGGTATTCTCCGTTTTTAGAAGTCATCACCAACATCAGCCTATCGCAGTCCACTGCTGGGCATTAGTCTGTCCAGTTGATCACCACTTTGATCAAAAATCTGCAGGCTTTACCCGTATTCGCAACCCTGGGCATGCTTGACAATCGCAGGGCGTAGCTTCTCCCACCGGTGACGCTGCTGCCCGTAATCGGCCTTTTTTATAAGCTACCCCTTCAATCGTGATGGTTATACCGTCACCAGTCGTTTGCCAGCGCCTCGTTTGTTATCCGGCAGGATGCACCACGAGCGGTGAGGGTGGAGCAAATGATAGCTCCCATTTATACAGAACCACCTAACCCGTACAAAAGATACACTCCTTACTGGACGAGTACAGTTGTGCAAACAGGCGTGGGTGCGCGTCGCCTCAGCTGCGCTGTACAGCAGTCATAATGTATCCGCATGTATCATGCCGATTAATGCTTCTTTAGCCCTCAATTGCTTTCATCATCATCATCTTTTAAGAGACGTATTGAGCTGCCCGTCCGGGGAAGGACCTCCACCCTATAGAATAGCGCAGCCAAATGACCTCCGGGTCATGTTTCTGCTGGTGAGTAGGGTCTTCGGAGCTTGTGGGGGGTTAGGGTTGGGCCGGCATGGCAGTGGCAACTGACAGGTAACTAAGCAGTTACTTGCCAGTTGTCACAGTGACTTGGGCTTCTCTTTGGCTTTCCATCAGGCGTAGGGAAGCCATTATGTCGAGCTACTATAAAAAAAGAAATCTAAATATGTAAAACTCAAAGGTGACTGACTGACATAGTGATCTATCAACGCACAGCCTAAACCAGTGGAGCGATTATGCTGAAATTTGGCATGCAGGTAGATGTTATGACGTAGGCATCCGCTAAGAAAGGATTTTGATCAATTCCATCCCCAAGAGGATGAAATTATTTTTATCCAACTTTGCAGCACGCTACCTACAACCATTTCTGCTTAGCCCAATGGTTGACTGGTAGAGAATGCCTATGCGGCATTAAGTCCGCCTTTTGTACACTATATTTCATTTGTGCAATAAAGATTGAATAAATAAATAAATAAAATAAATAGGCGATGAAACTCTATTCCACGCGGACGAAGTCGCGGGCACTGCTAGTCAGTCTATAAACGACAACTGATGGATACTTGCCTTAGTCGCCACGCTTGGAAAGTGCTGGATGCGAGATGCCCAGGATCGACCAAAGTGGCGAACATTGAGAGAGGCCTATAGGACTGATATAGGCTGTTAATGATAATAATCAAGTCTATTAAAGACATTCAAGGAAGTTTTCCACCAAACAAAGTCTGCACGATGTTGCATTTAAACTGCATTTCCATTTAACAAACCCCGCATAATCCACTATAATAAATATAAATTCTCCACCGCATTTGCGCATAAGCTGTTTATTCTGCGCCAAACAGATTTCAGCCTTTACATGTATATTATTCAGAGTCCTGCGTTAGTTTTCGGGTAAATACATGTGGGATGTTATTAGAAGGTAGGGCGGCAAGATATATTGTGTCGGGGCGTTTACATGCAGCGATGTTTTGTTTCGGATTTAATGTGGTGGAAATGCATATCGTGGGTGTGTTTTTTTTTATAGTAGCTCGACATAATGGCTTCCCTTCGCCTGATGGAAAGCGAAAGAGAAGCCCTAGTCGCTGTGACAACTGGCAAGTAACTGGTTAGTTACCTGTCAGTTGCATGAACATGTCTGTTTGTATTGGTCTGGGTGTTTTCTATGTATAATATGTATTTATTTACAAAAAAAAATGTATCTAAGTAAGTTTATCAGTTGTCTAGTACCCATAGTACAAGCTTCGGCTTAGTTTGGGGCTAGATGGCGCTGTGTGGCCCAGCGTGGCATGTCTTGGGTTATATAACTGCTCGGTGGGTGACCTTTTCAAGGGAACCGACAGCGGTATCCAGGTTGCAAGGTTTTGGGCTGGTTCTATTTGAGACAGTACCATTGACTCGTAAAGAATAAGTACGCGATCCCGATCCCGAACGCGTGGGATTATTAAATTGCACTCAATCTCTTAAGCTAGGTTTACACGCGTGGCACGCAGTCCGGCAAGCAGCCTGGCAAGCAGCTCGGCGAGCAGCCCTGCCCTACACACTGCGCACGCACGTGCACATTCAAACAGACGAACAGCCCGTTCACATGCTTGTGCTTGTGTTTGTGCCCGTTGAATGTCGTATTGAACGCGAGCGTGTAAACGCTGCATTAGGGTGTAAACGGTTAGGGCGGAGCATCCATCTCAGTAATGGCGGCGGGAAGTGGTCGAGTTATGTTCACTTGCGGCCGAGTTACACTCGCCCCAGCCGAGGCGCAGGCTGCACTGTCATAAATAACTCAAACTGAGCAGGCGGATGACGCAGGAGCGGGATACTCAACGGGTATAGTGTTTAGAAATTAACTGTAATTACATGCAAGTGATGTAAGGAGCGATCCATCATCTTTTCGCTCCAAGGCTCACCTGGCCGTGGTGCATTCATCTGAATAGCAGACGAGGATCTAGCAATCGACTGCCAACGGCATAACCATCACAATTGAAGGCATAACTAAATACCACAGGCAGATGACGGGCAGCAGCGTCACCGGAGCCAGGAGCTACACCTCGTTATCGCCAACCCGCCTGCCCAACGTGGCGATTAGGTATGGGTATACCCTCCAGATGTTTGCCCGCAATGGCGATCAAGTCTATGTTCATTAGAGGACAACAATAGGGTGATGATGATGATGAGATTGCGTGTCTTAGGGAATGAAGAGGATCCATGAGGCAAGGCCTATATACACCATTATTATTTTGCACTCAATCCCATGGTGTATACGGTTAGGGCGGAGCATCCATCTCAGTAATGGCGGCGGGAAGTGGTCGAGTTATGTTCACTTGCGGCCGAGTTACACTCGCCCCAGCCGAGGCGCAGGCTGCACTGTCATAAATAACTCAAACTGAGCAGGCGGATGACGCAGGAGCGGAGTACTCAACGGGTATAGTGTTTTGAAATTAACTGTAATTATATACAAGGGTTGTAACGAGCTACCCATCATCGCTTCAAGCCATCCTGCCCGTGGTGCACTCTGCTGAATAACAGACGAGGCTCTAGCAATAGACTGGTGGCAGTATAACCATCAAGATTGAATACTTCGCTAAATACACATAAAGATGACGGGTAACAGCGTTACCCGACTCAGCGCTATCGCCAATCCGCCTGCCCAGTGTGGCGGTTATGGACAAATCCTCCAGATGTTTGACCAAACTAAAGATGTTTTTCGAATCAGCGTCTTTTGCGACTACATCACTCGAGAGAAGCTTTCGAACCAATGAGGCAGTCGAAAAAAATCGAAACAGCGTCAAAACGGTGGCGATACTACGTAAGGGGCCCGTATCAAAGTGTTCTTCGGAGCATTCACCATGATATAAGTTTACGGTAAAAACACTAAGTGACGCCAAGTCTCTACGCAGCTGCAGATCCTCAAAGAGAGTTAGGGCATAGCGAATATTCGCTCGTATTGAGCTGCCCGTCCGGGGAAGGACCTCCTATAGAATACCGCAGCCAAATGACCTCCGGGTCGTATTTCTGCCGGTGAGTAGGGTTTCCGGAGCTCGTGGGGGGTTAGGATTGGGCTGGCATGGCAGTGGCAACTGCTGTCAGTCAGGTAACTGGTCAGTTACCTGACTGACAGCAGTACCTGGTCAGTTACCTGTGTAACTGACCAGTTACTTGCCAGTTGTCACAGCGACATGGGCTTCTCTTTCGCTATCCATCAGGCGTAGGGAAGTCATTATTTCGAGCTACTATTAAATAAAAGATGTTCAATGTATAATCGCTAAATTACACGAAACAGAACAGAAACCAGATTTAAATCCACAAATCTTTTAACAGGCACTAATCGTTTCCGTCTAATGACCTGCTGAGCGCTAATCAACTATAATTACAGCTCTAATTAGTCTCGCTCGGCTTCCTGTGACTCATCGGCTGCGGAAATAAACATTAGAATCGATTTATTGGCATATCTACCGCAGTACACTTACGCCCTCTACGTACGGTAAGCTTTAAATCAAAACTGCTAACTCATTTGAGTGGAGACTCAACCAAATAAATGAGTGAACCAAAGTTTTGTCGTACAATTAGGCTGTGGAACTCTCTTCCAGCACACGTGTTCCCTTCCTCTTATAGTCTTGGGTCTTTTAAACGCGTGAAGCGGCACTTATGCAGGCCGTCATAGTGTGATCGATCCGCGTTGCACTAACCATGTGTGATGAGGATCGCTTACACTTTTCGGACTTCGTCGTTTGCTTAACATCAGGCAGGACGCAGTGATTTTGACGTGCTACTATAAAAAAAAACCAAATTGATGAGAGAGAAAAAAACAAACAACCAAATAAAGTTTTTAATGGAATGGCTTAAAATCACACAATATGATAGCTGCAATACCGTTTGCAGTGGTCCTATTCACAAATGCTTTCGGAAGATCACTGTCTATTGAAATAACTGTGTAAAACCGTAGTTATCATCGAAAACTTAAAATCACGTATAATGATAGCTGCAATGCTGTTTTCAGTTGTCCTATTCACAAATGCGTTCGGAAGAACACTGTCTATTGAAAGAACTGTGTAGAAACATTCAAAGACAGAACTCATCAAAAAACTTTAAGTTCTTAAGTTAGCAAAATCTTTGTTAATTCTATCGAATATTTGAATAAACGATCACAAATGTTTGTAAGATCTTTCCCAACGCATTTGAGAATAGCCCCCCAGATTCCAACAGCTTAAACGCATTCTGTTATGGAAATCAGTATTAACGAAGTTATATTTAAAAATACAATATTAACACCCAGACACAGGACAACCACAAATGTTCATTACATGAATGTTTGTCCTGGTTACAAATCGAACCCAAGACCCTTGGTTCAGAAGGCAGAGTCACTACCAAATGAGCTAGCACCGGGCTAGTCGAAACCTAATTGCTTTTGTTGTCTGTCTGTCCCTATGTATGTTTATAAACGTTAAATTAAAAAAAGTGCGCAACGGATTTTGATGCAGTTTTATTTTTATAGTTAAAGGGATTCAAAAGGAAGTTTTATGTATAACTAGCTGTGCTCGCGACTTCGTCCGCGTGGAATAGTTATTTTTTCCCCGTTTTTTTTTACATTTTCCATTATTTCTTCGCTCCTAATAGTTGCCACGTGATGTTATATAGCCTAAAGCCTTCCTCGATAAATCGAATTCAACACAAAAAGAATTTTTCAATTCGGACCACTAGTTCCTGAGATTAGCGCGTTCAAACAAACAAACTCTTCAGCTTTATAATATTAGTTAAGATTAAGATTTATATGCAAATAGTATTGCACCCGTGTGAACCCGGGCGGGTCGCTAGTATATCATAAGTTCATATAATTTTAGCCAACTCATGTGGTTATTTCAAATATAGTCAACTGAATATCATCAACCACAGTATTTAGAACAACTTAAATTATTCACACTAGACAAGCACTATAATTCATTGTTCTACTCCACTTCCGAAATAGCAAACGCCTATTCTAAATAAACCGTCTACTGATATAGTTGGCTAATTTGTCACCGCCCATGCTCCATTTTAAGCCTCTTTGAACTTACTTATACGATAATAGGCACGATAGAAGGCGTAGCTAAATATCACAGGCCGATGACGGTAAGATATTACCTTGACTTCGTCTTCTAGGTTGGTGTGGTGTTAACAGTAGGTGTAGTAGTACCCAATCAAATACTTATTTTTCAATTAGGTACTTCACTAAAAAAATAGTGGCTGAAGCCTCCTTTTAAGCAAAATATTGCTTGTGTCAGGAGGCTTCGCTCTTCCATAAATAGTATAATTAAGTACCCTAGATCTAATACAATGACAAAAAATGTTTTTTTTGTTTTTTTTTTTTTATTTTGATGAAATGATAGACATCTTGCGAGTATGGTGGTGTGAACTACGGAACCCTAGCGACGTTACAATAAGACATCTATGTAGCAAAGAGGTGGCGTGTTTCAGTGAGCAGAAAATGCTTCAGGGTAAATTGAACCGGGGCACAGACCATTTGGTTACATTACTCCGTCCAGTCAAATGTGGCCGGCATTAATCTAAGTAATGGCTACAGATGCGGTCAAGTTATTTTCACTTGGAAGTAACTTTCCTTCTAAGCAATGTATGGCATGTATGCGTAATGGAAGCTATTCAAAAGTTACGACTATGTCTGTACGAAGTCAAGTTAGTTGTCTAGTACCCATAGTTAAGAGAGGTAGGGCATAGCGAATCTTCGCTCGAATTGAGCCGCCCGTCCGGGGAAGGACCTCCACCCTATAGAATACCGCAGCCAAATGACCTCCGGGTCGTGTTTCTGCTGGTGAGTAGGGTCTCCGGAGCTCGTGGGGGGTTAGGGTTGGACCGGCATGGCAGTGGCAACTGACAGGTAACTAACCAGCTACTTGCCAGTTGTCACAGCGACTTGGGCTTCTCTTTAGCTTTCCATCAGGCGTAGGGAAGCCATTATGTCGAGCTACTATATAAAAAAAAAATAGTCGAAGCTTCGGCTTAGTTTATATAGTATTAGTAATATTATTATCGTTAGGAGCGATCTTTTCCAGGAATGTTTTGGACTGTACCTTTTATATGTGTGATAAGCAGATCTTAAAATATCTCCATGCTTATATAATAGCCCACGTAAACCACTAAAACGTATATCGCTCTAAGTGCTATTTTATGGCGGCAAAAACGACCTAAAAGCTACCTTGAAATGGCTCCTTATGGCACCTGAAGGAGCCATTTTTGAGGCTATGAATACCTTTGAGCATCGAGCGCTATTCGAGTGGAGTCGAGCCGATCTGGAGTCGAGGATTGGAATGGAAAAGTGAGGTTGGATCGGATTAAAAAGGATTGAGAAGTGTATTTGTAATGTGACTGGATTGATGGCTCATTTAGTAGTGACCTCTGCCGTCTGAGCCAAGGGTCGTGGGTTCGATTCCCGCACAGTACAAAACATTTGTGTTCATGAACATGTCTGTTTGTATTGGTCTGGGTGTTTTCTATGTATAATATGTATTTATTTACAAAAAAAATGTATCTAAGTAAGTTTATCAGTTGTCTAGTACCCATAGTACAAGCTTCGGCTTAGTTTGGGGCTAGGTGGCGCTGTGTGGCCCAGCGTGGCATGTCTTGGGTTATTTATTTATTTATTTCAAGGGTTGGAAGGCTCCGTACAAAAAAAAAATTAAAAAGTAGAACTCATCGTAGATCACTTGTCTATCCATCTGTTTTTTATGATTATTTATAATTTAGTTCGAATGCGTACTCAGCCAAATTATTTATTTATTTAATCTTTATTGCACAAGAAAAGTACAAATGGCGGATTTAATGCTGTGTGGCATTCTCTACCAGCCAACCATTGGGCGAGCGAGAAAACTATAATGCGGTGCGGTAATAGACAATTATTTTAATAGAAAAAGGAAATAAAATAGAAATTATTAATTTAAAAGTCTAAGCCCGCGTGTCCCAATCATATTTCCATCATTTTTTTTGATATTATTGTAGAAAAGTTTCGACATAGTCTTAATAAATTTCTAAATATTAATAAGGTGTAATGAAATTAGAGATCTTTTGCTGATTTTAATAGATTCATTAAAAAGCCCTGCGCACATTTTCTTTTAAAATGATTAATGAGTAGATGGAAGCCTACAAAACACCAAGGAGTCTCCATTTAAAAAAGTTTGTTATCAGTTACAAAATATAGCAAGACCACTTTCATAACCCAAACAAGATCAATAACGAATCTCGGCAACCATTATCTAATTGGAAAGCCGTGTAAATTGGCAACCGGAAAGAGGAACATAAAAGCACTCTTATTTGAAAGCGAAATACAAAAGCTCGAAGCTTTATAAGCGTAATTCACTAAGTAAAAGCTCGGACAGTCGGGGAAGTGATAAAGTAAAGCGGAATTCACATTAACGTCCGAAACGCCGGGCTAACGACCCGGGGGGCGGTAGACGAGCGGTTTTTAACCGTTTCTGAGCGGACGTGAACCTATGAGATTATTTACTAACTGACTGGCTCGATGGCTCATTTGGTCGTGACCTCTGCCCTCTGAGCCAAAGGTCGTGCGTTCGATTCCCGCACAGTACAAACATTTGTATTCATGAACATGTCTGTTTGTACTGGTCTGTGTGTTTTCTATGTGTAATATGTACTTAATTAAAAAAAAAGTATCTAAGTTTATCAGTTTTATAGTACCCATAGAACAAGCTTCGGCTTAGTTTGGGGCTAGGTGGCGCTGTGTGGCCCTGCGTGGCATGTCCTGGGTGATAAATTTATTTACCCACGTTGACACTTTGATGTTTTATTAGATGTTATACGTCTACGGTTTATTTCTAATGTGACTGTTATTTTTGAGCTAACATTGTTACTATATTAGTATTATTACTATAATAATAAATAATTTATTTGTGAGCGTTTCACCCGCCCGTCTGCCCCCGCCACTTAACGAGTCGGTGTTTGTAAACGAATGGAGCCTAGCTCGCGTCAAATGTTTGTCGTCGACGTAAAGAAATGCTGTTTGCTCGTCGTTTGTCGCGTCCGATACTGTGAGTGCATCTGCCTTACAACGCTAACGAGCTTATGCCTTAAACTTTACAAATTATATCCAGATTAAATGGATACAGGAAACTTAGAAGTACGTAGGAAATTGACATAAAGAATATAAGAATATCTTCAGTCTTTCCGAACAGCTACGACTTGGGAGCCTTCAAGAAACGAGCGTAGGTACTGCTACTTAAAAAGCCAGCAGCCCCCAGAACTCGATTTGAGTTGCCCATGGGCGGTGTCGACTGCTTACCATCAGGCATCACAGTTGCCCGTCTGCCGCCTCTTGCATAAAAAAAATCTTACATAAAAAAAAATTTACATCTGCCGAACCATTAGACCGTGCAACTCTCTTTCCGTACACGCACACGTGTTCCCTTCTTCTTAGTCTTGGGTCTTTTAAAAGGGGCATGAAGCGGCACTTATGCAGGCCGTCATAGTGTGATCGATCCGCGTTGCACTAACCAGGTGTGATGAAGATCGCTTACACTTTTTGAACTTGTCGTTTGCTCAACATCAGGCAGGACGCAATAATTTTGAGGTGCTAATATAAAAAAATCCAAGCCAGCAAGAAAAGTAAACAACATTGAACTATTACATCAAAACTTCCCAGTAAACTGTATCACTTACTTTATTTCGGTTGCTACTTCATTTCTCTTCAAACACAATATTTACCAGAGCACAATTTCCTTAGCACTGTTAGCACACAGTTATAATGTTGGTTGTAACTCCCTGCTTTGGTTGTCAGCAGGCTTGTGTACGTCACTTTTAGCGGTGCACCGTGGTTTGACGAGCAAACTATAGGTTTACGACATGTAGTTAGACGTTTTCTATTTGAACATAGTGCAGTTAGTATTTGTTTGCAATACTGTGCACAGTGCAATAGAGCACTTTTCATTTATAAATCCCACTTAGATTTTAAACGCGAAAGTTGGTTTTGAAGTTGTATAACAAACCGCAGAACAACAGATTTTTATCATAATCATCATCAGCCTATTGCAGTCAGGCCTATGTCCGCCTCTCCAGTTGTTCGCCACTTAGGGCAAACATCTGGAGGATATACCCATAATCACCACACTGGGCAGGCGGGTTGGCGATCGCAGGGCGTAGCTTCTCACTCCGGTAACGCTGGTGCCCGTCATCGGTCTGTGGTATTTAGCTAGCTTCAATAGTGATGGTTATACCGCCCACAGTCGATTGCCAGCGCCTCGTTCGTTATTCAGCAGGATGCACCACGGGCAGGTGAGGTTGGCTTGGAGCGAAAAGATGATGGGTCGCTCCCTTACATCCCAGATTTTCATGCCGACCAAGGATTCGAAACCCCAGTCATAAGAAAAAAATACTGTGATACTTAAAATACTGCCTTATACAAATGTAAGAATACATTCTCATCGCAATCTCTATAAATAATTAAGCTATTTCGTACACCAAACAAAATGGCATCTCAAAAGTGCCAAAATAAAACAAGATGGCTGCTCTAAAGGAGACGTCTAGTAAACACAGCAGCAGTGTTGCTTATTTACAACTTAATCTCTAAAATGCATCCAAGAGAAACCGCTAGTCAGATGTCTAAGATACGTCTGTATGTACGAATGTTTAAAATTCGGATAACGTTGCAACTCTGTAGGGTAATACAGCGTTAATTTTGAATGATTCTTTCCCAAAGCTAGATTTACCCTAGGTTAATCTTAAGAGGTCTAGTGTAGGTACATGAATAGCTGTAAAACTAAAAGAAAACAACAACTACTAATCATCATCATCATCATCAGCCTACCGCAGTCCACTGCTGGACATATGAGGCTTTATCCATAAACGCCACGCTGAGATTATAGATATACATAGAGTCGGTTGCCAACTTGACAATGCATCAATGCAAAGTCAAGAATGACAATGCATCCTGCTGAATAGCGGAATGCACCACGGGCAAGTAAGGGAGGGTGGCTTAGAGCGAAAAGATGGAAGGTCGCTCCCTTACATCCCCGGGGCGAAGCAAGAACGGTTTGCTACTCTATCTATCATCATCATCATCATCATCACCAGCCTATTGCAGTCCACTGCTGGACATAGGCCTCTCCAGTTGCTCGCCACTCAGGGCAAACATCTGGAGGATATGCCCATAATCGCCACGCTGGGCAGGCGGGTTGGCGATCGCAGGACGTAGCTTCTCGTATCTATATCTTCTATATATACTTATCTATCTATCTATACTTATAAGAAATCTGTAGAGAGGTCAATTCTGTACATGAAATATTTTTTCACAATAACTATCAGGGGGTGATTAGTGACCGATACTGATGCCAAAAATGCAATCGGTAAAATGTTTGTCTGTCTGTCCGTCCGTCTGTCGGTATGTTTGTTATAGAAACAAAAACTACTCTACCAATTTTAACGAAACTTGGTACAATTATTCTTCATAATCCTAGGCAGGTTATAGTATACTTTTTATCACGCTACAATCAATAGGAGCAGAGCAGTGATGGGAAGTATTGGGAAAACGGGAGACATTTTTATCTATATGTTCGAACGCGTATGGCGTGCGGTTTTCACTAATGTTTTGTTATAGGTCTAACTTAAAATTTAGGCATATTTTATGGGAGTCTGTTATTTTTGAAACCCACGCGTGAGACGCCGCTGGCACAGCTAGTAATAAATTAAATAATAACCCTTAATAATAAACAAAGCACATTGTTACGGCGTTATAATTTAACGCCACAAATCCTATCCCAATTCGTTGACGCGGCCCAGAGTAAACAAAAGTCAAATGAACCCGTTTAATGCCGCGGCTGACCTGGCTCGCCGGCCCCGTCTCACATCTCGGTATAATATTTTACCTGGTAATATTAAATTTGCCGCTTGGCTACTTTCAGCGTATGAATTTCAACGTGAAGTCACTGCTTTACTGGAAGACTTTTGAAATATTATTAATATAGAGTACCTACAGTACTTTTTCGTCCATCCGTCCATGTGGTTTTTCGATACGCTTCTCTGAAGATGGTTAAAATCTTAGATCCCCTAAAAGCTCGTTACATACAGATGGACAGCGGTGTCATTCGCATACCATTCAGACGATAGTGGCGCGCACCAAAAGGTTTAGTTCCTCGTTCCTGTTCCGTGCCATTAAGTCATGGAATGCCCTACCAGCTCATGTGTTCCCTTCGTCTTACAATCCTGGGTTCTTTAAGCGGGTTGTGAAAAGACATCTCAGTGGGCCTTCAGAGTGAGGGCGACAGGCGCGGTGGGTTTGTTCTATTAGGACTGTCGACCTTACTTTTGGACCTCACGACCGCTTACCATCAGAATATGGGATGAGATCATCCTGAACCCTCTTTTAGTTAAAAAAAAAACCTAATAAAAGCGTATTAAAAAGGTTTCGTTATCGCGTCCCAGTGACACCTAAACCAAGATTCACATCCTATACAAAATGCACAATGTAGATGCGACTTGACCAAATAAAGTAGGTCGTTACCCGCTCAGTAATAAACTCGTAAAACTAGCGTCGAGATTACCTCTCTATTTGGGTAGCTTATCTCCGCCTCGCAGGGAAATGGGCCATAGATTATAGACGCCGACGCGACAACGGAATAGATTTTCAACGCTTATTTTGTGAGGTTCAAATGTCTATGATTTATGGGAAACTTAATACTCTTATCATTGTTTGTAAATCATTTTGGAATATAAAAAAAATACTGATGCCAGTCAATCGTTACAGAATAAATAGAAGATACGGTAACGGACTGTCACGTATTGGTTTCGAGTTTGAATCCTGGTTCAGGCCAAAAATATTGACAGGTTTTTTTTTCTTCTTCTACACTAATGCGTGATTAAGAATAAAAATTAGCGCCCCATCTTGTTGCTGCCGTAATTTCTTGACTATCAGATCGAAAAACGGGTTGGAAGGGGGTGAAAAGTTGTATTATCTTCTGAACTCGTCCCAAACCGCTAAATCACCTAAAACCCGAACTCAGTGTTAAAAACCCATACAGAAACATGTTTATTGACAAGCGAACGCTCGGCAGTCCGTCAGCTGTTCCGACGGCCATCAAAATTACAGCCGTATGCGGACCATAAAACCTTTATAGGTTTTATGGGGGCTTGTAACGAGTAATGGAATTCTTATATACTTTTTACGGAGAAAAATATGGGTCAAATATTGGGAATGGCCTTTTCAGGGACTTTGCTCCAGTGGGCGCGAAGGATTTGCTTTTGATTTGAGGAAGACATGTAAATAAATAACCCAAGATATGTCACGCTGGGCCACACATCGCCGTCTAGCCCCAAACTAAGCCTAAGCTTGTACTAGACTACTGATAAACTTACTTAGATACTTTTTTTTGTAAATAAATACATATTATACATATTAAACACCCAGACCAATACAAACAGACAAGTTAATGAACACAAATGTTTGTACTGTGCGGGAATCGAACCCACGACCCTCGGCTCAGAAGGCAGAGGTCACTACCAAATGAGCCACCGAGCCAGTCAAAATTAGCCGAATATTAGTTTCCTAAAAGAAGAATCTAAAGATTTACCTCTCTATCTCAGCTAGTCTTTGGCTAAGAGACATCGCCGCGGCGTGTCAAATTAAACAAATCCCTACGGAGTTATGACAATATTTGTATTTGCGCAGCGCACCCCAGACCCGCTCGGTGCACGGGGCTGTTCCGCTATGATAATGCTCAATACATCATGTGTTCAGGCCAACGCCTGACGAACTGAATGTTGATGGCAACACCGTCAAGTCGGCGCCTGTTCCAGTGGACACGGCAACGGGTCGCTCGGCTTCGGACGTCACCGGCAGCCGTCAGGTCATTGCGCCTTGGACCACGCAGCGGGCAACAATACCGAACCATTGTAATTTAAAGTAATTAAAAAGCATTCAAGTTCGCATTAAGCAGTGATTCATTTCTAAGTCCTCACCGAAAGGGAAGACCAGGCGCGATCAATTTGGTGACCACCGCCACGATCTACAGCACCTTACGAGTCAAGATCGAGGGAGTCAAGAAGACGATTCATCCTTCA